>JALGBA010000904.1:0-532500 GCA_023970755.1 Azemiops feae
AGAAGAAGAAGAAGAAGAAGAAGAAGAAGAAGAAGAAGAAGAAGAAGAAGAAGAAGAAGAAGAAGAAGAAGAAGAAGAAGAAGAAGAAGAAGAAGAAGAAGAAGAAGAAGAAGAAGAAGAAGAAGAAGAAGAATTAAAGATATATTAAATTCAAATCAGTTGGCGGTCTGAGGAAATGATGAATAAATCTAGCTACAATATACTACGCTACCATCTGCAAGAAAGCTAGTGGGATGTGATATTAGAGTAGAAAGACTGAAAACAAGCCTTGATCCTGCCATCTGAGTCACCTTAAGATAACCGTCGTTTCTTTTTCTCTCGTCTACACTGTGGTATGATTGTGAAACTAAACGGGATGACTGGAAAAGCCTTGTAAGAAAACATGAGCTTCTTGGGAGAAAAAAGAGAAGAATATTTACTCGTCACACCAAATCCAGATATGGTTAAACTGACATGACACGAGCGTCTAATGGCCATCTGTGGTCAGGAATGAAATCCATAGTTACCCAGGATATCCAGAGATGTTGCTTCCTATGCAAACTCATTCAGTCAGAGCCATGTTCAACGTAGTCCTACCATGGGAAGCTACCTTAGAAAGGTATCTTCATCATCCCTTTATTGTAGAACCTTTTCTCCAAGCTTACAAATGGTGGCGCAGTGGTTTGAATGCAGTATTCAAACTAATTCTGCCGACTGCCCACTGCCAGCAGTTTGGCAGTTCGATCCTGACCGGCTCAAGGTGGAATCTGCCTTCCATCCTTCCGAGGTTGGTAAAACGAGGACCCAGATTGTTGGGGTCCCCAACATGCTGACTCTGTAAACTGCTTAGAGAGGGCTGTAAAGCACTGGGAAGCGGTATATAAGCCTAAGTGCTATTGCTATTTCTACTTAGGTCCCAAATAAAAGTTTGCCCTAACTCCTCCTATCCCTATCCCAGAAAAATAACACGGGGCAATTTTGCTATTTGCAATTTAGCTCAGTATTTCACGTTAAGAGTTACTTGGACATCAGCTGACAGCATGGCGGAATAGCAATTTTTAAAATATGAGTGAAAAGACGCATCTGGTGATATACATAAACCCGAGTTCTATGATGGTCAGCAAACCAGGAAAATGGAGACTGTGCCTGATTTTGTGATTGTAAGACATCCACCCATCCACTATAAGATGTTGATAGCCTTCACTCTAAGGAGAGTGCCAGGTGGAAAGGCATAATACTGGTTTTTTTTGTTTGTTTTTTAATGAATGAAGAAACTCCTACTATAAAATAGAGAAGCATGGATTAGTAGATTACATTCTAGTGGCCAGAAAAGCAACGGGAAAGGATAGCCCCGACTGTTTCTTTCTCCCTTTTTTAGCAGTATGTATTAGATATCCAGCTTTTGTTCTGGTCTCTTTCTCCAAATCTGCCAGAAATAATTGGACTTTACTCCTGGGTCCCCGCTGAATTCGACTCTCCAGCCTTACTCAGAGAACCAGCCATTTTTTTCATCGTAGGGCTGGCAATCTTGGGGGTTTGAACGTTACTTTCAAATGTGAACAAACATCCTAAATAGCAGACTCGCGTGCCACAAAATGGACTTTTATACAGACTCCGATAAGCCCGTGATAAGATTGCCTAGCTTATAATTAGGCCAGACAGGGCAATGCAGGCAGCCATCCATCCAGACCGGCATGCTTTTCTTCCTGGAGTCCAAATGCAGAGAGAGAGCTCAGTCTAGGCTTCTGTTTTTTAGGAACATAATCTGCAAAGGAGTTCTAACAACAGCCAGCG
Organism: Azemiops feae; assembly: GCA_023970755.1. NCBI lineage: Eukaryota > Metazoa > Chordata > Lepidosauria > Squamata > Viperidae > Azemiops > Azemiops feae. The sequence goes on from JALGBA010000904.1 coordinate 1,774, forward strand.
CTGAGCCCAATCCCCAGCTGCCAACTTTTATTCTGTTCTCCGGTGAGAAAATGGGTAGGTAGGTGGGGAGAGAACTGGAGAGCGAAGAGTGAAATAATTACATCTGTATGTTGTCTTTGTTAGACGCTTCTTAAATTTAGCACAGGGTTTTCACCTGTTGGGAGATGCCAAGACAACACAACCCACACACATATAACACACTCATACCCATGCACATAAGAAATTAAAGGGCAATTCCTCCCCCCCCCAAAAAAAACCCCTCAGATCCCTTAAAGAACTGATACAGCAGCAGCTGTACCTCTTTAATTTGAGTAATTATCATATAATTAAGTGCATGAATTACTAGACAGCCAAGGCATTAAATTAAAATATTTAATGCCTGTAAATCTGAAAATGATTACGGTGCTGATGCGCAGCTAGTGAGCAGTGAGCTAACAGAGAGGCGGCAACACTACTGGGTAACTGATGCCACCGCAGCCCACATGGCTTGCAAACAGTCTCTTCCAAACAGCTGGGAAGTTCTCACTGGTGAGAACTTCTAACATGTTCTGCAAACTCTGGAAAGCAATATAAACGTTCCATAAAAGAGCGATTGGACAATCAAACCCTACCTGTTCTCTTGACCTCAAATCCTGCCATCTACAGCACAAATATAGAAGTATAGAAGTTGGAAAGGGTTTTTTGCCCACCTTATGCTGACAATATATCCCCAAAAGATGATCGTTTACAGACTAAGGACTTAAAAGAGGCAACAATGGAAAAAACAGCTATACTTGTCCACAAAGGTTATCATAAGATCCCATGAAGTAGATGCTAGTTCTGATCTTGTGATGGAGGTTGCTTGCATGCTGGATGCACATGAGTATCGGCCAAAAGGTTTCGGGGTAGGCAACCTTGGCTCTTTTATGACTCGTGGACTTCAACTCCCAGAATTCCTGAGCCAGCCATGCTGAGGGGAAAGGGAGAGGTTTCCAAGCTGAGCCATGCTGGCTCAGGAATTCTGGGAGTTGAAGTCCACGAGTCATAAAAGAGCCAAGGTTGCCTACCCCTGCTCTATACCTTAGAGGCTAATTTTGTGGGGGCAGAGAATAGATTGTGCTGAAAAGTTCTGTGTAGTTTGGATTCCCTGTACAGGACTCTAGTCAAATCAGACATTCAACAGGTGACTTTTCTTCTGTGCGCACGGTATTGCCACCTCTCACAAGGACAATCAGTAACCTCTGCTATCAGAAGAGGAAAACTCGCTGCAGCCAACTCGCCACAGTCAATTCGCCATGGCCAACTCACCGGGAGACAACTCACCAAGGGACAACTCCACTGTGGGATTCTTCAACAATTCAATTTAATTATTTAAAAGAATTTTTTAAAAAATATTTTCATTGTTGTCATTCACATTTCATTTTTGTCCCTCCTTTGGCATCCTTTCTTTAATGATTCTATTACACTATTTATTTGATATTAGTAGAGCTTCTTGTCCCATGGTGAGTTGTCCCATGGCAAGTTGGCTATGGCATGTTGTCCCATGGTGAGTTGGCCATGGCAAGTCAGTTGTGGCGAGTTGTCATCATAGATCCCCCCATTGCCTCATCCCTCTTCTTCGTGGCAGCCCCTCAAATACTGGAACGCCGCTGTCATGTCATCCCTAGTCCTTGGGTTTTGTAGAGTTCTTAAGAACCCATTTGAGTATTCATTCATTCATTCATTCATTCATTCATTCATTTATTAAATTTGTTTGCCGCCCATCTCGCCATAGTAAAAAGTAATAAAACCGTACAAACACATGTATCTAACTGCAATAAAAACACAAATTACAAATCATTATTTGTAATTACAAATTACAGACTAGCACGGAGTACAGTTAATGTGGCCTTACTTTACAAGTGGTGGGGAAGAGAGTGAGAGGGGAACAAAACAGTGCTGGAACAACAGCTGTTGTAGAGAGTGTCAAACTCATTTTAAAAACCTCCTTTGGTGAACTCTCCAAGGTCCTGATACTGCCAGATCTCAGATCTGTTTCTACTTTTTCCTTATTATTTATTTGCAAATAATTCTTCACAAAACCGGTTAGCTTCTTGAGGGTTCTCAGCCAGATCAGAGCGATACTTCTTGTGGGGGAAGTAATGGAATAGCCTTGGTGGTCTTGTGCTAAACTGGGAAGTCCATCTGGAAGTTTGCATATATTGAACAATTCACACAGGCCTGTTTTGAATGCCATACTAAGCTGTCATGGCTGGGAACAGCCAGTGCAGAACATCCCAAAGAGGATAATGTGTCAACCTGTTCAATATAAGAGCAACCCAGTACTCTTTAGGGAAAGAATGGAAGGTGTTGGTTTCCAGAAGTAGCTTGGTTGTTGAAGGTCTCTCCCTAAACAACAGGAAAGCTCTGAGCAACTCAGCCTGGGCAACGTTCAAAGAAGAGAAGAAGGATCACTGTCTAAAGTATGAATAATACCGTCAGAAAGAAATACAACATATGAAGAAATGTTGCAGGAATTGGGTATATCTAGTTTAATGAAAAGAAGGACTAGGTGTTCCACTATCTAAGGGGCTGCCACAAAGAAGAGGGAGTCAAGCTATTCTCCAAAGCACCTGAAGGCAGGACAAGAAGCAACGGATGGAAACTAATCAAGGAAAGAACCAAACTTACGAGAAATCTCCTGACAGCGAGAACAATTAACCAGTGGAACAGAAGTTGCCTTCAGAAGATTTGAGTGCTCCATCACTGGAGGTTTTTAAGAAGAGATTGGACAACCATTTGTCTGAAATGTTTTAGGGTCTCCTGCTTGAGCAAGGGATTGGACTCTTCCAACTCTGTTATTCTGTTATACAACTGCTGAAGACCTTCTCTTTCCTCAAATTTCTACAAATGTCTTCTTTAGTCTGAAGAGGAACATCAAAATGGGAGGCCATCAAGCAAGATGTCCACCAATGCCCTCTCTGATGCACAATGGTGGGACTTTGTGTTTCCTTTGTTCTTTCCTTACAGTCTCTCCCCACCCCCCCACCCCTTATTTAGCCAATCCATTGTGCAGTCTGCTGTTTCATCGGCTCCTGCCCCCAATGCCCTCACAACAGCTGTGGGTTTAATTATCAAAATAACATTTTAATAGTCTCATAACTGATCTCCCTTCCAAACACGCCAAGGCAGAGGCGGCGAAGACTTCCCTGTAACACCTTTCCACTAAATTTACTAATAGGCTCCATTTAAGTGATTAAGCTGCTCTGATGCCTTGGTGTCCACTCACGCACTGACATCCCTCCCACCTTAAAGTTGTGGCTTTCGGTCTTCTGCTTCCACGGCATCTTTATTGCACTGAGTATTGGAGTAGTCAGAGCTCCCCACGTAATGAGTTTCGGAGAATGACAAGGGACTAGGAAATTATTAGGACAGCTTCATCACTGACCCTCATTATGTGAGAGGTAATGAATTCCTCAGCACCCAACCAAATCTCCTATGACTGGGTAAAAACAGAATAACGGAGTTGGAAAGGACCTTGGAGGTCTTCTAGTCCAACCCCCTGCTCAGGCAGGAAACCCTATACCGTTACAGACAAATGGTGGTCCAATCTCTTCTTAAAAACTTCCAGTGCTGGAGCATTCACAGCTTCTGGAGGCAGGTTGTTCCACTGGTTAATTGTTCTAACAGTCAGGAAGTTTCTCCTTAGTTCTAAGTTGCTTCTCTCTTTGATTGTTTTCCATCCATGGCTTCTTGTCCTGCCTTCAGGTGCTTTGGAGAATAGCTTGAGCCCCCTCTTCTTTGTGGCAAAAACTATGAGCATTCAGACAAATCCTTTCATTTTGCCAGCATTTTTTTAATGCTTTGCAAGGAGGGAGAGAGAGAGAGAGAGAGAGGGAGGGAGAGAGAGAGCAACAATATTCTGTTGAAAGTCAAATATCTATGAGGAAGTGGTGTTCAGAGCACCATCACTTCCTTGAGGATGGGAAATGAGCATTTAAAAGTAGCACTGTGCAGGTAACAGAAGGCATATATTTGACCTTGGGGTCAAGTACACCATTTATTAAAGCATTTGAGTTTCCAAGAATATGCAGAGGTACTAGTAGCTGTCAGCCAGTCACCGACCGAAATCTTAATTTGGTTGTTATTTAGAAATACAGTGTGAAATCAATTGTGCTTATTTTAAAAAATGATTCAATAAAGCAAGGCTTAATGTGATATATAAAATCAATCAGTATATGTGTGTGTGTAGGTGTACGAATATGTGTGTGTGGATAGATAGCTAGATAGCTAGACAGACAGACAGTAAAAAAAAAACTCTTCTGAATGCCTCTAATATGTTCTACTTCATCAGTTGCCTTTAGGTTACAACTGCTCAATGTACAAAAACACACATGGCATGACTTAATCGGGGAAATCTCCTTCCTCAGAAGCTTTCTGATATTTCTCCCCATTTTACATTTCTAAAGAAGCTATTAAAATAATAACCACCAACCAAAGAGGCCAAAATACCTCCTTTGCCAGCAATCAACATCCAGATAAGCAGAGATTAACACCAAGATTAATGCTAGACCAACAGTCAGGCAGTAAACAACACCCCAGTCAAGGAACTACCAACTCAGACAATAAACAACAATAAAAAAACCAGTCTAATCAGTTGCATATGAACAGAGAGCAAATCCTACTAGCACTGATGATGTTACCTAGTTGGGTAATGAAACGTCTGCAAGAAAACAACCAAACTCAGAGAGCACCAAGGACCCCACAGTTCAACCCTGAGCTACAAAAATTTTCTTCCACTGGTATCAGTCATACCCCTCTTAGTCTCTTTCTCCAAAACAGAAAACTGATATTCAACTGCATTCAGAACCTCAACCAAATAGACGAGTTTAATAATAATTCTGAAGTTTTCGTCCCTAGATTCTACGCCGACCAATCTAATTCCTCTACTATTTGCCAGCGCATAACTGGGAATAGTCCTTCCAGCGTTTTAAAAGGAATTTCAAAAGGTCATTCCAGAGTTGCTTGCAAAAAGCTGCAAGTTCCAAATTTGAACCCAAGCCCACTCTTTCTCCCCCCCCCCTTCATTTGAAAACCTGGCTGGGGAGTGTGCTTGCCTGCTCTGCAGAGTGCTGAGTTCACCATCCAATATCCAGCAGATGGGGAAACGGCATTTTCAGGCCCTACAGATGGAATCTCTTTACAGTGCCCTTGCCTATGTCTGCTGGGAGATGACCCACTAAGACAGCCAAAAAGTCTCTAATTTGTCTTTACCACCATTTGCTATTGGGATTCTTCGCACAATATTAAACAGCCCTAGCAATCAAGAGGAATAGAGAGAAACAGAGAGAGAGAGAGAGAGAGGGAGGGAGGGAGGGAGGGAGAGAGGGAGGAAGGAAGAGAAAGAGAGAGGGAGGGAGTGAGAGAGGAAGGGAGGGAGAGGGGAGAGGGAGGGAGAGAGAGTAAGACAGAGAGGGGGGAGGGAGCGAGAGGGGAGGGAGAGAGAGAGGGGGGAGGAGAGAGGGAGAGAAAGAGAGAGCGAGAGAGAGGGAGGGAGGGAGAGGGGGAGGGAGGAAGAGTGAGAGAGGGAGGGAGGAGAGAGAGGGAGGGAGAGAGAGGGGGTAGAGAGGGAGAGGGAGGGGGAGAAAGAGAGAGAGGGAGGGAGGGAAGGGGGCGGGAGGGGGAGAGAGTGTGTATGTGTGTGTGTGTGTGTGTGTGAGAGAGAGAGAGAGAGAGAAACAGCTTCTCTTGTTAGAAAAGATTGTGCTAAAGAGAACTATCGTCAACCTTCACTTGGGAAGTCATTTTGGGTCTGTTTTGGGGTATGCTTATAGTTGCCTGAGTGACATGGATGCCAATTGCTTTGCATCTTGATTCACTGGGGAAATTCCAACAAGTTTCCATCCGATTTCCTTGGGCTCAGGGAAAAGATGACGAATTAGACTTTATTTCTGCAGAAAATGGCTGCCCATCTCACGTATGAACCTGGGGTGGATCAACTCTACAAACCACACAGAAACCAGAATTAAAATAACCATATACATTAATTGAGGCACTACATAATAGATTCATCAGACAAACCACAGATATTTTGGTCCTATTTAACATCCTTGGTCAGTCATTGCCTGGAGGAAAAGCCAGATTTTTATGGCATCCTGGAAGTTCAAGAGGATCGGGGGCTCTCAAAGTTTTGGGAGGAAACGTCCATACTTATATTTGCATTCAAAAGTGCAATTGTGAATTCACTTATGGAATTTCACAACTAGCTTTTCACTGTTGAAGGAATTAGTTGGCACGACCCTTCTTCACAACACCGAAAAGGAATTCTACTTGACAGACCGAATATGTAATGATGGGGCTCTTGCAAAGAAACGAGAAACCAAAATCAAGTTGCAAACAGAAATGGAAAGGAGATGAGCGGGCTTCCGTAAAAATGGAAAGAACGGAAGTAGGAACGAGAGATATTTTTGGACGAGAGGATCTACTTATTCTTATGAAAACCACCTGCCTGTTTATCTCCTTGAGGATGGCTTACTTCGCAGCCATGACTGAGTATGGGAAGCCGTGTTTTTTTTTTTTAATTTTCCCACAATGCCCCTAGATTTGACCTTCTAGGCTGCTATGAATAATTCAGCACGGCAAGTTTCTTCCCTACTGGCTCCAACAGATAAGGTTGGATGAAGGCATTCTTAAATTTCAGCAACGGCGAGCAGATATTGAAGAATAGTATAAGCAGAAAGTCCCAGCCCTTCTGGGGAGCACCGAGGCAATGCCTCCATTAAAATGTTCATTGTGGTTTCTTGATAAAATTGCAGAGCTTGGAGAACTCCATGGACCACAGACACCGAACCAGAAATAAGAAAAAAGAAGAGGGGGGGGGAAGCACACTGTATTTTCTGCTCATCTGTGGAGTGGGGATAACACAGGCCCAGAAGTATGTGTCTGCGAAGCAATCTCAGTCATAGATGAGTGGCTGTTTTCCCTTGGAGCGTCGACTGCAGAAACCTTTGAAAACACGGTTTTTTTCTCTTTTTTTCCTCTCCTTCTCCCTCTCATTGTTCCTGCTTATAATGGGAAATGTAGTGGTCACCTCAAACAGGCAAGGAACGGCCAACTTGTAGCCCTTCAAATGTGGCTGAATGCCAAGCCTTTCAACTGGTGGGCTGCTAGGGGAAGGTTGGGGATGAGATACCCAACTGAAGTTTTGCTCCCTTATTGGAAAGGGAAGAGGAGGGGTTATGTTTTTATCGAGGCAAAGTGCATTCTTTAAGGGCCTTCCTTTCTTCCATGCCTTCCTTCCTTCCTTCCTTTCCTTTCTTCCTTCCTTCCTTCCCTTCCCTTCCTTCTTTCCTTCCTTCAACCTCTCCTTCTTTCCACTTCTCTTTCCTTTCCTTTCCTTTCCTCCTTCTCTCATTCTCAGCAATTTGTGGAATATAGGCTAGGTGATTGTAGATGGATGAGGGATGCAAAAATAAAACCAATGAATCCTTTAGATTCCCAGATGAGACACTTCAGTCAATATCGTCATCTGGATATATAATATTTATGTTATAAATTAGCCTTACACAAATCCTAGGCACATTTACCTCTTCTCATCCAATACATCCCACAGCGTTCCATTTTTTTCCTTTTGCCTAACCGAAATAAACAGCTACAATATGTCAAATTAAAGCAAAGAATGACCAGTTTGGTCAACTAATCGATTTGAAAGCCCACCTTCATACCCTAGTTGACAAAACTGGCTTGTATATACATATAAGCCTCAGATTAGGCTGGGCATAGTTTAGAATCTAGATATAAGAATAAACTGTGTGTAACTGAAAACACAAACACACACCAATGAAAAAGGTGAAAATGGGAACTGCCGATGCCCTCCATGTGGACATTCCAGAGGAGAAACAGATGGAGGGGCGCAGTCCCAATAATTGGACCCTGAGGCTTGAACATGAGCAACAGAAGCACCGCGCGCTATTATTCCTCAATTATTTTATTTTAGTTCACGCTAGAATTCTCCCTATCCCTTTGTGCATTTACAGCACTGGCTCTTTACACAAAGGGCGGAGGCCATATGCCCTGGTTTTTAAGTGGATTAAAGTAACATCTTTTTCCCGCACCTAGATTTGTTAACCCAAGCGCACAAGGCTTGTTTGAAAACCGGGAAAGTCAGATTTGGACCTTAAAGAAGGAGCCCAGGAGACGGTCCTGCAGCAAAATGAGATACAGAGAGAGAGAGAGAGAGAGAGAGAAGGGAAGAAGAAAAGTTTTTAACTTTCATCAGGCATAATGAAATATTGTTTAGAATGATGCGATGCAGAAGAAAACTTGCACGGAGATCTCCCAATACTCACAAGAGGTGCCGTGACTGGAATGCGGAACTCCACCGTTTGAACAATTGCAAGATTCTAGGATCTTGGCTGGATCTCAGGCAATGAAGAAATGCCCCAAGAGTTCAAAGAAGATTGATGCCATGGCCGTGATATTTATATTAATAAGACATTTTCGGCTATTGCCAAGAACTCCGCTCTGTGCCATCAAGGTGGTCAACTTCACAGGCAAAATCAGCTCCCATCAACGTAGGTCCTCTTGTGTGATCAACCAAAATATTAAGCCGGTTGAGTCGCTCCCCTATTCCTCCCTTCAACCCCCCACCCTTTTCTCCCCCCCCCCCCCCATGGCTGATTAAGCAGTTGGGAGCAGAGAGTGTACTGCAGGAAAATAAAATAAAATTTAAAAAAAAAACAATTATACGCTATCTGAGGTAAACATTACCTTAGTAATGGAAATGGCGCCTCCAACCCCTTATTGCCAGTAGGGATTAGCATTATAATACTTAAAATAACATTTATAACACTTACTGAAATTACAAGAATGCAGTCTGTGGAGACACAGAAATGAAATCAACTCAATGTGTTTTTATAAGAATACTGAAATCTAAGTCCCTGGGAGGAAAGATATAGACATTAAGTCTTTTTTTTTCCAGGCTTCCATTAGCTGTTCAAATTTGAATACTCTTTTCTTAGGTGAACTTTAATCTTCTTTGAATCCTCCGAACACATTTTATCTGTACCAAAAAAAAAAAAAAATGTAGTTAAATTTTTAGTTTGATGGAATGATATTAAAGTGCTTTTCTTCATCTACGGCCCGGAAAGAAAGAAACAGCCCGAGAGACGAGCTGTAATTTGTTCAAACGAAATAATATTTTCGTTTTCCCTGGTTCTCTTGGTTGTCTAGTGTGATGAAAAGTAACATTTCTTTCCTTTCAATCCTATTAAACGTGCCTCTCTGAATGCAAACAGCCTGGCTGAAATCGGATCTGGCGTGCGGTTTGCCAGACTTAAAAATGGAGCTGCCAGGGGCAAGATTTTGATCGGTATGGGCTATGTCATTTGGAGAGGAAAAAAAAGGAACATTAAAGAAAATGCTTGGAGAACCACGACAGCTATATGCAAAGGGACACAGCTTCCAGACTTCCAGGTTCTTTTCCAAAAGGTGTTTTGGAATATTTTCAGAAAATAGAAAAATGCCATGCGGTCCTATAACATGATTAAACTAGTGTTTGCTCCTTAGGTGTCCAATGGAAGTATCTTCCATAGACTGTCATCTGATCTTCTTAATAGGAATTCTGGGATCTTCCAAAGATGTTGGGATGTCTTCTAGAATAAAATCTGGGAAACAATCATTGCAACTTATCACTGCTTCACATGAACGATCAGGTGGTTCTTACAATATCAACGCAACACCACCTGTGTCCATGCATTGCAACAAACTGCTGGTAACAAGTTCTCTTTCAGGGACAATAAGGGTATATTCCCAATCTTCTAGTCAAGCATCTCCTGATATAGTTTCTTTTTACAGGAACCTGATGTCCTATTGTCAAACTTCTGAAGAACTGGATAGCCCTAGCTGTGTATTCTAGTGTGTGAGATGTGTGAAGCCAAGTTTCCATACAAAGCTTGGGTTCTTTATAATAGACAAAAGAAAACATCGATATCATGGTTTTCACTTTCAACCTTTGCAGCCATGTCTGATCCTTGTCCCTCCCTTCCCGGGCACCAACCAGTGAAGAAAGGAAAGTGGAAGATGTATCTACTGATAGCTATCATTCCAGGGTACAGAAACCATAATGCTTTTTTATTGTTCAGTCGCTAAGTCATGTCTGATTCTTCGCAACCCATGGACCACACCAGACTTCCCTGTCCTCTTCCAGTGTCTCCTGGAGTTTGCTCAAATTCATGTTCGTTGTGCGGATGACATGATCTAACCATCTCATCCTCTGCTGTTTCCTTCTCCTTTTGCCTTCAAATTTCCCCAACATCAGGGTCTGTTCCAATGAATCCTATCTTCTCATTTCATGGCCAAAGCACTTGAGCTTCCGTCTCTGTCCTTCCAATGAACAATTCAGGGTTGATTTTCCTTCAGGGTGGACTAATTGGATCCCCTTGCAGTCCAAAGGACTCTCAAGTGTCTTCTCCAGCACCACAATTTGAAAGCATCAGTTCTTCGGCCCTCAGCCTTCCTGATGATACAACTCTGACAGCCATACATTACTCCTGGGGAAACCGGAGCTTTAATTATACAGACCTTTGTTGGAAAGATGATGTCTCTGCTTTTTTAATATGGCTGTTTAGATTTCCCATAGCTTTCCTCCCAAGGAAACCACAATGCTATCTTGTGTTTTGTTGTTGTTGTTGTTGTTGTTGTTGTTGGAGAACAACTCCAGAGCTTCGAGGTACTTCAACCGCTTCAAGGAATAAAAGCATTTTTCATAACTGCATTCCATAATAGCTATGACATGGTTTAGTTTATATATATATAATCTATCTATCTATCTATCTATCTATCTATCTATCTATCTATCTATCTATCTATCTATCTATCTATCTATCTATCTATCTATCTATCTATCTATCTATCTATCTATCATCTATCTATCTATCTATCGTAGGGCGCTCCACAAAAGCTCCAAGGGGTTGGTCTTAAAGCACTGTCACAAAAGCCATTGCTATCAAGGGCATATTTTTAAATCTGATTCAGCAAATTAGTTAACAGACTGTTGAGCCTAATGTTATGCTACCATTTTGCCTCTTGTTAGCAACACAAATTGCTAGCAATTAGCTGTCTGCCTGTTCAAAAGCAGTTCAATTTCTCGTATAAAGAGAATTATATAAGGGCCTAATCTATCTATCAAGCATAAGAGGACCAGCAAATTTTGCTCAGCGAATACGCCAAGGGTGCCAATGGAATAATGATAAGGTGCTTGACACCCAGAAGCACAGTATGAGCAAACAACTAAAAGACCAGCTATTTCCAAAAATTCTTTTTGGAGAAAAATACCCAGCCATGTACACAAACACAAACAAACAAACACAGAGACCCCCTACGTACAATCACCAAAATTGTCTCTCTTTTGAAAAAGGCATGGCTATTGACATAATGATAATTTGATCCTAGATGGTGACACCAACAGGGAGAATAGCAGAATAACGGAAGGGACCTTGGAGGCCTTCTAGTCCAACCCCCTGCTCAACCATTCAGACAAATGGTTGTCCACTCTCTTCTTAAAATCCTCTAGTGTTGGATCATCCACAACTTCTGGAGGCAAGTCATCCCACTGATTAATTGTTCTAACTGTCAGCAATCAACCTGGACCTCAACAGAAGTTCTGAATGATGTTTCTATTTATATACCAACGTTCAATGCAAAAACAGAGAGATCAGTTTTGGGGAATAATCCATTTCCCCAAAATAGCTGGTCTGTCTTGGAGCGCTGCTCAAGCATCTAAAATTAGGGGACCTTAAGGGCCACCTCAAACGCCACAAAAGAGAGGGGCAAATGAGCACCATTTCTAGCCCCCATTCAGCCTACGAAGTCCCTAGCAAGAGCTGATCTTTTCCCTTCCTCTCCCTCTCTTTTTCCCCCTGCTTTTTTTTTTTTTTTTGCTAATAGTTATGCGAGGCTGCACAGCCAGCCTTCCCTCTTGCATGCCAGCACACCAATAAATTAAGATATTCCTGGCCGCATCTGCACTGGGGAAATTAGAGCATTACCTGTTCTTTGCCAGTGTGCCAACTTCTTTGCTGCATGCACAACCCATGCTGAGCGACCAGCTGTCTGGGAATGTGCCACTCCGATCGGTACACACGAGCCAAGGGATCTCTTAGGAGTGCTGCTGTAATATCACAACTGCTTCGCTGTAGGACTCTTCCCTTCATAGCACAATATTCAAACACTTCTCTTTCCTCCCCTCCTTCCCACTTCACCTCCAGCGCCCAGTGCCCAATCTGCAGCTCTAGCAGAAAACCGGAGGGGTGCAGGGTCGTAAAAGAGAAGCAAGATGAACTCTCGACTTCTTTCCCCCCCCCCCCGGCTCCCGATGCTCGGGAAGCTATTTTTCCACCACACACAAAGTTTTGATTGTTTTACTTCCAAGTTCTTCAGAAGGCATCCGTAACTGAAGAGGTCAGAATGACTCTTCGGTGGAGATGCGTGACAGAGGACAACGGATCTTGAGCCAACGAGGGGTCTTCCTTTCTAGCCACTGAATAATTGAGTTTAATGGAGAAGAACTCCAGAGAGACAGACAGACAGAGAGAGACAGAGAGAGAGAGAGACAGAGAGAGAGAGAGAGAGAGAGACAGAGAGAGAGAGAGAGAGACAGAGAGAGACAGAGAGAGACAGAGAGAGAGAGAGAGATTAAAAACTAACCCAATTCCCCTTCAATCTCAAGCCACAAAAGAAATCATATCATGATATGAAAGATGATAAATCCTCACCGAGGTGGGAGTTTTGCCCCTGCCCCTTCAATGCACAACTGTGTAGATATTTGCAGCAATCTGCATAACCCAATTTCCTCCGGAAAAGCCTTTTCCCTTTTGACCTGAATCTCGAATCTCAGAAGACAGCTAACACAATCACACCTTTCCGTGGTTTTGTGGGGCAGGGAGGGGGGACTGGAGCCCGGAGACACAATTGCAACTGTAAGGAAAGGCATATTCTGGTGAGGTGGATTCTGGAGGGGCCAAGACTTATTCTAGAGACCAGCTTACGGGGCTGGACAATCTCTGGAGGACTAGAAACCACAGAAATGGTTTCGGGAGATTCCTAGAGTAAACCTGCCATGGACAAATCACTCATTTTAAGTAGGAGGAGCAAACGTGCGAAACAGGATTTTCTGTTTAGCGGAGGAGTAAGAGGATTTTCAAAAAGTTTTAGGAGAGCAAGTTTTCACATGGGCAAATGAAGCAATAGAGGGAGTCCTCAACTTAGGACCACAATTGAGCCCAAACTTTCTGTTGCTAAGCGAGACATTCGTTAAGTGAGCTTTGCCCCCTTTTACGACCTTTGTTGCCACTGGCAACAAAGTGAATCCCTGCAGTTGTTAAATTAGTCACACAGTGGTTAAGTCAATCTGGCTCCCCCATTGACTTTGCTTCTCGGAAGGTCGCAAAAGGGGATGACACTGCAACCGTCATAAATATGAGTCAGTTGCCAAGTGTCTGAATTTTGATCACGTGACCACGGGGGTGCTACCAGGGTCGTAAAGTGTGAAAAACGGTCATAAGTCACTTTTTCCCAGTGCCGTTGTAACTTTGAACGGTCACTAAACAAACGGTTGTAAGTCAAGGTAAAATGATGAAAACTGTCTTACGGAAAAAGCCACTGGCTTTTGGTCATTTACTTCCAGCAAGAATGTCAAAACTGATTTAACTACGGATAGATCTCATCTTTGAAACGCACACAATAAGTTCGTGGATTTCTTTTGGAAAGCCTTCCAAAATTTTCTACATCTAAGTATGGATCTGGACTTTTGTGTCCTCAGAAAACTGTTCTTGGAAGTTTTGCCAAGAGACTCTTCACAAGAGAAAGTGCAGCTTGTAGGTATGCGCTTATGATTTGGGTGTATGGCAAGATAGTAACATTTAGCCCTAAAGATCAGAAGGTGTTCCAGCAGTTGCATGAACAGCAGGTTGCCACCATTCCCTCCATGAATGCAAACGTTGGTTTTGTCTAGAAAGGACTTCGTCATCATTCCTCAAGAGTTGTACTTCTACCCAGTCCCAGCTCTGCTGCTTTTACAGAAGGTGGAAAGCTGAATTTGCACATTGCTCTTCTCCACCCAGCCAAAGAAAGTCCCTTGTAGGAGATGACCAGGCTGAGCCCAAGGGAGGGGTCAAACGCGTCATCAGTCATGAGTCCCTTCGCACCCACAACAGATCTAAGTCCAGCCCACTGTGAATTCCTTATTTACCGCCAAATTGCTTTAACCGTTAGTAGTTCAGATTCTTGTAGAGTGCTGAAGCTTACAATAAATCTTTATACCTATTTGAACTGCCCGGATCTCCTGCTTTCCCTGGCATTTGACACCTCTTGTCAATATTTGTGTGGACCACAGTTTTCATGCTCAAAGCCTGTTCTGACAGCAAATTATGAAAAAAGTGATTGAAACTATCAGAAAGGTCCCCCCGATTGAGGAAAAAATAAGTACATCTTTAAGAAATTGTTTACATGGCCACAGCAGTGACTCTGAGATGTTATGATTGGCAGGAGCTTTGAAGTTGAAGACGTCTCTTTTAGCCTTGCAAGGTTCCCTCTTTGGGTGAAAATGGAATTTGGCGCTTCCTGCCTGCAAGGAATGGTGCTGTTCAGATTTTTGCATCTGTGCTACAGCCCGCCATATTGATGTCTAAGAACCATGAGCATCTGTGGGGAAATCCCTGGAGATTGGATGAGGAAGTCAAAGAAAGACCCTGCAAGAAATCTGCTCAGCTGGATGCTTCCTTCAAGACAGGTGAAGACTAAGGCTGCACAGAGCTTCAAGAGGATGATTCAATCAAAGACCCTCTTTGAAATCCAAGCCTGAAACAAAACAGGGGCCTGTACAAAGGTTCTTCCTTCCTGGCCCAACAAGGAAGGAAGAACCTTTGAAACATCACCAAGTCATCCATGACAAGTGATTAGAGGTGTTCCTATTTGTTTTCCAATGACATTCACTGTATGTCTCACGAATGAAAATAAATATACGTGTCCTAGGATAATTTTGTAGGATCCAAAGATTTATTCTTCCACGTTTTAGATCTCATGGCTGAAGCCCATCATCAAGGAACTTCTCTCTCTCTCTCTCTCTCTCTCTCTCTCTCTCTCTCTCTCTCTCTCTCTCAAACCCATAGAATTTAATTAGCACAATATATAACTGCAACTATCCTGGCTAGGCATTACTAAGAAATGCATCCTTGATGCTTTTGTCCTTCAGAAGACACCATTGCAATAATTCAAAGCTCAAGACTTACTCTTAGCGGGCAGAATCTCACCCAAACTGATACCCCTGAGACAGATTCAGCTGACTCTATAAGGAAACAGGCATATAAGACTAGGCTCAGTTACAAAAAGGAAGAAGAGGCTCAATACCCATCTTGATGTACAATAACAGAATCATAATCCCTGAAGGAAATTGCTTGATGTAGATGCAGAGATAGTAAGGTGAAGGAGGAGGACAGGCAGAGCTTGCGGGTGGAGATAAGTGAGGAATCAGCCTGAAGACATTACATCCTCACAAATGGTCTAAATCCAGTTCGTCTTGAATTCTGTTGACTCTTATCTAACCCCAATTTAGTGCTGACTGTTAGTTGACTAGATTCTTATTTATAGACCTGAGCAATAAATCAGCTTAACTGGAACTTAATGTGTGGTCCTGATTCTTCATGCCTCAGAAAGGTCTTCTTCATCTAATACTTCATCTAATAATCTAATAGCATGATACTACTAGATTCAGTGATGGCCAGTAGCTAAAGAAGCTCTTGAAAAGATGGCTAACTCATGTTTTAATCATGGTTATATGAAATTATCTTCTACGATTGGAGAAAATAGAAATGCTACAGCCTTCCTCTCTTACTTTTCAGCCTTCAGGAGGCATCTAGTGCGCCATTTTGGAAAGCGGAAGCTTAGTCTACTCTAGATGAACTTTTGATCTTGCCTAGTATGATTCTTCTTGCATTCCCAAAACATACTGTCTTTTCTAATCAATCAGAAGGACGGTCCTTGATCTAAGGTTTTCCCTCTAGACAGCAAAAATCCACACATTGGCTGGATTCACACTTCATGTTAAAGGAACCATTAGCCTAGCTCAGGGGTAGGCAACCTTGGCTCTTTTATGACTCATGGACTTCAACTCCCAGAATTCCTGAGCCAGCCATGCTGAGGGTAAAGGGAGAGGTTTCCAAGCAGGAATTCGGGGAGTTGAAGTCCGCGAGTCATAAAAGAGCCAAGGTTGCCTACCCGTGGCCTAGCTCATACAACATGTTAAGTCATAAACCATATTCTAAATGAAGAAATGGCCAGGTTCACAAAACATCTTATGCCACTGATTCTCAACCTGTGATCTGTGGATCCCGGAGGAGCGGCTGCAATGTCATCACAGGAGGTCCGCGAAGGCTTGAAGAAATGTTATGATTTAAATCTTGATTTAAGTGGCTATAGTCCATGGCCATAAAAGGTATTTAAAGGGGGTCATTGGTGAAGAAAAGGTTAAGATCCACTGTCCTATGCCAAAATCAAACAAGCCATGTTCCAGCTTAGACTACTATGTGAAACCAGCCATACTGCAGTGGTTTTCTTTGCCTGGCTGTTACTCCTTCAGTGAACATACTGTGTTTTCCCCCAAATAAGACCTAACCAGAAAATTAGCCCTAGCATGATTTTTCAGGATGCTCATAATATAAGCCCCACCCCCAAAATAAGCCCCAGTTAAGATCATCAGCCAGATGGATGCATTTAGTACCGTATTTTCCCCAAAATAAGACCTAACCGGAAAATAAGCCCTAAGGCATCTTTTGGAGCAAAAATTAATATAATACCTGGTCTTATTTTGGGGGGAATAGGGTACAGCTTACCAAAATATACCACTCTTTCATATCTAGTAGTCAGTCTTCAATATCCTGTCAACTCTCTATCCCGGTCAATCAGTCAATCAATCAACCCTGTCAACAGGCACATAAGTATCCTCTTTATTCAAAACCCCTTTTATTATCTCCCCTTTTTTCACTTGGTTCCCCATTTACGAGGGAACCGACCCAGAAAGACCTGATCAGAGGATCATTTTTCCAAGGGCTTAAATCCCTGTTAAGATTTAGCGTCTAGCTGTGTACATTTTGCTCGGTATTAACATGTTCAATGGAGTCCTTTGATTTTTTTTTTCTCTTCGCTTTTTCCTTTTCTCTCTCTCTCTCTCTCTCTCTCTCTCTCTCTCTCTCTCTCTCTCTTTTTTTTTAATCTAGATGCCAGGAGCTGGTGAATATATATGCTTCATAGCTTCAGATAAACCTTTTGTTCTTCTGGGGATGATCAGCTGATACAGCAATCGGTGGGAGAGGGAAGAAGTAAATTCACAGGGGTTCCACAGTTTCAAAAAGTCAAATTACCTCTGAGCCATGGCATTGCAGTTAATTTAAATTTATATATATATATATATATATATATATATATATATTATCCAAGTCTCCCATTTAATTCTTTAACTCTTTGTCAACAAAAAAAAATGAATATATATATATATATATAATACACACACACATAGATCTCTCAAATGCATGTGTACACAAACACACACACACACACACACACACGCACGCAGAGGCTCCACCACACAACATCTCTACTGTCAGGACTTTTAATGAAGCCCCAGTTGTGATGACACTAAAGCAGGGAACGCGACGGTGGGATAATTATTTGCCTCCCTCGCAGCTGAGTTTCACAGATGCATTATTAACGGCGCATTCCATGCCATAACGAGCACCGAATGTACATGGGATTCGCATCCGCCATTAGCGGCTTGGTGCAAACCCAAATGAGTGTTTTCACAAAAGCACGCCAAGGTTGTGAAATTCCAATGAAATTCTTTCACTGGGAAGGAGGGGAAGGGAAAAAAGAAAAAGGGGGAGTGGAGGGGGAGAGAGGAGGAGGAAGGAGAGCGAGCTTCCATGACCGGCTATGTCACCTCTCCCAGCACCCGGTGCTCCGAGAGAAGCACCCTGGGAAATTACAAAAGCAGAAAGCATTGATTTCTTTCGTTCCTTGCTCCTCCTCTCCCGCGAAGGAGGGAGAAGGGAGCTGCTCTGATAAAGAATTAAGGGGGAAATGTAATAACCTAATTCTTCCTCAATCTTCTGGGCTCCCCAGCCTCCCACCCGGGGTGCACGCACGGCTCCTGCCAGCCCCACCCGCATCACCGTCGCCTCCCCTTCTTCTGCCAAGCAACTGGCTGGCTTACAAGAGAAGGATTTGCTCCCCAAAGTCCAAACGGGGTTGGATTGCATTGGGATGGCACCGGGTCTACAGGAGGACCAGCAATTCTGGGCCGATGTTTGACAACGTCCCATCGGTGGCATTGATCGCCTTCTGCATTTGTCCTCAAAATCGTCCGGTTCCGATGCATAGGCTGGAAAGGTTTTCTCAGCGTACAGAACAGGAAGCAATTAATAATTCTTCCTCAAGCCACATTATGTATGGTGGTGGTGGGGGGGGAGAGAAACACTCAGGAGAATTACACGAGGAATTATTTTACTCATTACGGGTGGAGAAGGATAGACAGGTGAACACTTCATGGCAGAAAAGTCAAGAGTTGCTCAGAATGGGATGGGCAATCCTAACCTTCCTCTCTCCAAGCGCTTAATAAGAGGAGCCACCCGTTACAAAACGATCGTGGTTTTTCTGGTCACTGGTGACTCTTCTTTAAGAAATCACCTCAAGAAGTTTAAGAAACTCAGCAGAGCATATTCAAATTTCTGTTCTGCCTCTTCCATCTCCTTCAGTGTGGCTGGAGGACTTTTCTTAAAAAGAAAGAGGGGGGGAAAAAGACAGACATATTAACATGCCCATTTTCCCCAAAAAAATGATCTACGGTGACGGATGAAGACCAGTTTCTGCCATTGTACAGTACACAAAAAAAATCGCTGCTTGATTCTGTCATTCCGTTTTTTTGCAAAATTCAATTCAGCCTACCACCATTATAATCACTCCGCTGACCAGCCGCCCAGCTCCAAATTCTCAGATGAAATGAATTCTCAATTAATCTTGGCCTGGATATAAAAATACGAGCCTTGCCCATTAAAACCAAGTCGGAGACTTAGTTCCATTAAAATTAAATCTTGACTTGTTTAAATCTTTCAGATTGAAAGATTCTTCCTCTGAAAAAGAAGCATGTTTGAGTATCTTAATACTAGGGTGCTTGAGAATTCCCTCTTAATATTGCCTAGTGATGTTTTTGAGTTGATATTCTTGTGGAAAAATGGTCTACTTGATGAGCCTCTTGTTGCCAGTTAACACATGATGAAGACTCCTGTTAGCATTTTTCCAATTTAAATAAGCCAGATGGAAATAATTCTCTCCGGAAGGATTTCTCAGACATGTGGGAAGCCAGAAAAAAAAAAAGGTAAACCAACAGAGCAACAACTGTATATCCAGCACGACAGGATTTCCACAAACATCTCCGGACCGTCTTGAAACTTAACTAGGTGTTGTAAGAATATATATCGCATCTGTGAAAACTTCGCCTAGCTTCTCCTCTCCTTTGAAAGAATTTGGAAAAAAACATTTTTTTTCTTTCATCAAACTGGAACAGGGGAAAATGCAAGAGAATTTTTCTGCATAGTATTAGTCAGGACAGTGTTTTTCGACCTCAGCAAGTTTAAGAGATGTGGACTTCAACTCCCAGAATTCGCCAGCCAGCATGCTGGCTGATGAATTCTGGGAGTTGAAGTCCACAACTCTTAAAAGTTGCTGAGGTGGAGAAATACCGAGTTAGAACACTGAAATTGGCAGAAGATCTCAAAATTAGCAGATGAGGTCATAACCCGATAAAAGTAAGACTGTCGAACAATAACTTAACTACTTTCTTTATGCTTTAACGATGTGTTATGCTTACATTCTGTCAGTGGGTGTCACTGCATTGCAGCGAGTGGCAAGCATTTACCCCAAGCAAAGTACTTATATAGTACTGGCCTCTTCCCTTTTTATATTTCTAAACCTGCATTCACAAAAAAAATAAAAATAACTTGGTTACGGAGTTCGGCCATTTTCTGGGTTCACACATTAGACTGAACCATACATTAACCCAACAGGCCAGATTCACACCACAAACTATGCTACAAAACCTCCATGGCTTAACCATGGCTGAAATGAGGCAACCTTTGCTCATTGTGTAAATGCAACTGCTAGACCTGAACTGATTTAGTTAAGGGTCTAAGCAATGGTGGGATTCAAATATGTACACAATCGGTTCTCTGTCTGGATGCCGCTTCCGGAAGTCCATTCAGGGCCTGGGCAACAAAAAAAAAGCTACCGGTTCTGCCGAACTGGTGCGAACTGGCTGAATCCCACCACTGGGTCTAAGTGCTACCACAACCTAAGAACAATCTGCTGATCCATATATTTTGCATATTTTACAAACATGCACACAAACATTACTGCCCCTTTGCGCAATGCCGTTTTTTTTTTTTTAAAGGACCTTAAGAAAAAAAATAAAGGCTATTTGAAAAGGGAGCAGAAGAACATTTTTACCCATATGGATTTCATTAAATGATGCTAGATCCCCAACATGCTCACTGGGGAATTGTGGGAGTTGAAGTCCAGACATCTTAAAGTTGCCATGGTTGAGAAATACTATGCTAGATATATCCAGAGGACCATCAACTGAACATCCAACTTCCAGAGGAACAGCATAGATGCAGAAAGGAAAAACTCTTATCTACTTCTGCCTACAGTACTTATAATTCCTGAACATGGCTATTTAACTCAACTGCTGTGGCTAATAGCCATTGACAGATCTTTTAAAATCCCTGTTAAGAACCATCACTCATTACTACATATATATAATGACTGAGGTCATTTAGTGACCCTAAAAGGTTATCTCTAGCCACTTCCCAATCTACACCATGCATAATTTTAAACACAGATCACCCTTGCAGGGTTTTTCTATCTCTGAAAACTCCAAAGAGCTACTCTGAGATGTCCATAACGGAGTATCATATCATTGGTACCAACTTCCTCCAGAATATAAGGAACTGAGTAGAAATGTAATAAAATTCTCAGCAGCTGCAACCAGATACTACAACTTTAAGATCTTTTAGGGGCAACAGCATCCATAGTAAACCCCAATGATGTCAAAATACCAACACATGAAAGTGGCATCTTCAAAATTATATTATTGTTGGGCACCTGCCTTCCGATTTTTGAACCAAGTACACACAAGCTGTGAGAATTGTGAGCTGACATTCTCATGGACGTTTGTCCTTGTAGACACCCAAGCTGAGGTAGTATAGAAGTCATTGAACTACTTCCCACTTATTAAGCAGGTGACTCTACTGAGTTTCTGACCTACTAAAGATTAATGGTGAGATGAATGAGCTAACTTGGATCATTTTGATTTAGAACACAGGATCTAGTAGACATCACCAAAGGCTTCTTCACGCTTCTCCTGATGCCATTTTGCCAACATCGATGTGGGCTACAGAAGCTGAGATGGCTCTAAGCCTGGAAAATATGGGGGAAAGCACATCGCGGAATCAACACTGCGGGGTGAATTGTTATTAGCTATGAAGACACTCACTTTCTACTTTGTTTCAGCCAAATAGAGTCCCAGCCACATGTAAAAAGATAGATATTGCCTTCAATCAAAATGGTTTGACCCTCATGATTTAAATGTTTAGTGAAGTCCTATGAAAATAATCAAGAAAACTCATAAGGAACCCTGGCTTTATTTTGCTACTGTTTTCTAGGAAAACCCTTCCTTCCTTCCTTCCTTCCTTCCTTCCTTCCTTCCTTCCTTCCTTCCTTCCTTCCTCTTGTCTCTCCTTCCTTCCCTCCTTCCTTCCTTCCTTCCTTCCTTCCTCTTGTCTCTCCTTCCTTCCTTCCCTCCTTCCTTCCTTCCTCTTGTCTCTCCTTCCTTCCTTCCTTCCTTCCTTCCTTCCTCTTGTCTCTCCTTCCTTCCTTCCCTCCTTCCTTCCTCTTGTCTCTCCTTCCTTCCTTCCTTCCTTCCTTCCTCTTGTCTCTCCTTCCTTCCTTCCTTCCTTCCTCTTGTCTCTCCTTCCTTCCTTCCCTCCTTCCTTCCTTCCTCTTGTCTCTATCCTTCCTTCCTTCCTTCCTTCCTTCCTTCCTTCCTTCCTTCCTTCCTTCCTTCCTTCCTTCCTCAATGATAGGAAGTGGGGACAATTCTTAAGCAGTTAAAACTCCTCTCCAGTATCTACTTGATCTTGAACTGAATCCCATTTCTATTGCCTTGGTTTTTTTTTACCAATAATACCAACAGCAAAACCAAACAAATACAGACCCGGCAAATCTGATGTTCCCTTCTAAGATGCATCTCTTTTTGTTGTTTGGCAAGATTATATACTTCTTCTTGAGGTACTTGCAAAGATGAAAAGAGCCAAGACTGAGAAAGCAACCTCAAAATTTAAAGGGCTTCTCGACAGAATAGCTATTAGCAAGAAAAGACTTGCTTCAAAATCTGGATCGTCTCCTGTTAATTTAAAGGGAAGGGGTTCTTTTGTGATTTTTTTCCCAGCATAAAGGCCAAAAACTTCATTAAGTCCAAATAAATTTACCTCCCCTGGGGAACCACTGACCTATGCCTTAAAGGGAAAGTTAGGGGCACTTCAATACAATTTATTTTCGATTGCAAATTGATTTTTTTTTTGCAGAACATTAATGGAACTCGGTTGTTTTCCATTTAACGCACCCAGATCGGGCTGGTTTTTCTTTTCTTTCAAATTGCTGCTGAGAATAATGATTTCTAATGTGATAAAAGGTCTTAAAGATACACCGCAGAAGGAGGTGGGTAATCTACTTTACCAGAAGCCAATTTAAATAGGAACCCCATATTAATTTGCATCAGGAATCCCAACCTCCTGGCCAATAGAGGTCAAATTTCAATCATGAACAATGACCAAAAAAAAAAAAAAATTCCAGTAAATCCATCATCTCCACACTGGCTCACCCCAGTTGCATTTTAGGAAATCAGTGCCTAGGTCTAGACATTGAGAGAATTCCTTGAACCATCCCACATAATTTCCATAGGGCTCAATGGGATAAGCAAGCTGAATTCCCAGGTCTGAATGTGATACCCAACTTCTTCCATCTCTGGCCTCTAAAACCTTTTCTGATCAGATTTTGTGGCAACCTGGCCACAAAATTTAGACAATCTTGGCTATAGGAGCATAAACAAAAAACAAGTTCTCCATGTAAGTCCAAGAATATTTATCCAAACCAGCTGCTTTCATTTCCTCGCTCTCTTTCCATTTTGACTACAGCTTAATGGTTTATTCAAAAGTAATTTACCTTGTTGCACATTTACAATAATGCTGTAGGCTAACAAAGTTATGCTCATATCTTACAAGTATGTCTGGCTCAAAAGAAAGAATGTATTTTGTTATTTCTTATTTTAGACATACATCATGAAGCGTCATACAACTTATATAAGCACTCTCTCAACAAACAACTCATAGCGTCATAAAAATAAATCAACAACACTGGGGAAAAAATGATTGTAAAATTTCTTTTAACAAAGCATACGTTCCTTTAAATCAGTGCTTTTCAAACTTGGCAACTTTTAAGATGCATGGACTTCAACTCCCAGAATTCCCCAGCCAGCCATGCTGAATTAAAGCCCATGCATCTTGAAGC
This sequence comes from Azemiops feae, assembly GCA_023970755.1. NCBI lineage: Eukaryota > Metazoa > Chordata > Lepidosauria > Squamata > Viperidae > Azemiops > Azemiops feae. The sequence goes on from JALGBA010000904.1 coordinate 25,402, forward strand.
ATGCTGGCTGGGGAATTCTGGGAATTGAAATCCATGCATCTTACAGTTGCCAAGTTTGAAAAACACTGATTTAAATGGATTGTGAACACATGTTGGTGTGCATATCTAGGATCCCCACTAAAAAAAATCTCACGGATATGTGACAGCCCAGGAAAAGATACAGATGCTTTAAGGAGTTAATGGCAAGAAATACTTTCACATACCCTATACTTTTTAGAACGGGCACGTCCAACCCACGGCCTATGGGCTTCATACAGCCCCAGACAACTAGTAATACAGCCCTACAAGATCATAAACATTTAACATTATTATGTGATTTATATACATTAACTATATTATATATTTTATATGTGGCCCAAGATGGCTCTTCACTCAACACAGCCCAGGCAAGCCAAAAGTTTGGACAGCCATGCTTTAGAGATTGAATCCCAAGGACAACGCAGCCCAAGTCCAAATGCCAGTGTCAAGTTTTGAAGCACAGTTTTGCTGGTGCGACAATTACTGCTTCTCAGCTTGCCAACGAACTTGAGGGGAGGGAAAGGGTTTGGAATGCAGACTTCAAAAATCAAGAAGCCCGACCGTGAGAATCAAGGACAGTCCACCAGGTATCTGGCCAGACCCAGAGACACTTTCTCATAACAATATTTTTCCACCTAATTGGGCAACGTGACCTGATCGAGAGAGGGGAGGGAGAATTCCATGCTTTTACTATATGGGGTTGGGTGGTCTTGCCAGAGCTGGTTTTGCTTTCATACAGGCTGATGTGATGTACGCGTGGGCTATGCTCGGGGGCGACTCTCCTCCAGGGGGCTGCTGGTGAGGAGGGGGAGGCAAGGCTGGGGCAACGGCACGTGTGCCCACAGAGAGGGCTCCGAGTGCCACCTCTGGCACCTGTGCCATAGGTTCACCACCACTGTCCTAGTCCATCCTTCGGGTTGGGTGGAAAAGATGCTAGTCGAAAATCTCCCAGGCCCCATCTATAGAAAAGTCATGACCCGCCGTCTGTCTTAGTATTGGAAATGATCAAAGAGATCAATATTTTTCAGTCCAGACAGCAAAACTAAACCATTAACATGTACATCACAATGATTACTTCATGGGTTGGCGTCTTCCAATACCTCCATTTATTTTAATGGATAAGAATGCAGGAAAACAATTACATTGACATAGCGTACAGGGTGAAGACCGACTCATAAAGAATAGGAAAGTAAGAAGTAACTTGGGGGGGGGGGCACACATGAACATTTCCCCTATTCCCCCATCCCAGGCCTCCCAAAGTCTTTGAAAAGACAATGGTGGCATCTGTTGAAACTAGCCACCAATGGCTACCCCCAATGATTTTTGTGGTCTGAAGGCCACAGAGAGAGGAAGTCATACAGTATCACACCCGCTTGAGGTTTTCAAAGACTGTATGTCTCTTTTGACAGCCAGTCTGTTTAGTGGTAAAAGCACCAGACTAAAAACCAGGAGACTGTGAGTTCTAGTCCAGCTTTAGGCACAAAGCCAGCTGGGTGATCTTGGGCCAGTCTCTTTCTCTCAGCCCTAGAAAGGAGGCAATGGTAAAGCACTTCTGGAAAACCTTCCCAAGAAAACTGCAGGGACTTGTCCAGGCAGTCTCCAAGAATTAGACATGATTGAATGGAAGAAGGGGGGAAAATGTCTATTTTAGGGCTTATGCTAAGCTTCCCACCCCTCAAAGTAAATTGGAAATGTCAGTAATTATGGTCAGAGGGACTATAAAAGCTGAAAAGGGGGAATTGGGAGATGGCTGGGACCTGAAGCAGCAGCTAGCCCACCCTGCCAAAAAAAACCAATGCAGTTCTAGGCCGCATTAACAAAGGAATGGCATCAAGGTCACATGAAGTGTTAGTAACACTTTAGAATGTCTTGGGAAGACCCCACTTGGAATATTGCATCCAGTTTTGGTCACCTCAATATAAAAAAGAGTCTAGAAAGATTGATGAGAAAAGCAACAAAGATGATTAAAGGACCGGAGGCTAAAACATACGAAGAACAGCGGCTAGAATGGTAAGATGGGCAGCTAATAAATTTTACAAACAAATAAATAATAAGCCTGGTTATAAAGTTCTCCAGCCTTGAGACAAGTTAAGTTAAAACATCGGAAGAATGGTTGTGGGAATTGGGTATGTCTAGTGCAATGAAAAGAAGAATCAGGGGGGACATGATAGCAGTGTTCCAATATCTCAGGGGCTGCCCCAAAGAAGAGGGGGTCAAGCTATTCTCCAAAGCACCTGAAGGCAGGACAAGAAGCAACCGATGGAAACTAACCAAAGAGAGAAGCAACCTGGAACTAAGGAGAAACTTCCTGACAGTTAGAACAATTAACCAGTGGAACAACCTGCCTCCAGAAGTTGTGGGTGCTCCATCACTGGAGGTTTTTAAGAAGAGATTGGCAACCATTTGTCTGAAATGTTATAAGGTTTCCTGCTTGAGCAGGGGGTTGGACTAGAAGACCTCCAAGGTCCCTTCCAACTCTGTTATTCTGTTATTCCGGATTTGAAATCCAATTGCTTTTTGTAGGGCTGGGCTCACCTGCCTTACAGGTCCAAGCAACAACAGGAGGAAAAGAGGAGTCAACCAACAGTACACAACCTTTTGATACGCTCCCCTCCTTAAATTTATAAATATTCCAGAAGAAAAGTGCCCTTTTCTTGGAATGAGGCTCATGGCGGCCCGGCTTTGTCAAATGAAGGTGATTTAATATAAGAAGAAATATTGAAATTCCCTCAGTTCAGGGCAGAGACACTGGTCCACGATATTATAGAAATTTTACACTTGTCTAAAATATGCAAGGTGGGGGCGGTGTGTGTGTGTTGTGGTACTCACACATTACACACCCAGCCTATTCACTGCTTCTGCTGTCTAGGAAGTGAAACAGCGATTGTTCTTAAAATCTCAGTGGTATTTTGTCAATATTTTTTATTGCAGCAAAGCAAATATAAATATTTTATGGTAAACGGAGGGCCCAAAATAAACAGTTTAGTAAATAGATATTACATTACAAGGAAGGAGCAAAAAAAAAAAAAAAAAGCGTCTGTAGAAAAATGTTTGCCATGTAATTATTTTTCCTAGTTTACATTCACGCGCAACATGCTAGTCTCTCTCTCTTGCTGTCTCTCTCTCTCCCCACCGTTTTTGCATGTTCTAAATCTTCTTCCTTGTTGCTATTATTAAAATCTTTAAAAGGTGCCAAATCTTAAATGAGGGGAAAAAAAATGATTCGCTAGAAATTATTCATATCACAGTGAGCCTCTACTAAACCTGGCAGGGGTGCAATATTTTCGGTGAAATTAACATAAAATATACAACTGCAAATTATCCAGGAAATAGCTATGTTCTTTACAACACACATTTACATTCAAGGGAGAGAGGGGAGGGGTGGAGAAAGAAAATGTTTCACTTATTTCTTTTTTTCCTAACACAGAGTTGCAAATAGATTTTTTTTCCCTGAATGAGCTCCAAAAAGGGAAATGAGCAGCCTTCCATAAGGAATATGGCCTTTAAGAATGATGTTGAAAAATTACGTGGCTGAGCAAAAAATGGGGGGGGGGGAATCAACCCAAAGAGAATTACTAGGGACCACAATCAACAGAGGACAATTTTAAGACCACAGTGTTGTTGAGTTCGTTTCTAGATGTAATCCTCCTCTCTCCACCCAAAACGCTTTTTCTTTCTTCAGCTTTTCTTCCCCCCCAAAAAAGAGGTAGTGCTATGTAAAATGCAAATCTCGCTGTAAATATTTTATAAAATTGTTGCATGCATCCCAAAAGCTATAGGTCTTAATTGAGAGGAGGTTATGTTTCCAGTCAATATATGGAAATGGAAAATGCTAATTCATGTTTTTCTACTTATGAAAAACCCTAGAGGACGGCAAAACCGCAAATGCACTCAACTTTAATATTATAAATATAATTTGGCTCTCTCTTTGTAATCCCCCAGTGTGCTGGCTTTTATCTCCCAATGGCTGCAGAGGAAGAATTTTGCACAGACACTTTTACATCATCCGTACAGGAAGTCAACCTTCAAGCTCTGCCAGTTTGGCAGAGAAGCCAGCGGCTAAGTAATCCTGAAAACAGGAACTGAAATAAAATCTCCTCAGCACAGGAAAAACAAGCCACGAATGATTTCGGGGCGCTATCCAAGCAATGTTCAGACACGGAGAGGGGGACCAACGAATGCAAGTTCAAGAGCCAACTCTGGCCACGGGTCCTTTCCTTTCGCAATTAGCAAGTGAGTAGCCACACCGGGTCTGTCCTAACAAAAGAAAACAATTAACCTTATGGCATCCTCTCCATCCAGGAAGTTCAGATCTTCTAAAGATCCAGCCATCATGGAAATCACGGGCAGGCTTTTACTTGGAAGTAAGCAATTTACACACACACACACACACATATAAACAAACATACAAAAAAAATGATACAAAAAGGATGCTGAGACCCTAGAAAAGATGCAGAGAAGAACAACAAAGATTTTTCAAAAATAGACAATCATTTGACCGGGATGGTATAAGGTCTCCTGCCTTAAGTAGGGGGTTGGACTAGAAGACCTGCAAGGTCCCTTCCAGCGCTAGGATTCTATGTTCTATTTTAGCCCAGGTTGCACCTTTTTTTTCTGGGTCAAAAGCCACACTTAAACCTTTGAGTTGTGTGCCTCAAGCGACAGCATTTAGATCCGGGGGGGGGGGGGAATCAATGTGTCTGCATTTAAATAGAAACAAATGAAATATAGTAATGGTGATTCCCTACCCAGTCATGTAGGGTATCACGGTCACCTTCTCTCACACTAAAAGTTATTATTTCCTGGAGTCTGGGAAGTTTCTGAAGGAATATAAGAACTGACTTAAATGTGTCCAACAGTCAGCAAACACACTGGTATCCTGTAGCAATAGCACTTAGACTTATATACCGCTTCACAGTACTTTACAGCCCTCTCTTAAGCGGTTTACAGAGTCAGCATATGGCCCCCAACAATCTGGGTCCTCGTTTTACCGACCTCGGAAGGATGGAAGGCTGAGTCAACCTGCAACCGGTGAGAATCGAACTTCTGGCAGTTGGCAGCATTAGCCTGCAATATTGCATTCTAACCACTGCACCACCACAGCTCTTACACTTAGGCAATGTTGGCTAATCTCAGAAAACTGAGTTGGATCCGATCTAGTTAGTGCCCAAATTCTGAGGCTGCAGGCTACCTTGGAAAATTCAATGAATATTCTAGATCAGAGTTTCTCAACCTCAGCAACTATAAGATCTGGCTGGGGAATCCTGGAGGTTGAAGTCCAGACATCTTAAAATTGCTGAGTTTGAGAAACACTCTTGTAGCAGAAAGCCGGGATCCATCGTTTTTCAACTTCTGCCAAGAAATCCACAGGAGTTGAGGAAAACCTATAAGCCAATGGCTTAGGACTGGACATGGCTGCCTTTATCCCACCACGCAGGATTTCCAACCTGGTCAGTTAAGATTATTATCCATGTGTGGGTAAAGATGGCCTTCTCCATCGTTGGACGATGCCACCCATTTAGGGAATACAATTGATGGTGCCCAATTAGTCCTCTATTAGAGCTTGGGTGACACAGTGGTTAGAATGCAGTATTGCAGGCTAACTCTGCCCACTGCCAGGAGTTCGATCCTGACCGGGTCAAGGTTGACTCAGCCTTCCATCCTTCCGAGGTCGGTAAAATGAGGACCCAGATTGTTGGGGAAAATAGGCTGACTCTGTAAACCGCTTAGAGAGGGTTGTAAAGCACTGTGAGGCAGTATATAAGTCTAAGTGCTAGTGTTACTGCTAATTAAATAAAGGTAAAGGATTCTCCTGCCAGTTGCGTCCGAATTTAGGGCACGATGATCCTCTCCATTTCTTGGCCAAGGAAGCCAGCACTGTCCGAAGACAATTTCCGTGGTCATGTGGCCAGCACGGCTATATGCCAACAGCTCACAGAATGCTGTGTCCTTCCCACCAAAGTGGTACCTATTAATCTACTCGCCTTTGCCTGCTTTTGAACTGCTAGGTGGGCATGAGCTGGTGCAAGTAACGGGAGCTCACCCTGTTGCACGGAGCTCGGATTTCAAACCTGGACTGTCAGCTTTCCAGCTGACAAACTCCACATCTTTAGCTACTGAGCCATCGCGCTCCCTGCTAATTAAATACCCAAACAATTATAAACATAAAAGCATACGTCGTAATACCTGTGTTGGATATTTGAGATGATCAAAGGATCACTATTTTTTATATATATATTACAGACTGTAAAACAACTCCAACTCCCAGGAATTATTTGGGTTTGTGGATTGGAGGGGACCCCATGTTTTCCTGTTTACTCAGCTACTGACTTCAAGGAAGAGGGGGGGGAAGCAGTGGAGGGGGGAAACATAATAAGAATTGCAGTGACATATACTGCAGCAAGAAGAGGAGCTGAAACGAAGATTGCACCCTCAGGCTTCTCCCAGGCTTAAAAGGCAGCGGAGGTGCCCAACGGTATATTTTTCCTCCCAACCAGGTAAATGTTTTCTTGAGAAAAAGTAAGCAACTGATGAGAAGATTTCATGTTTTTTAACCTATTTCAAACCTCGATCAAAAACGCCTTTTGTCTGCACTTTTAATTTCAAACGGCTGTTTTGCTAACAACCAGTCTGGACTTCTCACAAGAGTGTTCCTTAAAGCAGTCTCAGGAGGAGGAGGAGGAGGAGGAGGAGGAAGAGAGGGAGGGAAAAAGGAAAGGAAAAAAAACCCCGAACGAGACAGAGCTAGGAAAAAAAAAAAGGTTCCATAACTTCTTTTGGCTTTCGCCCTGTCTACATATTATCCCCAAAGGAATGCAGTTCTGAAAAAGCAGATCTCCACCCCAGCATTTGGACATGCCTGGAGATTACATGACCCCTGAGAAAATTAACCGACAATTCCAAGGATTTGCAAAAAAATAATATATATTTTTTAAAAAAATGGTCAAGAACGACAAGCCTATTTATTGTATAAGGAAATAAAATTTCCACAAATGCTTTTGGCTCTTCTTGGGCCAAAGGGCCTGGAGGCAATTATTTTATTGGGATCTCATTCTTAAAGGAGAGAATTGGAAATGGAGGAAGAGAAGGGAGTGAATAAGCAGAGGTTTCGTGTGTAAAATACAGTCCTCAGCTTACAGTCACAACTGACCTCAACGTTTCTGTGGCTAAGTGAGACATTTGTTGAGCTTTGTCCCATTTTACGACCTTTCTTGCCACAGTTCTAAGTGTGAAAAATGGCCATAAGTCACCTTTTTTTCCCAGTGCCGTTGTTAACTTCGGTCGCTAAACAAGCAGCTGTAAGATGAGGACTACCTGTAGTATCAGAAGGATTTGCAGGCAGTAGAACCTGTAGTCCAAAACCAGCACCCTTAACCACCCCAGTTGGGATTAAGAAGTCCAAGTGGACGGAAAATTGAAACCCGGAAAATCTGCGAAGTGTTCCAGGCCTGTGACAAGCAGTATTAATGCCTCCCACTTCGACTCAATAAATCAAAACAGATTTAGAGGAACTATTAAGACTCATGTCAAGAATCCACACTTCACTTTAATAACTCCCTATTAACATATTTAACTGCTGGGCTGTATATTTTAAACATTTCTTACTATTGGGTATATGAGTAATTAGCAGCTTTTAAGAAATGCATTAATAATCAGAGAGATGTGGAGGGGAATACAGAATACAGAATAAAAGAGTTGGAAGGGACCTTGGAGGTCTTCTAGTCCAACCCCCTGCTCAGGCAGGAAACCCTATACCATTTCAGACAATCTCTTCTTTAAAACCTCCAGTGACGGAGTACCCACAGCTTCTGGAGGCAGGTTGTTCCACTGGTTAATTGTTCTCACTGTCAGGAAATTTCTCCTTAGTTCTAGGTTGCTTCTCTCCTTGATTAGTTTCCAGCCATTGTTTCTTGTCCTGCCTTCAGGTGCTTTGGAGAATAGGTGTATTCCCTCTTCTTTGGGAAAAGATAAAACATTTAGTGGAAGGTTCATTTCTTTTTAAAGGGAGGGGATAGGATGGTTGAATAGAGTGGTGCTGAGGACTTAAATGCATTGTAGGTTTGGAGAAGAAACTAGCAGAGGATTAGGGAGAGGACATTAAAAGAGTAACAATGTGCGTAAACAAAGAGTGAGAGAATTCCCATCTCTGAAAGATTTACAAGGGTGCACAAACTACACCTCCATTGAGATGTGGAAGTGTCTCCAAAGGTCCTGTGGGCTAACCAGGACTAACCAGACCCTGCTTAGCTTCTCAGCTAGACAAAGTCCTCTCAATGCTGTCATCTAGCTTGGTTGCCGCCCAAAAAGTGCTTCAACAGTTGCTGCTGAATTTGTAATTTTTAATATAACCGAAGGGGGAAAATTAATAAATGTGTGGTTCTAATCATATTCTTCCAGTGTAAGTAATTTAATTTCATTTTAATTAAGCTTACATTTCAGTTCAATCAAATTCCGTTTTTGTCCTGATTTTGCCCGCTTTGGGGAAATGCATCTTCGCAAGGGTAAGGAGTGTTGGATCTTAACCCCAAACCATTTGAAGGTCCTGGCTGGATAGGTGACCCTGGGAAGCCAGGTTGGAGACATTTATGTTGGACAATAGGAATGATGGAAGACCTAGATGGCACGGGAAAGCCTGGGGGTCTTTACAAGTCTTCAGAGAATTTTTTTTTTTTTCAAATCTGGATCTAAGGAAACCAGAACTGAAACTTATATGCCAACTTACACCAAGCTCCAATTGAGTAACTGTGTCAACTTCCTGCATGCTACCTTAACACCAGGATGAAATAGTACTGGGAAACTTCTTAAAATCATCTGCCATTGTCAATGGGTAGGGTTTTCACCCATCTTCTTCTGGAGGAGTCATTATGAATTCAGCAGAAATTCTCAGGGCAAGAAAGTAGATTATATGGCTGTTCTGCATTATGAGAATCCAGCCAACTGTGGCTTATCCAACAAGCCAGGATTTAATTCAACCATAGTTTAGCGCAACACGTGAGCCCAACCTTCAAAAGCATGCTGCCTACAACACTGAGAAGTCTTAAAGAGGCAAGTGGGGAAAAAAGATGTGTGCTTTCAAATACGAATCACATTCTGTGTTTCCTACCTGTAATAGCATTTTTGCTAATCCTCCTCTCCAGTAAGATGGGGGTTGGAAAAGAATGGAAGACCTCACCATGGGGAACAGGAACTGCACCTATAAGAGACAGGAGGCAGAGAAGCTCAACTCCTCCCCACGTGGCAAGGAGTCTTCATGGATGAATTCAAAACAAAGTCCTGCCATGTGCAGAGAAGGTGGATGGATGGCACTGGGTCAGAAGGAGGGCTACGAAAAATAGCATCACGTATTCCCTCGCCCTCTGCCTTCATCCATCCTGGCCATGGAAAGGAAACCCTGTGCCCTCACCGTTCAGAGGGAGGGAGGGAGGGAGGGAGGGAGGGAGGGAGGGAGGGAGGAAAGGTAGACAGAGAGATAGGAGGGAGGGAGGTGAATAGAGGAAGGAAGGAAGGGAAGGAAGGGAAGGAAGGAAGGAAGAAGGAAGGAAGGAAGGAAGGAAGGAAGGAAGCTAGAGGGAGGGAGGAGAGATTGAAGGAAAGTGGATAGATGAGGGAAGGAGGGGAGGGAGGGAGGAGGAGGAAGGAAGGAAGGAAGGAAGGAAGGAAGGAAGGAAGATAGAGGAAGAGATGGAGGGAGGGGGAGAGATTGAAGGAAAGTGGATAGATGAGGGAAGGAGGGGAGGGAGGGAGGGAAGGAAGGAAGGAAGGAAGGAAGGAAGGAAGGAAGGAAGGAAGGAAGGAAGGAAGGAAGATAGAGGAAGAGATGGAGGGAGGGGGAGAGATTGAAGGAAAGTGGATAGATGAGGGAAGGAAGGAAGGAAGGAAGGAAGGAAGGAAGGAAGGAAGGAAGGAAGGAAGGAAGGAAGGAAGGAAGGAAGGAAGGAGGGAGGGAGGGAGGGAGGGAGGGAGGGAAGGATGGACATCACATTTGAACTGGATCTTTCAAAATGTTTCAAAATGTAGACCCCTTTCCAACAATAAGCTCCACATTTCCAGCGCTGCAACATAGATTTAGATAACCATGCGTTCTTTTTTTCCAGATCCTTTGATAAACCTTTATGCCATCAAACTGGAAGGCAGTTACCCCAACCAAATCCCTAACAACAAGGCTAACTTTTGCACATTCTGATTGAAACCAATGTTCTCCACTGGAATTGGGGGAAAGATCACAAAGAACAGCTGAAACACAAAGGAAGTCCCAGAATGCTGAGCCTCCTTGTTCTAAATCGGGAGCAACATTATACTTCTAACTTGCAACTTAAAAGGTTCGGTGGCAATCGAATAAAATCTGCTGCAAAAGGACCCTTTCTAATGGGCAGCCTTGTAGCTTCATAGGCCAGTTTACAGCCTCCCTGAGGCTCGCAGTTCAATTTCCGTTGACCTTTAATTAAAGACAATGCACTAAATTGACACCCAGAGATTTAAAACTGCAATATAAATTTGGCTCCATAACTAGCATCCAAATATTTTTTTTGTTTGCCGCTTCCTCTTGCTTAAATGCAACGATTTAATAAGAAAGGTTGTTAACGACATGATAAATCTTGACTCTCGGTCCTTAAAAGAGGCTGAGTTAAAAAAAAAAAAAAGGCTTGCCTAGGGTTTTGCACCGCTGTAAGGAAATAACCGAGAAGCACTACGGCTATCAAGTATGTTTCTCCTTTGTCTCCATCCTTCTAGATAGTTCAGACAAGAACATTTCTCCTCCTAGGTCTCAGTCCGTCTAGGTAGTTCAAAAAAGAAGTACCAACCATGAGCAGCAGAATGCACCTTGTAGGAGATGACCAGGCTGAGCCTGAGGGAGGGGTCAAATGCACCATAAGTCTTGAGTCTTTTAACACTCACAAGAGATCTAAGTCCAGCCCACCTTGAATTCCCTTGACTCTTATCTACCGCCAATTTGCTTTGGCCGTTAGTAGCTCAGATTCTTGTAGAGAGCTTAAGCTTACAATAAATCTTTACACCCCATTTGAGGCACTTGGATCTTCTGATTTCCCTTCAGCTTTGATCTTCCAAGGGAAAACTGGATAGTCCTCCACCAAATCTGAACCGATCATGGCAGGTGCCAATATTGGAACTGCAAATGGGGATCGGTTGATGAACCTAATTGTGACTGTGGGAAAATTCCGCAAACTTTTCGCCATATTGCATGAAATGTCCGTCCCCCCCTCAGAAGGTTCCTTAGATCCCTGCAAGTTCTACATCATCTTGAGGGCACTGCTGTTCCAATGGCTAAACAATCTAGGCCAGGGGTAGGCAACCTTGGCTCTTTTGTGACTCGTGGACTTCAACTCCCAGAATTCCTGAGCCAGCCATGCTGAGGGGAAAGGGAGAGGTTTCCAAGCTGAGCCAGGCTGGCTCAGGAATTCTGGGAGTTGAAGTCCACGAGTCATAAAAGAGCCAAGGTTTGCCTACCCCTGATCTAGGCTTACAGGCTTAGCCACTCTAATAACTGCTCATACATAATTAAATTTTATTCGTCATTTTATTCATCATTCATAGTGTGCTTTTTATATTTTGATGGGCATGTTATAGGCTGTCTTTGTGAATTGTATGCATTAATGCTGTATTCTGAGATATTTGCCACACCCTTGTTGCTTCTGCAGGTTAAATTGTCTCTTCTTTGACCATTACCTAATCTGAGGGTTCCTTGGTGCTCTCTGAGCTTGCTTGTTTTCTTGAAGATGCTCCATTACCCAAACTTGGTAACATCATCAGAGGGGAGTTGTGTTTGCTCTCTGTTTACGTACAACCCCCCTCCCTTCTAGCACTGATGATGCTCATAAAAAGACTCAACCTTTCTGCAAGAAAGCCACCAAGCTCAGAGAGCACCAAAGACCCCTCGTTGCAACCTTGAGCTACAAATATTCTCCTTTATCATTACCTAATTTGTAGTTCTGCCTGCTCCTCCTGTCTTTCAAAGAAGGACGTTCTCACGGTTTACTACAGTAGGGCAGGTATGGCTAGTTCTTATAGATGACACTAATGACACTGATCTTGCAAAGTGGCTTCAACCAATTTTTCCTTTCCCCCCCCACCCCCGTTTTGACCAGAGATCTGTGGTGGTACATCAAATAGGTCATTTTTCTACATATCTCGCCAAAGAGAAGAATTGTGCTAACAAAAACACCCCAGCTTCAGCAGCCCAGGGGATAGATGACAGTGATGTATGCCTGGAACTGATCTCAAATGATCATCCTCACAGTAAATTCTGGCTATTTTAAACATGGCTTGTTGGACCAGGCATGATGGTTCGGCTCACTGGTAACATAATCATAAGCCATGGTTTATAAATCAGAAGGACTGGACACCCCCCCCCCCACACACACACACACAATGTGTTCCACTACAAGCAGAGAGAAAGCACATGGTGGTATTACTCAATACTGGGGATCCAGCTACTGATTTCACAATTTTGCTCTAATTTGGCAGAAATTGAAGCTCTCCCCAAGGCTTTGTGATGTTGCTTGGGTGGAACAAGGGAATGGATATCCTGGGCAAAAACTGCCTGCCAGTTAAAAAAAAAAAAAAAAACAACTCAGCACATCAAAGACACAAGGGTTCTTCCCCTTCAGGACAAGCCTTTTGTATGTTTGTGTAATCTCAGATTGATTTACATAGGATAAATGCTGAAGCACACATCCTCCTCTGCAATATTGTGAAATGGTATCATCCCAGGAGGATTTAGACCATATGGTTGATGTAAACCAAAGGCAGAGACAGTGGCTTTCCTTGGGGTTTTTTTTTTTGTAGTCACTGAAGAGAAAGCCCTGTTAGAAATTAAAAGTTGTACGCTGATCTTCCTTTCCAAATAAGTCCTCGGCTTATGACTGATCACTTAGTGACCGTTCAAAATTACGACGGACCCCCAGAAAAGCTACTTACGACATAGTTTCGAAGTTCCAACCTCAGACACAACACGAAGGCATCTACAGGTAGTTCTTGACTTACAACAGTTGGTTTCGTGACCGTTCCAAGTTACAACGGCACTGAAAAAAGTGACTTATGACCGTGTTTCACACTTATAACCGTTATACCATCCCCATGGTCACGGGATTTACATTCGGAGGGTTGACAACTGACTCAGACTTATGACGGTGGCAGCGTCCCCGGGATCATGTGGTTCCGTTTTGTGACCTTCTGACAAGCAAAGTCAAGGGGGAAACCAGATTCACTTCACAACCACATTACTAATTTAACAACTGCAGTGATTCACTTAATAAATGTGGGAATAAAAGTCATAAAATGGGGCAAAGCTCACTTAGCAAATTTCTCATGTAGCAACATAAATTTTGGGCTCAAAAGCTGAGGACTACTTGTACAATAAATAAAGAAGAATATTTGTAGCTCAGGGTTGAAATGAGGGGTCCTGGGTGCTCTCTGAGCTTGGTTGCTCTCTTGCAGACGTTTCATGACCCAAAGTAGGTAACATTATCAGTGCTGGTAGATAACATCATCACTAGGTAGCATCACCACTAGCACTGATGATGTTACCTAGTTTGGGTCATGAAACGTCTGCAAGAAAATCATCAAGCACAGAGAGCACCAAGGACCCCACAGTCCTCCTCCTCCTCCTCCTCCTCCTCCTCCTCCTCCTCCTCCTCACAAATTCCACTCTCTTCTAGCACTGATGACATTACCTAGTTTAGGTAATAAAACATCTGCAAGAAAACAACCAAGCACAGAGCACCAAGGACCCCACAGTCCTTCTCCTCTTCTTCTTTTTGGCATTTACTTCCAATTTCTGGGGGAGGGAAAACCAGCCCACAACGAACAATGGGTTCACTTAATGACTGCGACATTCACTTAATGACTGTGGTGTTCACTTAACAACCCTCACAGAAAATGTCATAAAATCAAATCTGGCCGTGTGCCGACCCATTTTTACGACCATGACAACTTACATCGGTCATTGCCAGGCTCAACTGATCTGGTATCAATTATCTAATTTTTTTTTAAAAAAGGTCAAAGACAGCAGACTCCAAGAAAATGTCACTCTGCCATTATAATTGAAGCTTCCCTTACACACATGCCTACATAGTGTGCAAACGTTAAGGGAAGTGTGCCACATTAATTAGCAGGTGTTGATGGATATCCAACCTCACGTTAACTTCAGGCTGGTCACCGCGCAAAGCTCGCACCTGATTACCCAAAAGATGTTTTGATTCAATCACTTCCTTTTTCTACTACCTCTGTATGCAAATACGAAACCACTTGGAAATGTTTAAACAGGGCTAATCACAACCACCTATGAAAATTGATTTAGGGGGCTGAAAGGAATTTTAACACGGTTAAAAAGGAGCAGAAACAACAGGGCGCTGAGATGACAGCCAATTACGAAGGTATCAGGCGAAATGAAAATGTTGACACAATAGCTGCAAAAAAAAAAAAATTGTCAGTGAAAAGGATTCTTTCGTTATTCAACTACCAAATGAAAGAAGGCTGGGGATAAAAATGTAAAAAAAAAAAAAAAAAGAAAAGAAAAGAAGCAAAATGTGACTGAATATATTAAGGAAAATTATGCTTTACTCTCAGGGACGTCAAGGAACAAAGCGACGTAGCATTTGATCAAATGGGCTCAGGTAGACGTGAGGAAAGAGAGAGCAAAGAAGGAAGGGGGCACCGATATTTTACAAAATCAGCTTTGTCCCAAAAGGAAGAAATATAAAGCTTGTAAATCTTGTTCATACATCACATAGGCTGGCTTCGTTGATTTTATTTGTATCCCAACGGTATTATTTTTATAAATAACTCAAGGCGGTGAACATATCCAAAACAACTTCCTCCTTCCATTTGCCCTACAACAACAACATCAACCCTGTATGGTGGGTTGGACTGAGAGAGAGTGACTGGCCCAAAGTCACCCAGCCAGCTTTCAATGCTATGGAGGAACTAGAACTCCCAGTCTCCTGGTGATTGGCCCAAGGTCACCCAGCCTGTTTTCATGGCTAAGGCGGGACTAGAACTCCCAGTCTCCTGGTGATTGGCCCAAGGTCACCCAGCCTGTTTTCATGGCTAAGGCGGGACTAGAACTCCCAATCTCCTGGTGATTGGCTCAAGTCACTCAGCTGGTTTTCATGCTTAAGGTGGAACTAAAATTAAGAACTTTTTTTTTTTGAAGTGCCTCCATCCTAAGCTATAGGTTTTTTTTCTCTCAAAGAGGTAGTAGAAAGAAATACGATTTCAGTAGTCTAATCATGGATAAATAACAGCTTTCAAGAACGGCATCTCTTCACTGGAAAAAAAAATTTAATCCAATGTTCTCATCCAGTATCCTTTTAAAAAGGTAAAAAAAAAGGTGAACAGGTGGTGAATCTCCTGAACTACTTTAGACCTCATTTAATGCTAGCTATCCTCTCAAGCCTGTCCAGGGAAAGCAAAATCAGAAATGTGTTTTTTGTTTCCTTAGCCGCTGCAGTTTTTCAGGGCAAAAGAATTCCCACCTAAAAATCCCGGGGTTGGATAAATGAGTACATCAAGAAACAAGCACATGCGGCCTATTTGTTCTTCGCAGCCAATTAGCGCGTCTGCTTATTCAAAACATATAGGGATTTCAAAATAGGAAACATGGTTTAAATCAATTCTTCCAAAAGACTTTTCCTTTGAGAATTTCCATTATCTCAGGTTTGGTGTTTTTTTAAAAAAAATCAATCCACCCAAACACCAGTCAAAGTTTACTACCAGGATGCAAAGAATTGTGTTAAGACCAAAGAATAGGATGTTTTCAGTGGGAATGTCAATTTGTAATATCGCCAATATCAGTATATGCCTTCCACTTTTTGTAGCTAACTGTACCTTTGCTTCTGCCTGCCTGCCTGCCTGTCTATCTATCTGATTTATGTGGCCGCCCACTCACTCTCAGTGACTCTTGGTGGCTTACAAAAATAAAAACTCAATATGCAAACAATAAAAACAATAACCCGTCAACCTCCTGACGACAGCAGTCAAGCAACCCACTTGATGGGCTCCCTCCCACTCTGGGTTCCCCAGGCCCATTGGCAAAACCAGGTCTTCAGAGTCTTACGAAAGCGTGTCAAAGTGGGGGCCAATCTAATCTCTATGAAGATGATGTTCCAAAGGAGGGAGCCACCACGGAGAAGGCCCTTCTTCTGGGTCCCACCAATTGGACCTCCTTAGGAGACAGGGCCTGCAACATTCCCTGCCTTCCTCCTCTGGTGGGTTGGATGGATGTAACCAGGAAGAGATGGTCCTTCAGATAACTGGTCCCAAATCATGAAGGGATTTAAAGGTAACATGAATTGAACTGCACCCGGAAGCAAATTGGCAGCCAGTGCAGCTCCTGCAAGAGAGGCGACACATATGCCCACCTGGTTTTGCACACAACCATGCAAACTGCTGCATTGTGAAACAATTGGAGCTTCTGGATGCTTTTCAAGGGCAGCCCCATGTAGAGCGTTTAAGGGTACCAAAAAAGTTTATGGAAGTAGGGAAGATCGTAAGGTTCCTCTCAAGTTCAAAAGTTTGCAATGGGTCCTGTAATATTTTAGATGCATTGAGACTGCAATTCCCAAAATTGCCAGCTATCACGGGTCTTGAATGTATTTTGCAAAAGCTCTGTCCAGCACCAGTTTGAAGAAAAGACCAGCTTGTAGGGATAACATCAAGGAAATAAGAGAGCAGAACTGTCCAATTCAAAGGAACAACAATGTGAAACATGATTTAATTAAAGAATACTGGATGGAGATTTAGAGTCTGTAATGTATCCATAATTAATTAACATAGTCAATTGTGAAGTCCAGAAATATGTTCATTTTCACGTAATGCTTCAAAAACCATCTGTCACATTTTAAAGTTTAGCTGTCTTAATTCTTCCATGGTCCGCTATTTCTTTCCGTATCAATTTCAAAGTTCCCCAAGCCAGAATGTGTTGGGATTACAACCTCCATAATCCACATCCAGAATTCCCAGTAACAGAAATAAGACCAGTGTTGGCTCACTTTTTTGTTTTTTCAAATGCTTTGGACTGCAACTGCCTTCAGCCTCAACTGACCTGGTAAATGCTTGGAAATAATGGAAAATATAATCCAGGGTATGAAAAAAAGAAAACATCCCAGATGAAGAAAGATAATGTAGAAATTTCTCAGATACTTAGTGCAACCCACAGACATGGACATTAACTTCATCTGAGATGGCAAAGTTTAAAAACTTGCAAGAACTAAGAATCCCGAACAACAATTTACAACACAGTCCCTTTCAGCAGTTCCAAGAAGGTTCCACACCCATTTGCACTGAATTTCCACACCCTTTTGCACCTTCTTGGTTCCAAAGGAGGAGACAAAAAAAGACAAGCACTTGTTCCTCATTGTTCAGAAATATAGAACATGGAATTACTGAGTTCTGGGAGGATAAAGTCTGCTTATGTGCTATAAAACTTTCTGAAAATAAGAATTGTTCGACAGTGGAATTCACAACCTAGGGCAGTGATGATTAGTCCCCTTTAAAGGATACTTACAGACACAGAATGGAGAGTCATCTGAGTGGACAGAATGAATTCCTATACTAGAGCCTTTCTAATTCTACTTTGCTAAAGTAGAGCTCTAGACTCAAATATTTCACTACAGGTATTATCTGTTAACTACTATCAATCCCAGAAGCAGAATATAGCAGATCTTAAATGCAGGAGACAGTTATCAAACAGAATAACACAGTTGGAAGGGACCTTGAAGGTCTTCTAGTCCAACCCCCTGTTCAAGCAGGAAATCCTATACCATTTCAGACAAATGGTTGTCCAATCTCTTCTTAAAAACCTCCAGTGTTGGAGCATCCACAACTTCTGGAGGCAGGTCGTTCCACTGATTAATATTTTTAACTGTCAGAAAATTTATCCTTATGTCTAGGTTGGTTCTCTCCTTGATTAGTTTCCACCTGTTGCTTCTTGTCCTACTTTCAGGTGTTTTGGAGACTAGGTTGACTCTGTCTTCTTTGTGGCAGATATTGGAAGACTGCTATCATATCACCCACCCATAGTCCTTCTTTTTATTAAACATACCCAATTCACGCAACTGTTTTTCATACGTTTTAGCCTCCAGGCCCCTAATCATCTTTGTTGCTCTTGTCTGCACACTTTCTACAGTCTCACCATCTTTTTTAGTATCATGGCTACGGAAACTGGACATAGTATTCCAAGTGTGGTCTTACCAAGGCATTATCAAGAGGTACTACCACTTCATGCTTCTATCCCTCTGTTCTTGTGTTATATTCTACATCTCAAAAAGGAACTGTGGAGAAGAAACGTCTTTGATTTCTTCATCTTAAGACAGAAGAGGGGCCAGTTTTCCATCTTAAATGCCTGCACATTACATGCTCCCTTCCTTTCTTTCTTAGTGGGGCGGGAAACATCTGCACCATTAGGCGTCTCCTATGATGTTACGTGCCAGCCTGACTGACTCTGACACCCCCTGTGGATTCAGATTCTGATGGTGTCCATCATATCTAACATCTAACCACAGTTCAGGCAGGAGACAGTCAAAGGGAGGATGGGGATGGAGAAGTGGGAGCCATATGCAGGTCAGAGAAAGAAAGAAAGAAAGAAAGAAAGAAAGAAAGAAAGAAAGAAAGAAAGAAAGAAAGAAAGAAAGAAAGAAAGAAAGAAAGAAAGAAAGAAAGAAAGAAAGAAAGAAAGAAAGAAAGAAAGAAAGAAAGAAAGGAAGGAAGGAAGGAAGGAAGAAAGAAAGAAAGGAAGGAAGGAAGAAAGGAAGGAAGGAAGGAAGGAAGGAAGAAAGAAAGAAAGAAAGAAAGAAAGAAAGAAAGAAAGAAAGAAAGAAAGAAAAAAGAAAGAAAGAAAAAAGAAAGAAAGAAAAAAGAAAGAAAGGAAGGAAGAAAGGAAGAAAGAAAGGAAGGAAGGAAGGAAGGAAGAAAGAAAGAAAGAAAGAAAGGAAGGAAGGAAGGAAGGAAGGAAGAAAGAAAGAAAGAAAGGAAGAAAGAAAGGAAGGAAGGAAGGAAGGAAGAAAGAAAGAAAGAAAGAAAGAAAGAAAGAAAGAAAGAAAGAAAGAAAGGAAGGAAGGAAGGAAGGAAGGAAGAAAGGAAGGAAGGAAGGAAGGAAGGAAGGAAGAAAGAAAGAAAGAAAGAAAGAAAGAAAGAAAGAAAGAAAGAAAGAAAGAAAGAAAGAAAGAAAGAAAGAAAGAAAGAAGCTTTTTTTAATAGAACCTTAGCGTGTTCTACCCAAAGCTTTAAAAGGAAAGGAGGAAATCATAAGCAAAGCAGGGAGGGAATTCTAATCCTTGAAAAATGAAAACATGTCACAGGAATTCTTTCCATCATACCTAGATGATAATGCCGTTATGTTATTGTTATTATTAAAGTAGAGATCATCTCCTCAACCCTGAAAGCTTAGCTTGGAAACAATTTCCTATCAGCTCCATTTTAGAGACTGGTTAGATTTATGAAGTCGGGGAAAGGAGAGACTTTCGCTTGTTTTATTTTTTAAAAAATATCCCAGAGGTCTTAGAAGGAAAACAAAGCAACATATTTCCCTTCTATCTTCTCTCAAGAAGTCAGTCCTTCTGTTCAGGCTCTGGAGAAGTCGGGTAGGACTCCCCATGCCACTGCAGTTGTGAGAATGGGTAAGGGCATTGCAGATGTATATAGTCCCCAAATTTGCAGAAGGACCATTCTTCCAAGGGGCATGCATAAGCTGAATCTTCCCGGCATGTTAATGTTGATTAATGTAACCATAACTAAGGAGTTCCGCAAAGGAAGGAGACATTTCTGTACGTACCATAGTTATCAGCGTCCCAATTCCTCATTAGGTTGAAGAATGACTTTTGGTACTAGCTGGTAAAGGAGAGGGGGATAGATTTAAGATTTTAGGGAACGAAGGCTGCAATGCCTGGAAGATGAGAAAAAATGGGTATAGCTATGCATGGAACTCAGATATTCGTCGTATGGGAATAGATATAAATATAGAGATGCATGATGGTGAAAAAGAGAGATGACATAGACAGGTAGATAGATGTAGATGATGATAGAAGATAGATGGAAGATGGAGGAAGATGATGGAGGGGGAGGAGGAGGGGGAGGAGGAAGAAGAGATGATAGATAGATAGATAGATAGATAGATAGATAGATAGATAGATAGATAGATAGATAGATAGATAGATAGATAGATAGATAGATAGATAGATAGATAGATAGATAGATAGATAGATAGATATTTTTGCCCATCTCACCCAAAGTGACTGTGACCCTAACTCTAAGAATCCCAGGACAGATGCAATACTAAGGAAGTTCAGACAGTATTTCGAAATGAACCAATAAGTGAAAACTTGATCCATACACAACACCGCAAAGGTAAGTATCTTCTAAACTCTGTCTACACCTGTCCCTCTTCAAATGCTCATCACGTGCTGCATTAATAGAAGAGTGTTCAGTTGCTGGAAGAGTCACAACCAAACTCTTCTGCACTGATTAAACACCACCTTAACTACGATATAGAATTCTGGGCATCGCGTTTCAAGAAAATCTCAAAGAAAAGGAGAGTAATGCGGAGAAAAGCAACAACCAAAGAACCAGACAGTAAGTGATGAAAATCAGTAAAGGTCAGAGTTACTCTTCACCCCGTCCCCTGCGCTCCAGTTAAAATAGAAATTGTATGTTATAAGGTAGAAGATTTTCAAACTCTCATTGTCATATGAGGAATTTGACTCTTAATTGTGTTTGAAATCATATTTTTTGTTAATGGTGGTTTACTGTTTTCTCTGAATCCCCAGATCACCATTCCATCTCCAGAAACCACTGCTTCATGAAGACAAGAATATCCTTAGAAACTTAGCAAATGGAAAACCAGCACAACTTTACAGTTACCCAGCTACATACATACATATACATACATATATACATACATACATACATACATACATTGAAGCAACAATCAAAACAGTATATCTTAATTAAGATTGCTACAATCTATGATTGCAAGATATGATCCCAAACCAGAAGCATCAGACATAACTGTTTACACCTAGTATCCTTTCTTAAAACAATAGATCTTTAAGAACATCAAAAGAAACTACACAATCTTGACCCTTGAACGTGACTTAAAGGTCTTAATGTATACCCCCCTGAACCACAGCTGGCAGAGATTAACTTATAGAGAAAGACTAACCATATCAAACAGTCCATCTGAATCACACCTTAGCAGAAAATGTCCAATCGTCGTCACAGAATAAAATGCTACAGACTAAATAGAAAAGTTAACAGCAAAGATTAAGCCAAACGAAGCAAGGCTGAGGACTTCTTACCAATCATGTGATTTGCAACGTGGATCTGTATCTCTCTCTCATTTTCAAAGGTCATCTGGCACTTGATACACTGGTAAGTCTTCTTCTGTTTAAGAAAGGGAGAAGAAAAGTATAAGGCAAATAATCTTTATTGCTATGCTAGAACTCTTGGTATTCTAGTATTAACACAGAACTATTTTTATGGCTTTCTGAAATGGTTTACACTATGGATTTTAGCTTAATCTGTACCATCCTCTTTGGAATTTCAGTTACTATGAAAAGCAGGTAATACGTTCTATACATCAATGTTTGAAAACCTCCATAAACTTTTCAAATTCCTCCAGCAGCACTACTCTTTACAAAAAAAAAAGGACTGTATACATCAAGCTATCAGGACTTTTAAGAACGAAAAAGTAAATTATGTTGGATGGACTGAGAGTGGCAATAGGTGTGCCACTGAAAAATCAGAAGGACCAAGTTAGAGATAGATCATCACGGGAAAAATACATCTACATATGGTAAATAGATATTATAGTAAGATAGATAATATCTATCACCACTAGTTACTGAGTGCAGGAATAACAGAATAAGAGAGTTGGAAAGGACCCTGGATGTCTTCTAGTCCAAACCCCCCCCCCCCCGTTCAATCAGGAAATCCTACAACATTTCAGACAAATGGCTGTCCAGTCTCTTCTTAATGATGGAGGTAAGTCACTGTTCCACTAATTAATTGTTCTCATTGTCAGGAAATTTCTCCTTAGTTCTAGGTTGGTTCTCTCCTTGATTAGCTTCCATCCATTGCTTCTCGTTCTTAATCTGATTGTTAAGCTGTTTGCTTCTTTCAACAAAGCCCAGCATCCAGGACCATTTTCTAGGAGTAGAAATAATCCATCCATGAGGTGTTTCCAGCTTTCTTTTTAAAGTTTGAATGACTTATGTATCTGAAAGCTCACATGACTTCTGGAAAGCATTAAGATGGGAGTTCACCCATTCAATAAAGCTACCACAGTCCGGTAATTCAACTTTGATTTGAAGGTTAATGCAAGACCAGCTTGATCAAATTAACAGTAATGCTGTACATTCTGCTCCAAAATACCTGAAAAACTTTTTTTTTTTAAAGAACGTTTTACTGATCAGTGAAAATATAACACCAGTTGATCTTGGTGTATCTTTCTTTGTTTTTATTACTCTTAAGACAGTGGGATTCCCTGTAAGTAAGGACAAGGATGGCAAGCTTAAGATTGTTAAAGTGTTCCAAGGGTTTTATTCCTTGCAATAAAACATGTTTGGTCTTTAAATAAGAGGAATGCGATTGCAGAAAAAGACATTAAAGAAATTAGACAGTATCCACAGAATAGCATGCACGTATCCCTTTTGGAAGTAAAAATATGAATTCTAGGAAATATCAGCAATCTATAATGAAACATGACTTGGGTTTTTTTTTCCCCGTCCTCTTTATTCTTTTTCTCTTTTTCTCATTTGTTATGCATTTCCTGTGCCAGGCTACAGAAGCTTAGCTGGAAAAAGCAATGACACTTGCTTGTTTTATTCAAACCGACAAGAGGCTTGTATTTAAAAGTGGCAAGGTTGTATCTTCCTAGCAAGGAAACAAGGACAAAATGTCTAGGAATGATTAGCATCAGTATTAAAATTTAAAGGGTTCACGTCAGAAGTTGAAGAAGTCCATTAGAAGCCCGTTGCTAAAATTTCTTTCCATTTTTATTCCTTGCAGAACAAATCACTTCGCATTACCAAATGAAACAACAGGAAGTTTGGCTGCTTGGAAGCAACGTCACGAAAGGTAGCTTGATGTCTGGTGCAGGCATTCATACAGGGAATCCCTGACACGCAACCCATTCGTTTTAACTACCCTTTGAAGTTAAGACAGCACTGGGGAAAAAAGTGACTTGGCTTTTCCACTTATGACTGTCACAGCATCCCCACAACCCTGGGTCCCAACAGGGTGCATCACCCTAGATGGCTGACAGATTAAGACAAGAAAGAAAGAAAGAAAGAAAGAAAGAAAGAAAGAAAGAAAGAAAGAAAGAAAGAAAGAAAGAAAGAAAGAAAGAAAGAAAGAAAGAAAGAAAGAAAGAAAGAAAGAAAGAAAGAAAGAAAGAAAGAAAGAAAGAAAGAAAGAAAGAAAGAAAGAAAGAAAGAAAAGAGAAAGAAAGAAAGAAAGAAAAAGGAAAGAAAGAAAGAAAGAAAAAGGAAAGAAAGAAAGAAAGATGTGCTTTTTATTCATTAACATGGAAAGAAAGAAAGAAAGAAAGAAAGAAAGAAAGAAAGAAAGAAAGAAAGAAAGAAAGAAAGAAAGAAAGAAAGAAAGAAAGAGGGAGGGAGAAAGGAAAGAAAGAAAGAAAGAAAGAAAGAAAAGACAGAAAGAAAGAGAAAGAAAGAAAGAAAGAAAGAAAGAAAGAGAGAAAGGAAAGAAAGAAAGAAAGAAAGAAAGAGGGAGGGAGGGAGAAAGGAAAGAAAGAAAGAAAGAAAGAAAGAAAGAAAGAAAGAAAGAAAGAAAAGACAGAAAGAAAGAGAGAAAGGAAAGAAAGAAAGAAAGGGAGGGAGGGAGAAAGGAAAGAAAGAAAGAAAGAAAGAAAGAAAGAAAGAAAGAAAGAAAGAAAGAAAGAAAGAAAGAAAGAAAGAAAGAAAGAAAGAAAGAAAGAAAGAAAGAAAGAAAGAAACTATTCCTTTCCAGGATGTGCTACACAACTCATTAAAAGAGAATTACCAAATCAAACAAAATTATCTCATCTTCTTAGCTGTAATTGTTTCTCAAAAGCTTCTTTACCATAATACGTTTCCTCTCAGTGTTTACTTGTAAGATATTTTGAGAATTTTCCAAGTCTCGGCTGCCACGTTTCCAAGATGCACTTGTTAGAATCCAGGGCACTTCCTATATTTCAAATCTTACCTTTCTTTCCCTTCTGAGCCAAGATACTGAGACACGCCTGCATTTAATCGAAACATGTACTCCGACTGTTTTTAATGTAATCTCAACATAGCTTCTCTCTGACTATACCTTTTTTCCCTAATCCTCCACTGTTGGGCTCTGTGTAAAAGGGGGGGAAAAATCAATAATGACCCAGGAAAAAAAAGAAAGAAGAACTGGTCAAGAATTATAGAATAGTAACGTCATTTGGACAGCTCAGTTGGTAGTTCACGTACAAGGCTGGCTGCGTAAAAACTACATTTTAGCTGTTGTATTACAAATCAACAAGAGATTAGAAAACAGAGAACAGCGTGTTGTTCAATCTAGCTTCCCTAGCTATCTTCGATGTACTTCTTTAACAAGATACTGAAATTTACGCTTCTCCGAAAAATGCTACGAGCACTCAGGGGCCCCTACCTATAATTCTGAAACCTGCTAAAACCTTTAAGCTGACTTGCAAGAGCCTCATTCAGAAATATATACACACCGAGGCATATATGGATGTCTCTGTGTATGTGCATTCAGAAAGGGGCTTCTACAAGGATGGGAATAAGCGCGGGAATTACTAGGTCCCTAATTTGGATGCTGCCAATTTTAACTGAAACCTTTCCGACTCCTTGCATCCTTCTAAAGCGGTGTTTCCCAATCTTAACTATTTTAAGAAGCGTGGACTTCAAGTCCCAGAATAACCCAGCCAGCAAGCAATGCTGGCTGGGGTATTCTGGGACTTGAAGTCCATGCCTCTTAAAATGATTGAGGGTGGGAAACACTGTTCTAAAGCAGCAGGCAAGGAGAACACAGCAAAAAGGAACAGACCCTTATTTATTGATCAAATAAATAAGAACAGGGACGGCTTCTGTTTCTACCAGCTTTCCTCATTGTGCAGTTTTCCAGATACAGCTCACAGCTGACAGCTCCCGTATTTGGCCTAATTGACCAGGACTTGGGGGCATCACCATCCCTATCCATCTGAAGGATATCAAGTTGATGTCTTTTTCTGAAAAATAAAGAAATGACAATTTGGGGAGGGAGTTGAATACCCTCCATATGCAGGTGCGTTAAGCCTAGAAAAGCATGATGCAACACTGCTCACCCAAGGTGGAATCTTGGATCAAAATGGAGGTGAGCCAATCATGTTCTACTCACACTTTCAAAAATGGAGGTGCTGTGGAAACACTCATCACAATTCAGATATCATCTGAATTCAGATAATTTGGTACTCCAAGAACAAAGACACTCTCGTTAAAGAAGAGTATCCCAAATTCCTGTGAGAAGCACCCACATTCTTCCTTAATTGATGAAGGCTAAAGAAACAGAGCAGGGTCAGGACAACTGATACTCTGCCTGGAGGACTAAGAGGAGTTAGATCAGGGCTCTTCAAACTTGCAACTTTAAGACTTGTGGACTTCAACTCAACTTGTGGACCTCGTGGATGGCTGAAGAATTCTGGGAGTTGAAGTCTACAAGTTTTAAAGTTGCCAAGTTTGAAGTCCCCTGGGTTAGACGAAAGAGGCACAGACCTTGTTTGCATCCATCTATCTACTAAGAGAACTACTCCTGTTAATGATAAATGGCAGAAGTAAAATATTAGCATATACGCCAATACCTTCAGTAAAGTGTAATTTGGCACAAATCTGAATTCTGATTTTTTTTTTTTATCTTCTACAAGAAAAAAAAAATCCTCTCTCTTGGGATACAATTTTAACACATTTACTTTGTTGAAGAACTTAAAGTCTCTCCAGAGAAAAGAGGAAACATGGAAGCGCTTCTTGAAGAGATATACTTAAAAGTAGGTGTGAAGGGGACAGCATCCATTTCCATTCGCAGAGACTGTGAGGTAGCCGGAAGAATAGTAGTTAAAAAAAATAAATAAACCTGTGCAGTGAGAGTTTGAAGTACTGCAGCCACTGTCTGTGTGCAACCACACAAAACTAGAATTAGCCTGTCATAAAAGTCGAGGCCTTTAAAAGTTGAGGTTCTTTAAGAAGAGAAGGGCAAAGTGCAGTCAAGAAAGAAAAAAAGTAGAAAGACGGGGACCAGGATAATAAGCAGTTCGGGATGACGAAAGCCCAAGGGGCTTCGCGCTGAAGGGAGAGGTGTTTCCATTCTGTATTTTATTCTCTGCAGAATTAGACGTATATCACAGCTGGAGACCGGTCTAGTCACTGATTCACTTGACCTCCAGGGAACACCGCAGCAAAGCATGGAATGAAACAAAGCAAAAAGGAGCTTTAGCTTGGGATTGTTTCAACCCCCCCCCCCCAAAAAAAAATCCTTTGAACCCAACATATTGCCCTCACTGCAAAAGCTTCCTGGATGACTGATTCCCAGCTCCATCACAGGAGATTGTTTTGTCAGCTGATTTCAGGTTCAAGTGAGGGGAAAGACCCTTGGATGGGTGTTGGGCCAGAATAACAGAGTTGGAAGGGACCTTGGAGCTCATCTAGTCCAACCCCCTGCTCAGGCAGGAAAGCCTATACCATTTCAGACAAATGGCTGTCCAGTCTCTTCTTAAAAACTTCCAGTGTTGGAGCACCCACAACTTCTGGAGGCAAGTCGTTCCACTGATTAATTGTTCTGACATGAAATTTCTCCTTAGTTCCAGGTTGCTTCTCTCCTTGATGAGGTTCCATCCATTGCTTCTTGTCCTGCCTTCTGGTGCTTTGGAGAATAGCTTGACTCCCTCTCCTTTGGGGCAGCCCCTGAGATATTGGAACGTTGTTATCATGTCACCCCTAGTCCTTCTCTTCATTAAACTAGACATACCCAATTCCAGCAAACGTTCTTCATATGTTTTAGTCTCCAGGCCTTTAACCGTCTTAGTTGCTCTTCTCTGCACTTTTTCCAAAGTCTCGACATCTTTTTTTGTAGTGTGGTGACCAAAACTGGGTACGGTATTCCAGGTGTATCCCATGACCTTGGGATGCTGTGACCATATTGTAAATGTGTGCTGGTTGCCAAGTGCTCAAACTTTGATCATACGCTTGTGGGGATGCTGTGACAGTCATAAGTGTAAAGATCAGCCGACAGGGGAAATTTTTACCTTTATCTTTTCCTAAACTGAATCTAAATGAAACAGGCCTAAAAAAAGCTCTTCTCCAGATGATGATTAAGTTTCTTTGCCTCCCAGTGACTCTGCAAAGTTATGAATTAGTGATGCATAATAGGGCTTACCGAGATCTTCTGAATTCCCATTTCCAATCTCCACCTTGGAGGCTGAGCAAAGCAGAAAGATTAAAGAACATGGGACCACACGTTGTGAGGAAGGTCCCACTATATCATTTTTCCTTCTTCAGAATTCTAAAGGTTAAGAGGATCCAAAGAAATGAGATCCAAAAACTATCCAATTATCTTCTCTGTAAAAGTTATTTCTAATTGGAAAAAAATATCAGTAAGAAATTAATTATTTACTGAGACGCATTGCTTCCCTGTCCAATAATTTTCAGGCAGATGACAGCAAGTTTTAGACATTTTTTTTCCAACTCTGCCTAGAAGTAGCTTGCAGAGGAACAAGGCTTTACCCAATATGTTTAGGGTATGGCACTTCATTATCACTTAACCATGAAACAATCTTTATTTCCAGCAAACGATCCAGCCGGTAAGTAAAGTCACACGACTTGTCCAAAGAGCATCACCACCACCCTGACTTAACATCAAGAAAACTTTGTGCTTAAAAGAAAAAAGTGAAAACTGATAACCTATGCTGCTTCATTTTTGCAATTAGGCATTCATACTCAGGTTTTTAAGAATAATGTCTGTATAAAAGACATACGTCAATCCAAAATTTTATCCAGTTCCAGCCTTCGCATAGAACTCTCACATATACAGAATTTTATGTACCAACTCTAGGCTTTGGAAGAGGCAGAGAGACACAAAGACATTTTCAGTACTAAAATAGGATGCAAGTTTCTTCTCACCTGATGGAATCTTGAGTTGTATTTCACGATTTATGATGAATGTATTTTCATGTTGTATATGATCATGATTACCACTATTACTTGAATGTACACTGAGAGAGCTTATGCACCGGAAACAGATTCCTTGTGTGTCCAACTTGGCCAATAAAGAATTCTATTCTAGAGGTAGTCCTTGCTTAATGACCAGGACCAGAATTTCCATTACTATGCAATGTGGTTGCAAAGTGCCATGTCACATGACCATATCATTTAGTGACAGCAGTTCCAGCAGCCCCCCAGCTACTGTTGTTAAGCGAATCATCGTAGGTCATTAAGCAAGACCCTCAGTGATCATGACTTCCAACTTCCTGCAGGCTTCCCCATTGACTTTGCTTGTGAGAAGCTGGTAGGGAAAGTTGCAACTGAGAATCAGGTGATTGCAGGATGTTGTGCTGGTCAAAGTTCTGGGCCAATGGCCGAGCACCCAAACTGTGATCACATGACTGCAGCGGTGTTGCAACTGCGGGAACTTCAAGGACCAATTGTAAATGCCACTTATTCAGCACAGTTGTGCATTTGAACAGTCCCTGAATAAGCGACCGTTAATTGACCATCACCTGTACACATTTCAAACATGTAAAGTGTTGAACAGAATACAGATTTGTACTGATCATTTGTAGTGATATTTATGAAATATGGCAATACTTACTCTGGGAATGGGGGATGTCTGTGTACCCTTCTTTTGGCCACTGGTTTCAGGCGTCAGGTCTCGATGATCCAGCTGGAGATGGCTCTCTAGCTCTTCAGCACTTTCAAATTTGACACTACACTCTGGACATCTCAGACTACCGCAAGGTCTTTCGCTAATGTCTGGTACAGTCAGGCCCAAGGACTGTCCATTGGTGCTCCGAGCCATGCAAACAGCACACAGACCATATGGTAGACCATTAACATCCAGTTTCACCAGGTCTTGCTTGTTTCTGAAGTCTTTCAAGCACAGAGCACACTTGTAGAATTTCTGCAAAGCCTGGCCGTTGGGCGATGACGTGGCCGAGCTCCCTACCAATTTTTGCATATGGAACGTTCCATGGATTTTCAGCTCCAGAGTCGAGGTGACTGTCTGCATGCAGACAACACAACGAAACCCGGTGAGGGAATTCCTAAGATCAGGATGAATCTGGCAGTGCTCAATGAATTCCTCTTCACTTTGCAGTGGCATTTTGCAGATCCGACATGTGCCCGTGTCCAAGCTCTTGCTGTGAGTTACTTTATGTTCCGTTAAGGTCAGGAGCGATGGGAAGCGCTCCCCACAAATAGGGCACATATAATGCTTTGCTGGACCCCGATGGGTCTGCATGTGTTCCCGGAGGCCATTCTCTGAGAAAAAGGTCCTTGAGCAGATATTACACTTGTGACTCCCTTTGATGAACTCCGCTTTCTTCCTGGAACAATCATCCTCCCCAGGTCGGATGTTATGATCCCGCAAACGATGGTTCTGCAGAAGGACTTCCATTGTGTACGCAGCTCCACAAATATCACAACCGTACATCGGTTCGGAGGCATCGATGTCATCCTCGCTCGCTTCATGGCTATTGGATGTATCTGGGTTTTTGATCAACATGTTCTGGATATCTGTCGACTCGGCCTTCTTGCTGGCTGGTGTCATGCCATTGGCCGTGCCATTCTCAGCACCCGCATCAAAGACACAATGCTTCTCCCGCAAATGTTTTTCGAGCAGAATAATGGCATGGAACGCCTTGCTGCAGAATTTGCAGTTGTATTTTTTGCTGTGAGTCGTGATGTGGCACTGCAGCTCCACCTCTGTGCTGAAGGTCTCCCCACAGAAGATGCACTTGTGTGACTTGGCAGGGTTCCCCAAATGGCTATGCTTCACGTGGATCTGGAGGTCCACCTCCTTCCGAAAATCCCAGTTGCATGCTGTGCAGCGGTACATTTTCTTCTCATTGCTGTGCTTGACCGCCAAATGCACTTGGATGGATACTTTGGAGTCGAAAACCTCTTGACACAGGGTGCAATGGTATAAGACAAACGTATGCATGTCCAGGAGATGCTTCTGCAGGTCATCCACCGACGAAAATTGCTTGTCACAGCTCTCGCAGACATAATGTGTTGAGGTCGTCATGTAATGGACAGTGAGATGCTGCAGAAGAGAGTCCTGGGAATCAAAGTCTTCTTTGCACTGAGGGCACGACTGCTTCCTTAACAGCAACTCTAAGTGCAACTTCAAATGGGTCTGGAAACTTTCAAAGTTGGAGAACTTCAGCTCACATTGATTACACGGGTATTCGCCATTGGAAACAGAATGGACACTAGCGGAAAGCCGTTGTCTTTTGGGGGAAGAAACTTCAACATCCGAAGACACTGGGCTCTGCTCACCTTTGGACTTTTTATTGTGTGCCAGTGGAATGTTCTTGTGGTTTTCTTTAATATGTTTTGTTAGCTTGAGGATGGAGCCAAAAATGGGCGAGTTCGTGCAATACGGACAGGAATAAACTTCCATAAAAGACTGAGAGGGTTGAACCACAGGAGAATCCAACTTGGAGTTCCCAATGTTGCAGTGAGTTTGCTGGATGTGCTCAGTCAGAGAAGCTTCGGTGAGAAAGCCCATGGAACACTGGTTGCAGAAGAAGGCGTTGTTACCATCTTGTGTTGTGGCTCCCGGCCCACAATGGGCAATACGGATGTGTTCCTGCAGACTGTTGATATCGGCAAACATCTCTGGGCAATAGTTACAGTGGAAAGCAGAGATGTTGCTGAACTGCATCATCGGATAGGCATGGTTTTTATGCACTTTCCGCACGTGTTCGTTCAGGTTGTATAAGGTAGGCATGGATTCAAGGCAAATCTGGCACGTGTGGTTTTGCTGAGGTTTATCTGTATGGATGGTCTTCAGATGGATCTCCAAAACAGCCAGACTGTTGAAGTCGCGTTTGGTGCAATAAGGGCAGCTGTAGGCTACCTTTGACCAAGTCTGGCCCTCTTCCCTTTCCAATGATCTCATTTTCTTCTGCCCCCTCAAGGGTTTCAGGGTCGAGTCAGGTGTGGAGCCCCGTTCCACCGATGCACTGGAATCTGGTGTGGCACTACTCATGGAGGCCACGCTGCCCAAGACGGGGTCTGGGCTGATGCTGTGGTTGCTGGAATCAGGCTGTCGATGGCTATCTAAGTGGCAATAAACTTCTTCCACAGAAGAGAACTGCTCAGGGCACATGGGACACTTATGTTTTTTGTTGGCATGAGCTTGGTGGATGTGGGACAGGAGAGAAGTTTCATCGGCAAAGACCTCCGGGCAATGGATGCACTGCAAGTCAGCCTTTTCGGACAACTGTGGATGGCGGGTCATGACGTGCTTTTCCAGCTCGTCGGTCTGGCTGAAAGTCTCCTCGCAGTAGTCACACATGAAGTCGTCCTTCTTGGCCTCCTTCTCGCTCTTGGCCAGGTGCTCCTTGTTCTTCTTGTGCGCTTGCATGTGGCTTTGCAGGGAGCTGGTGGAGGAGAATCCCCGTTTGCAGACCGTGCACTTGAAGGGTTTGCTTGAGCTGTGGGTCTTCAAGTGGATCTTGAGGTGGTCGCTGCGGGAGAAGGCCGCCTCGCATTCGTGGCAGTGGTACTTCTTGTCCCCCGTGTGCAGCTTTATGTGCCGGTCTCTGCTCCTCTTGTGCTTGAAAAGTCGGCTGCAGTAGGTGCATTTGAACGGTAGCTTGTCGCTGTGAATCTGCTCATGCCTTTTAAGGTAGCTCAGGCGAATGAAGGACTTATCGCAAAACTGGCAGGGATACGGCAGGCCGGTTCCCCCTTCCTCCTCTCCGATGCCGAGATCACACCCATCTCCGATCATCTGAGTGGGTGATGCAACGTCTTTGCTGGAGGGAGATGAGGCTACCCAAGAGAGTTGCGGGTCGTCTTCGCCATCTGTAATGGGAAAGCAGAAAGGAGATTAAAAGCAATTCCCAGTGCATCTGTGAAAACAGGGACAAAGCCAGCCGTTCCACAACACTATGGCCCTTCTGCTACCACCGGCGGTGGGGAGAGGAGGGGGAAAAGAGAGTGCGGGGGGAAGGAAGGAAAAAGAAAATCCACTGCTGAAGAAAAACAAAACCCAAAAGAACGAACAGCACAAAAGCTTAAAGGGATATTTGAGTGGAAGAAAGGAAATTCTCCCCCCCCCCTTGCACAGAACTATTTCTCTGGGGGGAAAAAACAAACCATAACAGAAAAAGAGTTTCTGTTTCCAGTTGCAGGAGATCACTATTAATGCAAAGCCATTTCTCTTTTCCCCTTGCCCCTCCCGGTTGCCCCAAGCAGGTTTAACACCTGCTTTAACACCAAGCAATAAACAGCCAGTCAAGAAAAAAGAAGGCAACCAGGCTCAGAGCGACACAAACATTTCGAAGAGCAGCTCCGGCTGCTGCATTAAGTGCTGGAACGCAAACCTTTCTTCCCCACCCCCACCCCCCGCAGATAGAAGTCGGAACGGATTTCAAATCATATTGGCTGGAACCAGCAGCTCGGTCCGAAACGAGGAAGGCTAACAATGAGAGAATGCAGCCAGATTCTCTCCCTCACCCACACAGACCCAGACCCACGGAGAACCACTTCACAGAGGTGCCACATAAGCCAGATAAGATTTTTCCAAACTGCACCGTTGGCACTAAAGCAAATCCAGAAATGATGGGTCAAAGCTCAACGCGTCCAATGGCTTTCCAGCCACAAATCGAGAGTCTGGGGGGGGTTGATTTTATTTTGGAAGCAGGAGAGGCCACTTCTTAGCCGATGCATCTAACTTTAAAGGTGTTCCATCTCTGTGCTGGGAGGCAGCCGGGCTGCAGTGCCAACCTCGCGCCCTGTGTGTCTGCCAACTCTGCAGTGAGATGGCAGCCACTCCGGCGGTAGCTGGAGATGGCAAGCATTTCTACAGCGTGGCGCCTGGGAATCTGCTTTTTTTTGGGGGGGGAGGAGGTGGGGAATTTTGCCATATTGTGGAATAAGTACCAGAATTGGGATGCTGACTTGATTTAGGCAGGCTGGGTTTGTGCAGAACTTTTCCCTTGCAAAGGAAAGGAAAAGGGGGTTCAACTGGAATTGATCAAACGTAAAGGACTGCTGACTCTACACAGGTGCATCTTTCTCCCCCAATCCAAACATCAACCACGGCGATTGCTTTACTCTTTCTTGTGTCTGCATTGTTCACAAATGCACAAGAATGAGACGGATCCTTGCTCAGCTCTTCCCGGTTGCCTCTGCTCTGAGGATCCACATGTAGCAGTAGCACTCACGACAAGGGGTAGGGCACCTTGCCCTCTTTTTTGACTTGTGGACTTCAACTCCCAGAATTCCTGAGTCAGCATGGCTGGTTCAGGAATTCTGGGTATTGAAGTCCACAAGTCATAAAAGAGCCAAGGTGCCCTACCCCTGACTTAAGACTTACTGTATATACCACCTCGTAGTGCTTGTCCTCCCCATTTTTGCTAAATTTTAAGGCAGTATTAATGTTGATATTTACTATGTTCAAGTTTTAATGTTTTATCTTGTTGCTTTTGCTGATTGTAAGCTGCCTAGAGCAGGGGTCTTCAAACTTGGCCCTTTTATGACTTGTGGACTTCAACTCCCAGAATTCCTCAGCCAGGCACGCTGGCTGAGGAATTCTGGGAGTTGAAGTCCACAAGTCATAAAAGGGCCAAGTTTGAAGACCCCTTGGCCTAGAGTGGCGTCTAGGCCAGATGGGCGGTATATAAGTTTAATAAATGAGTAAGTACTCCTGGAAAAGCCCAAACAATGTTGGGACGCTTCCCATGAGACCGGCACAGCTGGTTTTGAAAGTGAAAGCTTTAGCCTTCCAAATGTTTTACACCTTTCTGTCCTTGAGCTACTCTCCCAACCATGTTCCTTGCCTGCGTGAGGCTGGAACAGTGGGAAGATAGAAGCCAGCCTTCTCTGGAGTTGCACAGCAACTCTATAAAAGTCACCCCTAGGAAGATGTAGCCAGGTGACCTTCTTCCCCAATC
This sequence comes from Azemiops feae, assembly GCA_023970755.1. NCBI lineage: Eukaryota > Metazoa > Chordata > Lepidosauria > Squamata > Viperidae > Azemiops > Azemiops feae. The sequence goes on from JALGBA010000904.1 coordinate 59,561, forward strand.
AGCTGCCCTCCGGCCTCCTCCACCACTGTAATTCCCCATTGGCCTCCTTTGTATTTATGGCTGAAATCAAATGTGCATTTTCCTAGGAAGAAGTCCAGCCGAACACAGTACAATCGACATTCAAGCCGGCATGCTTTGGACTGCGCTGTGACAGTGAAGCTCTTCTCGGCGCGAGTGGTAAGCCGTCATCATCTCAGCAGTGTCAAAACAACTTGTACCGTAAATCTGTATTACAGAGACAGAGTCCTCCTCCCGAGGGGGTGGGATCTCTTTTTATTTTCGTTATTCTGTTCTGAAATATTTCACTGGGTAGAAGAGAATAACTGGCCGGGCTCACTGGGTATTTTTTTTACCTCGTTAATCAATTGCGTGGAATTATATATGAGACATACGGATAGAGAAGTGGGATAGAGATAGAGATGATAAAGATGATGATAGAGAGATAAAGATAGGAAATAGAGAGATAGAGGCAGAGGCAGAGTGATTAGACAGCTAGATAACATATAAGTAGAGATAGAAGATAGAAGATAGAGATAGATAGATAAATAGATAGATAGATAGACAGACAGACAGACAGATGATTGATATATATGAGAGAGAAGACAGAAGATAGAGCTAGAGGATAGATAGATAGATAGATAGATAGATAGATAGATAGATAGATAGATAGATAGATAGATAGATAGATAGATAGATAGATAGATAGATAGATAGATAGATGGATAGATAGATAGATGGATGGATGGATGGATGGATGGATGGATGGATGGATGGGTGGGTGGGTGGGTGGGTGGGTGGATGGGTGGGTGGATGGATCAGTGAGAGAGAGATGAGAGATGAGAGAAAGAAAATAGAAGTAGAAATAGAAAGATGATAAATAAATAAAGGTGGAAGATAGAGACGGAGATATACACAATAATTCATTCTTTGTGTCAGGCAGAGGTTTTTCTTCCACTTTGAAATAGCAGAGTTTGAACCTGTCTTCCAGCAATTAGCTATTTCCCCCACCCCACCTCAGCTCTGCTAATTTTGAGCATAACATTACAGCGCCCATTAGAATACTTCGCCTTCTCTCTCTTTTTTTTTTTCCCCCCCTCGGTGTCTTACTGCGAACTGATCTGGGCTGATCCGACGCATCCAAGGGCAACTTTCTGTGTTGCAAAACCCGAACGCACGCCAGGTAAGATGGAAACGCCTGCCAGAGGATGCTCCTTGCAAGCTCCCTACGTCCCTCCTGCCAGGGAAGGACACGCAGGAGAGGAAAAAAATCTCTCCATTTTGTTTTAGGGGGCCTAAAATTCATCACCCCCACACCCAACGGTGCGGCTTGTGCCTCCGATCATGACTTGCACGGATGAGAAATGAAGCCGAACTCTGCCAATTGTAAATCAATGACAGCGGCCATAATGAGCAAGTTTCTAAACCTTGCCCTGGACAGCCTCCGTCAGCTATTGTCACGGGAGGCCTCCCTCACCAGCCAGGAAGGGGGAGGTCGCCTCTCCACCCACCTGCCCGAAGGACTTGAATTAATAGGCTCTTCTGGCTGGAAAGATTCAGCTGGCTGCCTGCTTGCTCCCTCGATTAAATTCAGCAAAGAAGGACCAGCAAACCACTGCACAGGCTTATTCCCACCTCGAGCCAGCTGGATTTCCTCCGGGGAAATTCAAGCTGCTGCTGCTGCTATAGGGGAGAGGGGGAGTGGAAGGGGTCAGAAGGTTTTAAAGCAGAATCACAGAATCATAGAATTCTAGGGCTGGAAGGGAGCCTGGAGGTCTTCTAGTCCAACCCCCTGCCGTAGCAGGAGACCTTATTCCGTTCTGGGCAAATATTGTCCAGTCTTTTCTTGCAAACTTCCAGAGATGGAGCAGCCCCAACTCCAGGAGGAAAGGTGTTCTCTTGATTAATTGTAGAGAGAGACACAAAAAGTGGCAGGTTGCTCTCCCTGCATTTTCTTCCTTTCCACATGGCCCTGGCAAGTCCTGCCCAACAGGATTAAAACATTAAGAGGGTCTGCCCTTTGACATGCAGCTAGTATGTCAAGTATTTGTTTGGGGATGGTTCAAAGTTACAACGGCACTGTCAGAAGCGGCTTAGGACCGTTTTTCACACTTGTGACCATTTGCAGCATTCCCCATGATAAAAATTCAGACGCTTGGTCTGAAAAGTGCAGGAACGCGGCAGTAAAACCAAAAGCGCCATCACGGTTTTATTTAGTGACCACTTCAGCTAACGATTAAATTGCCAGTCCTAATTGGGGTCTCTAAGTGAGGACAACCTGTACCAGCTTAGATGACAGGAACAGAAGGAAAGCATGCTCAGCAGAGGTCAAAGGAACCAGGTTAAATTCCTCTGCTTTTGTGAAAAATTAATAGTGGAGAAGGAGGGGGGGGAAACCCTCACAAACTGGATCAAAAATAATTCTGTCATAATGCAATAGCAATAGCACTTAGACTTATATACCGCTTCGCAGAGTCAGCATATTTGCCCCCAACAATCTGGGTCTTCATTTTACCGACCTCGGAAGGATGGAAGGCTGAATCAAGGAGGAAAATGCAACGGAAGTTTAATTAGGAGGAGAAAGATGTTAAGCAGTTGGTGGAAAGAAGCCCGGCTGAAAGAAAGATGTGCAGGTCACGGTATGTCCACAACAGCAGCCAATAATCAATCACTAAACAGCGCAGTCATTTAGCAGCTTAATGTTCAGTGCATTCTACAAGGCTACCTGCATTCATCTCAAACATGAAAAAACTAATTGCAAACAGGATGCGCCCAAATAAACACATTGCTTCCTCTCAAAACGTTCTTCAAACTGTCATATAAATCATACCCAGACCTCATTTATCTTTTAGACTGGGCCTCGGTTCCACAAATATATATATATATTTCAAAAAGGGAACCAAGAGACAATGAAGAAGCAAAAGATATTATAATTTAGCTGTTGTATATTTGGGGATATCCTTGGCTGAATTAATTGATTGGTTTTACCCTATTCATATGCTGCGTATTGGTGCAGGGACAGGGTCTCCTGTCCCGATAAAATTCCAAAATAAAACACAACGCCACAAAAGTTAAAGGCGGGGGGGGGGAAATGCATCCATCAAAAGGACAATCATGGAATAAGAAACAGATCTTAAAGCAGAAAAGCCCAGAAAAACTCATGATTTAATAAGAACAGAAAAAGGTCTTCTTCGCCTGATCTTAGAAACCACCAATCTGGAACCCAGCACTCAGAACTGGGATCCTAATAGTGAGCATAGCAGTATTAACGCTTCCCAAGTGGTTTGAATCATGGGGGTCCAAAGAGAGAATCGGTAATTGCAATTTCCTTGGTTCTGTTAGTTCTTGAAGATGAGGCTCCTAGAGCAGAGGTCCCCAACCTTTTGGGCACCAGGGACCGGTTCCGTGGATAAAGGTTTTTCTGCGGACCAGAGAGTGCGTGGTTTTGTGCGCTGCCTGCATCCCAAGGATGGGGCTTTGCTTTTTTGTGCAGACTGGTTGCTGGCATGCTGCAGCCCGGTACCGGTCCACAGACCGGGGGTTGGGGACCCCTGCTCTAGAGGGAATTGTACCTGTTTGATCTGATTGGACAAGTGAATGAATATGGGAGAAGATTTATTTCTTTACAAGTAGACCTTGACGTACAGTCATTCGTTTAGCGGCCATTCGAAGTGACGATAGCACTGAAAAAGTGGTTTATGACACTTTTTCCCACACTTATGACCGTTGCAGCATCCCCACGGTCACGTGATCAAAATTCAAACACTTGGCAACTGGCTCATATTTACGACGTTTGCAGCGTCCAGGGGTCATTTTGCGTCCTTCTGACAAGCAAAGTCAAATGGGAGAAGCTGGATTCATTTAACAACCATGTTACTAACTTAACAACTGCAGTGGTTCACTTAACAAATGGGGCAAGAAAAGTCGTAAAATGGGGCAAAGCTCACTCAACCCCTAAGCATCGCTTAGCAATGGAAATTTTGGGCTTAGTCTCCTTCTAAAGATAAAGGCTCCCCATCTTCCAATCTTGTCTAGGCAGCTTAGAAAAGACTGTTCAAATCAGGAAATCCTTTCCCAAAATATACATAAAAAGCAGCCTAATCATTACATATCACCTAGATTTGCAATCTTATATATATTTCCTTGGGGCAAACCCCCTTGAACTCTTAGCTGGCTTGCATCCATGCATTGAACTGCCCTGTCAATCAACCGACTCACTGATTAAACTTTGAAACCCTTGGGTCAAGAGATAAATACTTTAAATCAGACTCTGGATAGAATTAGACCCCCTGGCTGCCCCCTCCCCATCCATTTCATTTAGCAAGCTGCACTATCCTCTGCCATAAAGCTGTGGAGAGGGGCGGAGCAGAAAAAGTTTCATATGAGATTCAGGAATAAACTCCATGTTTTCAGGATTGGATCACTGTTTTTGCTCTACTCCCTCCGGACTAGAAGAGACGGTATATTCTTCGGAGCATCACGGTTTGGGACTGCAAACAGCTGCACCCTAATTACATGTAAAGTGTACCAAAACATTTCCTTTTATCACAGACTGTAAATCTGTTAGCATCTGTCTCTCCTTTGTTTCTTCCACAAGATACAAGCTTGTTTCTACATTTTTCTCACCTGTAGCGGTGATTAAAATTCATTATAAATGAAAGGAGTGAACACTAAAACAAGTTCCTCTGTGTACAGTTCTAAACTCAAATTAGAAACAGCTGTTTGCTAATTCATGCAGTGATGTTTTGCCGTGCTCTGTGAATCAATAATAGCTCAGCCAATTCCTATGGAATTTTTTAGAATTATCGGTGTATGTTTATACATACATACATACATGCATGCATGCATATATATGTAGGTATGTATCGGTGGGTTGCGCACACAGGTCTCTGGTGTGCTTTGGCACAATGAACAGAAGCCTAATTGCTAACCTTATCAGCATAGTACGGAAAATGATGCGCTGTTCTGGATTATCATGAAGAAACTACCTTTAAAAAAAAAAACACTCTGTACATGTGTCATCTCTACTACGTAGACCAGATTAGGAAATTAACTCTATGGGAAGGCCAAAACTACTTGTATTGAGTTTGGCTATAATAACTGAATCTTTTCGAGTCTGATTGTGCTGGCCTTCTCCAACTCCTCCTTATACTTCAGTTGAATTAGGGAGGCGTCTGGTCAAGCTACTTCTGAATGTTACCGGGCCATTCTGGACTTAAACATTGCTTTAGCCCAGGGGTCTTCAAACTTGGCCCTTTTATGACTTTTGGACTTCAACTCTTCAATGCTGGCTGAGGAATTCTGGGAGTTGAAGTCTACAAGTCATAAAAGGGCCAAGTTTGAAGACCCCTGCTTGTGGACTTCAACTCCCAGAATTCTTCAGCCAGGCATGCTGGCTGAGGAATTCTGGGAGTTGAAGTCTACAAGTCATAAAAGGGCCCGGTTTGAAGACCCCTGCTTTAGCCCCTTTTCTGTCTCCATGAAGGCCATCTTCCTCACTCTTTACCGTATGTGTGAATGTGTGCTAGAGAAAGAGACAGGTGGACAGGAACTGGAGAGGGAAGGGGAGACAGAAAGAGGAGAGAGGGTTGAGGGAGAAAGAGAGAGAGAAGGAAAAAGGAGAAAGGAGAAAGGCAGCACCTAGTTAACTTTAGCTGATTTCCCAAAAGTTAACCAAAGTCAGAGGCATGTAGTATTTATGAAAATTCTGGCAGTTGAAACCCACACATCTTACCTTACAAAGTTTGAAAAGCACTGCTCTGGGCATGTTGATCCCAGAAAAAAGTTAGAATCTCCTAGGGAATACCTCTGCTAAGGATTACACGTCCTTATGGTTTCTGAACTTAGAAATAGGTTCATTTACATCAAAGATGGGGGTTGTGGCTCTCCCATGAAAAGAGGCTGGTCTCGGGCTGCCACAAAGAAGAGGGAGTCAAGCTATTCTCCAAAGCACCTGAAGGCAGAACAAGAAGCAACGGATGGAAACTCATCAAGGAGAGAAGCAACCCAGAACTAAGGAGAATTTTCCTGACAGTTAGAACAATTAATCAATGGAATGACTTACTTCCAGAAGTTGTGGACGCTTCGTCACTGGAGGTTTTTAAGAAGAGATTGGACAACTGTTTCTCTGGAATGGTACAGGGTCTCCTGTTTGAGTCAGGGGTTGGACTAGAAGACTTCCAAGATCCCTTCCAACTCTGTTATTGTGGGAAACAGACCACTCACAAAACACCCACTTCTTTGTTCTAAGTCCCCCTCTTAAATTGTTTCTCAAAAAACCTGCATTTTCCTTTTGTAAAATAACAACTGAGAAAGGGCGAAGATCAGGCAATTGAGCATGGTGACTCTTACTAGCCCCAGGATATCCCCCAAGAGGCACTCAACCCCTCTAGGAATCTCCATCCTTTTGTCTTTTTTTCACCAAAGAGGTGAACACACTTTCAAACAAAGCCCTGGATTGCAGGTGTCCTCCATTTTTGTTTCCTATTTCCGTAGGCTTTTTATTGCTGGTGGAATCTGCCCGAGGCTCACAGATAACTGTGGAAAGAAAATGAAGATGGAAGATGGTAGTTTGTTTCACAATATGCCAGGAGGAGGAGGAGGAGGAGGAGGAGGAGGAGGAGGAATAATTATAAATAAAAGTAGGCCAGAAGCTTGGCTAAAAAAGATGCCTGTAGGGTTGTTGGTGCTGATGGACATCAAAATGCTGGCGGCCATCAAAATATTGTGCTAGGTGGTCCATAGGTGCTACAATAAAGTAAGTTCTTGCATTCCTAATTTTCAGTCCATTAAAAAAATGCAACTGTGGCTACACAACCCATTTTGCACGTATGAAATCTAGTTTGAATCAAAATATCAACTCTTTTGGACTGATAACCCTGGAGAGGATAACTTTACGTGGGTGGAGCCCCAACTTCTTTCTTATCAACCCCGAATAGAAAAACAGGTAATTAAAAAGGATGAGGAAGGAAGGGATGTTGTGTTCCAGAAATATATAAAAAGGAACCTTAAGGAGAAGTCCAGACTTAGAAAGGATAAGGGCTCTTTTTTTTTTTTTTTCCCCACGAGAACTGTCACTTTTAATGAGAAACTATCTGGAAAGAAAAAGCAAACCCCAAATCTCTTGACGCTTACTTAAGATTCATTTTCTTCTTAAAAACTGAACCAGCTTCACACAAGGTGCATGATTTAGGGGGGCTTTCATGTTTAACAGTGATGACCCAGCTCCCGCAATCTGACTGCGCACCAGCGCACAGCAAAACACTTTGCCGAAGAGACAACTTCCTTTCTTTGAAGAGATCTCTAGCTTCTGTGATGGAGTGAAGCAATAATAAATTGCAAGAGTTCTCTGACGAGCCAGTTGTTTGCCCCGCTTTTCTCTTTTCAAAGACGGAGCGCCAGTGACAAGTGCAATCTTTCCTGAGATGATGTTATATCCTTGTTACAATACAGCTGAAATCGGTGTCACAATTCCCAGCTGAATCCAGCTTATTCGTAGCTCTTCCCTGGCTTGGAAGTGAGACAGGGGTTTTGAGTCCTCCTTGAGAATCTGTCAGTCATAGCAAGGTAACGAGATAATAAATCAGGAGACAACGTTAATTGCCTAAACAGATACTCATGGGCGAGGGAAGCAAGTCTTTTCGATGGTGGGGTTCCTGGAATTTTATTCATAGGGTTCGTCGCGCTCTCAGCCAGATGTTCAGAGTGGATTGGGCATTTTTATCCACCTATCGAGTCCTTCCCAAGGACTTAGGATCAGCAGACGTGGAGGCGGATGTCTTTTGTACATTATAAACTCAGTGATGAAACAAACATACTTAGGAAATACTTGAACGCCGTTCACGATTTCTGGCTTTTTTGTGCTTCTTCATTGGCTGATGTTGATCATGAGGGCTCCTTGGTGCTCTCTGAGCTTGGTGGTTTTCTTGCAGATGTTTCTTTACCCAAACTAGGTAACATCATCAGTGCTAGAAGGGAGAAGGAGGAAGAGGAGGAGGGGGGAGGATGAGGAGGGGGGAGGATGAGGAGGAGACTGTGTGGTCCTTGGTGCTCTGAGTTGGTTGTTTTCTTGCAGACGTTTCATTACCCAAACTAGGTAACATCATCAGTGCTAGAAGGGAGGAGGAGGAGGAGGAAGAGGAGGGGGAGGGGGAGGAGGAGGAGGAAGAGGAGGGGGAGGGGGAGCAGGAGGGGAGCAGGAGCAAGAGGAGACTGAGCGGTCCTTGGTGCTCTCTGAGCTGGGTTGTTTTCTTGCAGACGTTTCCTTACCCAAACTAGGTAACATCATCAGTGCTATGTAAGGAGTGCGGTTTGCTGTTGGTTTATATTCTAGTGGCTTGACCTGGGGTGATCTTAGAGGTTTTTTTGATTGAGCTGTTTGGCTTCTTCTAAACAAAGAACCTCTAAACACCACCACTAGAATATAAACTGAGAATAAATCCCATTCCTTACTAGCACTGATGATGTTACCTAGTCTGGGTAATGAAACGTCTGCAAGAAAACAAGCAAGCTCAGAGAACACCAAGGACCCCTCATCTCAACTCTGAGATACAAATGTTCTGCTTTATTGATGTTGATCATGGATCAAAGTTGTTATTGCACTTTTCTAACACATTCCAAAGAGCTAGAAAGTGTGTGGTGTGTGTGTGTGGGGGGGGAGAAAGTCAGAATGGGGACAATAGTCCCACTATTTTACCACAGGAGACGTTGCTTTCCACAATGTAAGTTTTCTTCTCAAAATGATGCTCCAGGAAGGTAATTGTGTATCTTCTACAAGTTAATTTGCTCTCATTTAGTGCATCTAATGGATTAGTCCAATCATGGCTAAGCTCTCTGGATAGAGGTGGGAAAGGGGAAGAGAAGTCGAATTTTCATAAGCATTTCTGCACTTCAAGATGATTGCAAAGGATCTACTTAGTGGTCTGTTCCTGGGAAACTACACTTAAGCCATCTGGCTAGCAAGCAGCTTCCATTTAAAGCATCTCCTCCACAATTATAACGAGAATAAAAGGTGCCTATTGAAATCCTGCCTCATAAAAATACATTAAAAAGGTAGGTTGGAAGAAAGGGGGGGGAACTGAAATGAAAGCTCCAAAAGCTTTTGTGCAGAAAATGGGAGGGGAAATCTGCACAAAATCTGCACAAAAGGAGTCACAAAACTTCCTCGCTCCTCCTCTCTGTGTAAATGCACTGCCTGATTACATTTGGTGAAAGTACACCTTGATGATAAAAAAAAAAAAAAGATGCAAAAAAGCAACTTAAAAGCATAATTTTCTTAACAGGCATTTCACTTCAACATTCTTCCTAAGGGGATCAAAGCAGAAAATTAAAAACAACCTACAACACACATTTTCAGTGTATGGCTGGGCTAACTTGCCACAGTTGTTAAGTGAATCACTACAGCTGTTTAAGTTAGTAACACGGTCCTTAAGTAAATCTGGCTTCCCCATTGACTTTGCTGGTCAGAAAGTCGCAAAAGGAGATCACGTGACCCCAGGACATTGCAACCGTCCTAAGTACATGCCAGTTGCCAAGCGTCTGAATTCTGATCACATGACCATGGGGATGCTGCAACGGTCGTACGTGTAAAAAATGGTCATAAGTCACTTTTCCCAGTGCTTTGTAACAGTTTGAGCAGTCACTAAACGAACTGTTGTAAGTCAAAGACTACCTTTATGTGGTTTCAGAGTCCCCACTTATGGTCTTACACCAGGGGTCTTCAAACTTTTTCTCTTTGAAGATGTTTCGCTTCTCATCCAAGAAGCTTCTTCAGCTCTGACTGGATGATGGGGAATGGGAGGATTTATACTCCTTGCAGACAGTTGGTCATTTGCATTCTTTTACAGAGTCGTTGAGGCCACTTGGAGGTTTGTCTGTGTTGGAGGGATATGACATCATCTATCTCCTGTCTACAACACAGTCCTTTCAGCAGATCCAAGAAGCTCCAGACCCATTTGCACTACTCAGGTGACCCTGAGGACACAAATAAACCTCCAAGTGGCCTCAACGACTCTCTAAAAGAATGCAAATGACCCGCTATCTGCAAGGAATATAAATCCTCCCATTCCCCACCATCCAGTCAGAGCTGAAGAAGCTTCTTGGATGAGAAGCGAAACGTCTTCAAAGAGAAAAAAGAAAGTCCAATTGCCTTGTGAAAAAGCACCTTTAGGACAACCATGACCTGGAGAATCTCCATAGACATTTATCCATGTAAGTGATGGTCTCACCCTATTCTACATTAGTCAAACCCTACCTTAGCTACCATGCCCAGTTGTAGGCATCATAAGAAGAAGATTTGAGGAAAAAAATGGTCCAGAAAAGAGGAACACAGATGATCTGAGAAGTGGACATGACCGTCTATCAAAACAGCTCAAAGCCCGTGAAAGGTTTAGCTTGGTGAAGACAGGATGAATACAACAGCGCTCTTCAAGGTCCTGAAGGGAGATCACACTGAAGACAAGAACTGGTTTGTCTACCATTCTAGATTTCAGGACACAACATTGTGGGATTAAGCTGCAGGATAGTGAAGAGTTTGGCTGAATCCTGGGAAAATAAATTGAGGAGGAGAGCCAGAGATGACCGTGAGGATGATAACGGAGGTGGTACCTTCTGCTTTGAGCCAAGATGTCTTCTCTACCCACCGCCACACATCACAGACTCCTCCACCATCCTTCCCCTTGGAGCAAATTACAATTAGCTGCTGTAATCAGTCCTTAATGGTTTAATTCTCCCGAGTCACAGCAAAGTAAAGGAAAATCACACCAGAGAAATATTGAGGACAATGTCAGCTTATCGCAAAACAAAGGCCCTCACTTAATAGCAATCCTTTAAAATCCCCGTCAAGGTTGAACTCGTATGTGGAGAAAATGGGGCGGCTGCCATCCCAGCATTGTACTTAGGCATGTCGCAAGGAATACCGTTATTCTTCTGACTGATAATCCGAAATATTTACAGGGTTTTCTTTTTTTTAAAAAAAAAAATGGCACTAAGGGAGCTTTTTCAAAAACAGCTGCCGGCTCCATAGCATCTCACATACTTTTTGTCATCCATCACAGCCCCACCTGGGTGCTCAGCTTTTTTTTTTTTTTTAACGTCGTCTTCTACATTTAGCCTGCCCCACTTGGAGGCCTTCCAGTCAGGACTACAACTCCCAGAAGACTCTGCAGTGCTCAGGGTTGACTCCTGGCAACTGCCTGGACTAGTCCCTGCAGTTTACTTGACAACATTTTGGAAGCGATTCGTCATTGCCTTCTTCCTAGGGCTGAGACAGTGTGACTGGCCCAAGGTCACCCTTAGCTTCGTGCCTAAGGCAGGACTAGAACTCCCAGCCTCCTGGTAATTGGTCCAAAGTCACCCAACTGGCTTTCATGCCTAAGGTGGAACTAGAATTCATCGTCTCCTGGTGATTGGCCCAAAGTCACCCAACTGGCTTTCATGCCTAAGGTGGAGCTAGAATTCATCATCTCCTGGTGATTGGCCCAAAGTCACCCAACTGCCTTTCGTGCCTAAGGTGGAACTAGAATTCACCATCTCCTGGTGATTGGCCTAAAGTCACCCAACTGGCTTTGAAGCCTAATGCGGGATTAGAAATCACAGTCTCCCAGTTTCTAGCCTGGTGCCTTCACCAGTAGACCAAACTGGCTCTCTCTGGATATAAAGTACCAATTTAATTCATTATTATATTTCTATCCCTCCCAAAGCTGCATAAAGCTATATATTACCCTTGAATGGGCAGGTAACATATTATTTATAATTCATGTTATGTCTGCACACTCACCGGCCTGCCCCATATCACTTCCAGGACAACTACTAAAAAGATAATAAACGCAAACATTCACACTATAATATGAGTTACACACACATACACACAGACGTTTTCCTGGGGCTTGGTACGTCTTTAACAGCAGGGTTGTTGGTTTGTTTATTTGTGTGTTATCAGGGAAAATAGTGACAAATACCCTGGGCCATATATCTCCAAAGAATGGTGCAGTATTGCAAATGATCAAATAGATTAATCCTCTCCTTCTGAGGCAGTGAAATTAAACCATCAGCTAAAATGTAATCCCCAAAGTTTTGGATTCGGGATCTTCTTTTATTAACCTCACTGGTCAATTAATTAGAATCCTAAAATCACAGGGTTGGAAGGGACCTTGGAGGTCTTCTAGTCCAACCTCTTGCCACAGCAGGTAACCTTATTCTGTCCAGGACAAATGGCTGTCCAGTTTTTCCTTAAAAACCTCCAGCGATGGAGCACCCACAACTTCTGAAGGCAAGCTGTTCCCTTGATTAATCCTTCTCACTGTCAGGAAATTCCTCCTTAATTCCAGGTTGAATCTCTCTCTAAGCAGCTTCCACCCATTGCTTCTCGTCCTGCCCTTATAGAAAAAAGAAGAAAAAAAATTAAAGACCACCCTAAAAAGGGCAGCAAAAGAAGATTTGAGAACTCAAATGCCCTTGGAGTCTCACAGCCTTAAAAGGCAAAAGGCTTTTCATCCTAAAACTCTGTCCTGGAACCACAAAGCACATTGCAAGAATCCAAGAATTGAGAAACCCTCCAGAACCCACAATGTTCCTGCTTGTTAATCCTAGAAATATTAATTTGGGTCAGACCATGTTTTTTTAGGTTGTTTATGGATGGAGTCTAGCAGCTGGGGTGAAATAATGACTACATTAACCCAGAAGAAAGAAGCAAGAAAGAAGCAAGGTTTAGAAAGAAACTGTAACTGGCAGTATCATTAAAGCTGATCAAAAGCGCATTAGAGAACACCTGATAATAAACTCCAAGCATTAATGAGTCTTTTAGGCCGTGCCTCGTTAATCTAGATGTTGTCATACGCAAACTGAAATTTCCTATTCACGTCGACCGTCTTCGGAAAATGGATCTTTCTGAGGATGTTCTCGGGCCATTCTCAAAGCAATAGATGCTTGCTTGCTTTTGTCTTGGTGCCCCAGAGGAGCAAGATTGGGCAGCTGACCCAGGAAGGATGGAGAAAATGCAAATTTAAAGCTCTGTACAGTATCCTAGTTTCTGACCCAGCTTTTTCCTGGTACCTCTCTTCTTCTTTTTCAGCAACATTTTTGATTGTGGAGTCCTTGGTGCTCTCCGAGTTTTGTGGTTTCTTTGAAGGATTTCACTGCACTACCCTGATGATGTTACCTAGATGGGTAATGAAATGTCTGCAGGAAATCCACCAAGCTCAGAGAGCACAAAGCACCCTCCTCCTCTCCACACATACTCCTTACTAGCACTGATGATGTTACCTAGTTGGGTCATGAAATGTCTGCAAGGAAACCATCAAGCTCAGAGAGCACAAAGGAACTCGCAATTCTCCTCCTCCTCCTCCTCCTCCTCCTCCTCCCCGTAATTCCCCTCCCTTCTAGCACTGATGATGTTCCCTAGTTGGGTCATGAAACATCTGCAAGAAAACCACCGAGCTCAGAGAGCACCAAGGACCCCACAGCTAGCACTGATGATGTTACCTAGTTGGGTCATGAAATGTCTGCAAGGGAACCATCAAGCTCAGAGAGCACAAAGGAACTCAACTCCTCCTCCTCCTCCTCCTCCTCCTCCTCCCGTAATTCCCCTCCCTTCTAGCACTGATGATGTTCCCTAGTTGGGTCATGAAACATCTGCAAGAAAACCACCGAGCTCAGAGAGCACCAAGGACCCCACAGTTCAAACCTGAGTTACATAAATTCTTTTCTATTGAAGTGTTTTACTAATATCTATGCTTGTACAAAAATTAACCAATTCGTAGGAAGCGCATCCACTTCAGACATGCATTAAGCAGTTCATCTATCCAAATAAAAATCCCTCTTATGAGATTAGATGGGAAGCTCCTATATCAGAGGGGGAAAATCATGTATCAATGTCTCCACTTACTTCCTCTTTCTGAAATCAAGTATTGACCTTTGTAGAAAGACCAATATTTATGGTGGGCCCCACCAGCATCCCTGCAAATCCTGCCGCTCAGGATCGAAATGTTAAATCAAAGACTCTTTTTTCTTAAGATTGTGTGGCAGCTGCAGAACACAATACACAACAGCCATCTCACTTCCAAAGTATGAAAGTAAACTGTGTTTGAGCTGCTTTGAGGATGGTTGCATTTGATTGCGTGTTGGGAATCACGACAGAAGCATTGTCACTGAAAGGGGGGGGAGATACATCTAAGACAGCAAATGAAATAAGTTCACCAACCTAAAGTAAAATATTAGAAGCAATGGGTGGAAGCTCATCAGAGGGAGATTCAACTTGGAACTAAGGAGGAATTTCCTGACAGTGAGAACAATTAATCAGTGGGACAGCTTGCCTTCAGAAATTGGGGGTGCTCCATCGCTGGAGGTTTTCAGGAAGAGAATAGACAGCCATTTGTCTGGGATGGTATAAAGCAGTGGTGGCGAACCTATGGCACGGGTGCCAGAGGCGGCACTCAGAGCCCTCTCTGTGGGCACGCACGCCATCGCCCCAGTCCTAGGCCTTCAAGCTGGGTTTTATAAAACCTTTTCGCTTTAGGCCTCCGCCACCGTGTGCAAAAAAAAAAAAAGCTTCAATCAGTCAATTTCAACTTCTCGCGGGAAAAAAAAAGATCTTGCAAAGTTGGAATTGATTGATTGAACTTTTTAGTCCCACCCAGTCTGCCGTTACCACCACAACCACACCCACCCAATTGGTCACACCCACCCAATGGGCCACACCCATCCAATGGGCCACACCCACCCGGCACTCGACAATGCATAAGTGGGTTTTGGGTTGCAGTTTGGGCACTCGGTCTCTAAAAGGTTCGCCATCACTGGTATAAAGTCTCCTGGCTTGGGACGAGAAGACTATGATTACCCCCATCTGGAATTTTAAGGAAATTAGGTTTGTTCAATGTTGTCGTCCTCTTTCTTCAAAATTAAACGACAGAGACTAAAAGGCCGTTTTAATGTGGAGTAGCAGCCTCATTTCCCTAAAATGTTGCCTTTACAAAACAGTCCTTCCTGGTTTTTTTCCTAGACAAAACCCTCCATTATTCGTGCCTGCTCTCTTTGATGATAATTGCAACTCACCTGACACTTATGTTGGAAAGTAATTTTACCAACAAGGACACTGATAAATATTCAACAGCATCGGATTAAATCATTCTGTTTCACTTGAAGCGACTTGCCATAAAAAGTTTCAAAATATTTGCACAGAGAGAAATAAGAGGGGGTGAGAAACAGGGTGGATAGGAGAGAGGAAAGTCCTCTACAGGTAGTCCTTAACTTACGACCACAACCGAGCCCAAAATTTCCATCGTAAAGGGAGACGGTTGTTAAGCGAGTTTTGCCTCATTTTACGACCTTCCTTACCGCAGTTGTTAAGTGAATCACTGCAGATGTGAAGGGAACCTGGATTCCCCACTGACTTTGCTTGGCAGACGGTCGCAAAAGGGGATCAGGTGTCCCCGTCATAAATATGAACCAGTTGCCAAGCATTTTAATTTTGATCACGTGACCACGGGGAGGGCTGCAACGGTCGCAAGTGTGAAAAACGGTCATAAGTCACTTTTTTTCAGTGCGGTTGTAACTTCAGACGGTCACTAAACGAACGGTTGTAATTTGAGGACTGCCTGGACTGTAGAACGGAGCATACCTTGGTTTCATCGTCCGTGCGTCTGCACGGACGGGTGACGACTGTTTTCAAGTTTTGTGGGGAAATGCCAGGGATGGAAAAATTCTGATCCCCCATTACAAAATAATTACACGATAATTACAGGCGCATTAAGTTGTCTACCCTCCCGAGTACGGCTTCCGCACCCAACTGCTCACTGAGGCAGCCCCAGAATATCTCAGCTTATTAAGGAGAGTTCCAGCATTGAGCAAAAACTCCAAGTGAAACAGATGTCGATTTTCATCGTCCTCTGATTTCTAATTAAGGAAGGAAGGCGCCCCTTTCTCCCCAGTCCCAATGATGCTTGGGCATTAACCCCGCAAACAAAAAAAACTTTTTTTTTCCCACACTGATTGAGTTACTTCCTAGCAGAGGGACCAAGGTGGTGATGCTGTGGGCTAGACATTTTCACTAATAAAATCCAAAGTTTTGGTAAGGAAGCCTTTTTTTTTTTTTTTACGCTAAATAATCCACTGAAAATGCAAGCGTTTCTCTGGAATTGTTCCGGGAACGTCTTCACTTTCTTAGCTTAACTAAGGGCATGTTCCAGTTCAGATCCAGATGTTTTAGACCAGGTTCTGTCAACTTGTAGCCACTCCTCCTTAAAAATATTTAAATTAACATTAGATTAACGGAGCTTGGTAGGGGTAGCTCTTGACTTATTTGTTGAGTGACTGTTCAAAGTTACAAAGGCATTAAAAAAAAGCGACTTATAACCAATCCTCACATTTATGACCATCACAGCACGGTCACGTGATCAACCAGCATGCATTTACAATGGCTGCAGCCTCCCAGAATCCCACGTTCTCCATTTGTGACCTTCCTAGCCAGCTTCTGACAAGCAAAGCCACTTAACCACCTTGCTTATCAACGGAAATTCTGGTCCATCATACGTCGAGAACAGCTAAGATTTCCAAGTATGCTGAAACCTTATGATATTCTAGTGTTCTCACCCAGGACCGCTGAAGCCACTTAAGCAACGAAGCTCAGTTACGTAGTCATCTAATCACACCACAATGGAAGGTGTGTCTCAACCACAAACCTGGTTATTGAGACTGTTCCTCCACGGTGCAGCACGGCTGCTGTTAATAGGTCGGACTGCAAGGATCGCAATTAGGCAGACCTGGAATTGCAATGACTTATAATTTTCAAAGATTATAAGTTAAATTAGCGAGCTAGTGAGAGAAAGAATGGCTTTAGACAGGAGGCTGGTTCCCATGGAGAAATGGGATCATTAACCAAGGACAGCCCAAGAAACCAGCTATTCCCATTATTCTGCATAGCACCAGGATCTGTTGGGAATTGCAACCACCCATTATGTGTCAAGTAATTGACCAGGGCAGCCAGCTATGCTGGAGGGCCGTAGATCTTCTGATGCATGAAAGAACTGCTCAAGCAGAGGCTAAGAAGTCAACTTGTGGGTGCTTCATCATTAGAGGTTTTTGAGAAGAGACTGGACAACCATCTGTGTGGAAAGGTATAAGGTCTCCTGCTCAAGCAGGGGGTTGGACACCTCCAAGGTCCTTTCCAACTCTGTTATTATATATTCTGGAGCTGGGTGTAGACATCGTCCTAGTACAGAGTGATTGTGCCTAATGATATGGCCAGTTCTGGAGCTAACCTCTCCTCTTCCACAATCCCAACCAAAACAAATTGCTTCCCAACAGTTGCGGCTGGTGATAGATTGGTGATAGGTCCCTTCCAACTCTATTGTTATTGTTATTAGGGTTGGAAAGGAAGAGAAGAGAAAGTAGAATTCAGTGATCAAGAGACAACCGACAGACAGACAAGAGACAGAGTCGGTGGACAAGTTAACGCATAAATCGTACCTCGCTCCAGTATTTACCATTGCCATATTTTTTTTTACTCTAGACCAGTGTTTCTCAAATCTTGGCAACTTTTCAGATGTGTGGATTGCAACTCCCAGAATTCCCCATGCTGGCTGAGGAATTCTGGGAGTTGAAGTCCACACATTTTAAAGTTGCCAAGGTTGAGAAACATTGCTCTAGGTCAGGGGTAGGCAACCTTGGCTCTTTTATGACTCGTGGACTTCAACTCCCAGAATTCCTGAGCCAGCCATGCTGAGGGAAAAGGGAGAGATTTCCAAGCTGAGCCATGCTGGCTCAGGAATTCTGGGAGTTGAAGTCCACCAGTCATGAAGGGGCCATAGTTCCCCCATGCTGGCTCAGGAATTCTGGGAGTTGAAGTCCACGAGTCATGAAGGGGCCATAGTTCCCTCATGCTGGCTGAGGAATTCTGGGAGTTGAAGTCCACACATTTTAAAGTTGCCAAGGTTGAGAAACATTGCTCTAGATCAGGGGTAGGCAACCTTGGCTCTTTTATGACTCGTGGACTTCAACTCCCAGAATTCCTGAGCCAGCCCAGAAAGAAGTGAGGTCGTCCTAGGAATATCTATGGCAAAGGTACCAGGTCATCCTTAATCCTTTCCAAACTCAGAAAGTCAGAAATGGGTCCATTGACATCAGGGATGGGGATTGTGGCTTTCCAAGGAGAAGAAGCTGGTCTGGGAAACAGGGAAATGCCCAAGACAACCCCTTCTTTGTTCTAAGTCCCTCTCAATTTGTTTCTTGACAGCCTGCATTTTCCTGTTGTAAAACAACAACTGAGTAAGGGCTAGGATCAGGCAACTGAGTAACTCAGCAATACACGGAAGAAAGTACAAATAGTCCCTGACTTACAACAGTTCATTTTGTGACCATTCTTGATCACAACGGCACTGGGGAAAAAAAGTGACTAATGGCTGTTTTTCACACTTACGACCATTGCAGTATCCCCCAGGGTCACGTGATTTACATTCAGATGCTTGACAACTAGTTCACAGTTGTGACGGTTGCAGCGTCCCGGGGTCACATGATCCCCTTTTGCGACCTTCTGACAAACAAAGTCAATGGGGAAACCAAATTTGCTTAACAACCGTGTTACTAACTTAGTAACTGCAGCGATTCGCTTAAAAACTGCGGCAAGAAAGGTTCATAAAATGAGGCAAAACTCATTTAACCAATGTCTCATTTAGCCACTGAAATGTTGTGGCTCAACTGTGATCCTAAGTCGAGGACTACCTATAGTGTAGACAGATCCCCGGCTAAATACTGTGTGGGTTGCGAGAGTCTTCCCATCTGATTTGTCTCTTGGAAGAGAGAAGGCCAGGATTGCGGGGAAACAGTGAGGGTTGAGAGCTTTGATCAATAATGGAAGCAAATATGAATCTTTATCGTAACGGCAGGTGAAAGATTACCAAATCCCTTCACAGCCAGGAGACTCCGTGTTATCTAGCAAACGGTACAGATGTTCAGGAGAAAGGTAAGCTCGGGAGGGGGAGAAAGTGCAACTCTTACTATAGCAACGTTTTTGTTGAAAGTTTTGAAGTTGGCTTTGGGAAAGAAAAGTGAGGAAAAGCGAGACTATAAAAGCACATGCTGTGTAGACACGTGTAGCCGGTTCGGTCTAGTGGCTAAGGCGCCTGGCTAAAAAGCGGGAGACGGTGAGTTCTAGTCTTGCCTTAGACATGAAAGCTGGCTGGGTGACTTTGAGCCAATCACCAGGAGATGGTGAGTTCTAGTCCTGTCTTAGCCATGAAAACCAGTGGATGATTCTGGGCCAATCACCAGGAGACGGTGAGTTCTAGTCCTGCCTTAGGCATGAAAACCAGCTGAGTGACTTTGGGCCAATCACCAGGAGGCGGTGAGTTCTAGTCCCGTCTTAGCCATGAAAGCCAGTCGGGTGACTTTGGTCCAGTCCTTCTCTCTCAGCCCAACCTACCTCACAGGGTTGTTTTTGTGGGGGGAAAGAGGAGAAGGAAGGTGTGTTGGATATGTATGCTACTTTATTTGTAAAAAATAATAAAGGCAGGATACAAACAAAATAAGGGTGTCACATTTAGATGAGGAACCCTTCAAAAGAGGGGGAGGAAAATTGGGGAAGACACACGTCAATCTTTATGCCGATTCAACCCAATGAAACTAGGTGTCCGTGCCCCCCCCCCTTCTCCATGTCAAGCCTTTTGTCCCCATTCATTGCAAAATGAATATGGTGAGCAAAGTAAGGCTTTGGTTTCTGCAGAACCCGCTTCCTCAGCCGCTGCCCGGCTTACTGTCCTTTTTTAACGCAGCCAAACTGAAAAAACAAACAAACAAACAAACAATGATGTCTATTGTGATCAGGGCCATTTCAAAAGGAGGCAGCACAGGAAGTGTGCTGGAAATGAACTATCTCTACAATCTTCCTGGGGAAACGTATGTGGAAAAGGCTGGAAGCCCATCCTCAGACAACAGCCTGTCCCTCCTGATTGGAACAGGGGGGCCCCCTCTGGATAAAAACCTAGGCAAACACCACCTGCCCTCCCCCAGGGGGGATGGGGTCCCTTGACAGCCCCATGCAGAATGGGGGAGCTCTGCCAGAAGGGACTAAATTTATGCCTGTCCCTTGGGGATGGAAAGAACAGAGGTCGGTGCTTCGTTTGTACAGAAGGAGAGGAAAAGACGGGTGGGGGGGGGGGCTGATGGAAGCAGGACAAGCTACAAATATCTTGCTTTCTAACTCCAAGACAGGGACTTCTCCTCTTTCCATCCAACCCCTCAAATCTGATCAGCATATTTTCACATATACTGTTGAGAGATGGAGGGGGGGAGGGAGGGAGGAAGGAAGCAAGGAAGGAAGCAAGGAAGGAAGGAGAAAGAAAGATACAGAGACAGAAGGAGAGGGAGAGGAAGAAAGGAAGGGAGGGAGGGAGGGAGGGAAAAAAGGAAGGAAGATAGAGGGAGGAGAGATTGAAGGAAAGTGGATAGATGAGGGAAGGAAGGAAGAAGGGGAGGGAGGGAGGGAGGGAAGAAAGGGAGGGAGGGAGGAGAAAGGGATAAAGAGATAGAGGGAAAGAAAGAGGGAGGGAGGGAGAAAGGAAGGGAGGGAGGAGAAAAGAGAGAGAGAGAGAAAGAAAAAGAGAGAGTGTGAGAGAAAGAGAGACACCCATTTTACCAGGAAGGACAACAACCCACAGAGAACTAAATGGCACTTTCTGGCTTCAGGATTGGAGCCCTCCTCCCTTCGCCCCTTTAATTTTTTACTAATGGCCTTCCCATCGCTATCTAACCTACCTGGGCTCGCATTTCCTCCCGTGACCACCTGCAGCCAGTGCCTTATAAGTTTATTAACATCCCCTCATAAACAGCCTCGCTCTGCTCCCACTGCGCCTGCCAAGTGAAGCCAGCAGAACGAAGGTTGCTGTTCTTTTCCAGCACATTGGCTCTCTCATCTGGGAACAATTAAGGCCCAAATCCCTCCAGCCGGCAAGAGGGACAAACCCCACCGTATATAATTTTAAAAATATCCCCAATGCTTCAGAGAGAGGGGGGGGAGATTGGCCAACAGGCCCTCCGACCATCCGCAACAGAATGGAAACTTATATTTCGGATGCTGATGAAGTTCCTGTCCTCAACCTTGTCTCTTTTCCTTCCCTGTGCAAATGTGGTCTTCTTATTTCTATATATGCAGAGTCCTCTATAAGAAAGATGCATGAGCCACTGTGCTTCGTATTATACTCTCCCTTCCTCTTCTCCCCTCCCCTTTTGATTTCAGAATGGAAGGGCACCGTTGTTGACTTCGAAAGGGCCAGAAAAGAAGAAGGAGAAGGAGAAGGAGAAGGAGAAGGAGAAGGAGAAGGAGAAGGAGAAGGAGAAGGAGAAGGAGAAGGAGAAGGAGAAGGAGAAGGAGAAGAAGAAGAAGAAGAAGAAGAAGAAGAAGAGAAGAAGAAGAAGAAAGAAGAAGAAGAAGAAGAAGAAGAAGAAGAAGAAGAAGAAGAAGAAGAAGAGAAGAAGAAGAGAAAGAAGAAGAAGAAGAAGAAGAAGAAAAGAGAAGAAGAAGAAGAGCGATGACTTTGGGGTCCTTGGTGCTCTCTGAGCTTGGTTGCTTTTGCAGATGTATCATTACTCAAACTAGGTAACATCATCAGTGCTAGAAGGGAGATGGGTTTGAGGAGGAGGAGGAGGAAGAGGAGGAGGAGAGGAAGAGGAGGAGGAGAGGAGAGGAGAAGAAGAGAGGAGAGGAAAAGGAGGAGGAGGAGGAGGAGGAGGAGGAGGAGGAAAGAAGGCAAGGACAATGGGAATTGCTGGCTGACACCACTCAGATCAAAGGCGCGGGGGTCCTTCAATTACTGTCCTCATCCTTCAAGTCGCGGGGCGAAAGAGCAGAGAGAGGGCGGTGGGGAAGCAAGGAAGTTTTGAAGCCACCGGCTTTGTTTGCCGAGGGGTTCCTCTCTCCCCGGTTCCCTCGCCTGCCCCAAAGTGGCTGTGGTAGGTTTTGATTTGTGAAATTTATGAAAGCCAATAGGAAAAGGCCCGTGTTTCTCACACCTCCTCTTTTACGCCAGGAGGAAAGAGCTGAACGGGAGGGCGGCAGCGAAAGGCAGAATGGGAGCTGCACATCCAACGACAGAAGCTGTCCGTCCAGCGCAACTGCTAGGAATATTTCAGAAAGATCGCTTCGGGCAGTGCCGGGGGAGCCTCTTTGGGAAGGAAAAATCTGGCTACGGGAGGCTATTCTTTATTTCCAGGCCTCCCTGGTTGCAGGGGAGGGAGGGGAGAGGGAGAAAGGAGGGGGAACCCACCCTCAAATTCACATAGGACATAAAACTCCATGGGTAGCATATCAAAATTGGCGACTGGCTGTTGAAGCTCAGCAGTCAGAAAAAAGGATTGTTCAAGGATAGAGTTAAGTAGAAGCTGTATTAAACTTCAAACATATATCCTTCTCAGCAATTGGAGCTCTTTTCTTTTCTTTTTTCTTTTCTTTTCTTCTCTTTTCTTTTCTTTTCTTTCCTTCCTTCCTTCCTTCTCCTCCTCCTTCTTCTTCTCTCTCTCTCTCTCTCTCTCTCTCTCTAAGACAAAGAGCTATGTATACTTTCTCGAGCTCCAAGAGGAATAGAAATCCAATTACTAATAAATAAACAGTGGGATTATTTATTTAGTTTTTGGCTGTTATCGGAACCCAACTTCTACTTTCTTCAGTGCTGGCCTTCATCTTCTCCGAAGATCCAGACGTAGTTTGCTATTGCCTCCTTCCTAGGGCTGAGGAGGAGTGACTGGCCAAAGGTCACCCAGCTAGCCGTGGGCCTAAGGTGGGACTAAAATTCACGGTCTCCTGGCTTCTAGCCTGGTGCCTTCACCCCCACACCAAAACGATTGTCTAAATCAGTGTAGCCATACTGACGTAAACTTATCCATACCGATTCATCTCTTGAAAGCTCCTCTTCATCCTTTCTCTTTATCTCCTTCAATTCAGTTCACTCTTGTTGGAAAAGTCACCAGCAAAGAGGTTCTGTTGCACCCTTCCCTAAGCCGAGCATCCCCCAGAAATGTGGACATCATATCCAAGAATTCTTAAGTCAGGTTGCCCAGCCCTAAGAACTGATGCCCCCAGCTGGATGCAGAACGCATGTTCCTTCATCTTAATTCCCTAAACCAGCTGCAGAAACCTGTGACCTTTTCAATGCTGTTGGACTCTGTTATCCCACCATCATGAATGACCCAGATCACCCTTATCCAAGCGAGCATGCGTAGGCTTACGTCCCTATTTAATATAAATTAATGTGGCAAGACTCTTCCTTTATATACTGCCAGCAAAGATAAACAGGACTAATTGTACTCGTTTTTCCTGGTTAACATGACGCGCAACGCCATCTAGAACAGTGTTTCTCAAACTTGGCAACGTTAAGAGCTGTGGACTTCAACTCCCAGAATTCCACGGCTGGCTGGGGAATTCTGGGAGTTGAAGTCCACACCTCTGAAAAGTTGCCGAGTTTGAGAAAAACACCGATCTAGACCCAATCGAATCGAAGCACAACGAAAGTCTTTCTTTTTTCTTTTCTTTTTTTTTTAAAAAAGAAACAAAACAACAATCAGATTACGATCCTGAGAGCAAAGTGCAATTCTTTTATTATTTTTTTCTCCAACTCAAAAGCATCCGGGATAAGGAGGAGAAAAAAAAAAAGGGGGGGGGAGAAATCTGTTTGTTTGCTTCTTTAATCGTCTTTTTTTTTTTTCTCCCCCTGCTCCAAAGAGGCCTTGTGCTTATTATCGGCAAGAGCAGCTTGGGCACATTGCAATCTGAGCTCCTAGGATACTTTGCTGTGGAAAATCAGGAGAGGGGAGAGAAAGGGGGTGGGCCACAAAAATTAATTGTAAAAAGAAGGCAAAGGGGAAGGGAGGGAAGGGGGCAGAGCGGCGGGGAGAAAGACAGAAGGCTTGTCGGTGCCGCCACTTTGATTCAATCAATTATCATTATCTTCTCCAACAGCTCTGCACCTCCACACCCTAACCCAGTTGCGTTTAACTTTCTTGTTCCCCGTTGTGTTCTCCTGTCACATTTCTGGGGGGGGGAAGGCAAGGGGTTCTCTTTTCCTTGCAGGGGTCTTATCAGGCCCTCCCAGCCAAGGCCGGGCCCAGCAAAGCAATCGCAGCCCCACTTTATCTGCTCGCGCAGACCTCCACCTGACAGAGAGAGGAGGCCAAGCGGCTGCTTTTGGTGTTCCCTGGGAACCAGACGTGGAAACGCTGCTGTTCGAGTCCCGCACTCCGCTGGGAATTCATTAGGCAAGCAGGGCACTCCCGCTAGCCAGGCAAAGGGGCAGGCGGAGGCAGCCGACAAACGGCAAGACGTCCCCTCCGCCAGGGGCTCTCCGTCATTACCAAGCAAGGCTGTTTGTTGCAAAATGTTGTGTGTGTGGGGGGGGGAAGCAATGAGGGACTCAACCACAACACAGAGATTCAACTAGCCTGGATTGGTTCCACCAAGGAGAACTTGGCAGAGTCTCCTTGGAGAGCCCACCAGGGACCTACACTCCTCCCATCCTTTTCTGGGACGGGATTGTATCTTATGATTTACGATGGTTGCTTTTTAGGATTATGATCATGATTTATCACTTGTTGCTTGTATGTACACTGAGAGCTTCTGCACCGCAGACAAATTCCTTGGCCAATAAAGAATCCTATTCTATTCTATTCTATTCTATTCTATTCTATTCTATTCTATTCTATTCTATTCTATTCTATTCTATTCTATTCTATTCTATTCTATTCCATTCCATTCCATTCCATTCCATTCCATTCCATTCCAT
This sequence comes from Azemiops feae, assembly GCA_023970755.1. NCBI lineage: Eukaryota > Metazoa > Chordata > Lepidosauria > Squamata > Viperidae > Azemiops > Azemiops feae. The sequence continues at coordinate 84,316 of JALGBA010000904.1, forward strand.
TCGATATTCGATTCTATATTCAATTCAATTCAATTCTATATTCTATATTCTATACCCATGATGGAGGGTATTCCCAACGGGGCTCAGCGAAGATGGAGAGAAAGCCAACTCTTTTTGGGCCTTCACCTCTGGCCATTTTTACATAGTTTTTGGATCGGGTGGCTGGCCCCCAACGAGCCTGCATCTTCTGCCAAGGAAATAACAGGCACTTAGCTAGTCAGCTATTAGCGTTACAAAGGAAAATATGCAGGCAGCCCAGGGGGAGACGGTGCTGACGTCAGGGGGTAATTGGGTGTCTGGGAGAAATTGCCAACGGCTGGCCCAGCTCTCCAGGGGCCCTGCAAAGCCTGAGTTGTAACTCTAATAAAGAAAGGCAATTTGAGAAAGGAGTCTGGCTGCAGAGCAGGCTAGCGGCTACTCAAAAGATCTCCCTCACTCCCCAACTTGCACCCCAAGCTTTACCCAAAGCCCCCAAAAGAGCAGCCACACGCTTTTGCACATCTGTTTTGGAACTAAAAGTGGTTTCTAGTTTCTACTCTGTGTGTGTGTATGTATATATATACATATACATACACACACACACACACACACACACACACATATATATATGTCCTCCTCCTTCCTCCTAGCCTGCCCCCCTTCCCACATCCTGGTACTCCACATATTTTTATGTCACATCGTATGTGGGGGGGGAAAAAGGAAAATGTATTTTTTAATTACCGTGATGCTAAATTGAAGGGGTTTTAATCATCTTAAACACCCCCCCCTTCCCCTCAAAGCCATTAACAGTTGCTTGGAAACGTTCTGTTTGTTTGTTTGTTTTGGCAAACCCCTAAATAACTTTTTAAAACATTCATTTCCAAATGAGAAGGAAAAAAGGAGATAAAAAGAAACGGTGTTTTCAAAGTAGGTACCTGACCGAATTTTATTTTATTATTTATTTATTTTATTTTATTTTATTTTATTTTATTTTATTTTATTTTATTATTTTATTTTATTTTATTTTATTTTATTTTATTTATTTATTTTATTTTATTTTATTTTATTTTATTATTTTATTATTTTATTTTATTATTTTATTTTATTATTTTATTTTATTATTTTATTTTATTATTTTATTTTATTTATTTTATTTATTTTATTTATTTTATTTATTTTATTTATTTTATTTATTTTATTTATTTTATTTATTATTTTATTTATTTTATTTATTTTATTTTATTTTTTATTTATTTTATTATTTTATTATTTTATTATTTTATTTTATTTTATTATTTTATTATTTATTTTATTTTATTTATTTTAATTTAAAAAAAAAGCTTTTTCAGAATTTGAAGAAGAGGCAGGAACGGGATTGCATGAAACTGCTTGGGTTGACCTGCCCTAAAGTCATTTGCCTGCGTGACACAACTAAAAATGCCGGAGATTGATTGTAAACTGTGGTTTACAAATAACAATACTTGGAATCAAATAAGTTGCTTAACTCAAACCCAACCAGCCATGATCCTCCTAATCAAACTATGGGTTTGTTTGTTTTTAGGGAGGCCACTCCGGGAAGACACTGAGGCAAGTTGTTAGTCTGGATTTGCTAGCTGGATAAAAAGATATTTTCACAGGGCTCTGGATTTTGAAGGTTGGGTTTTGATCTTCCATTCCCCACCCAGAGTTCTTCTGGTTAGATAGGTGGCACCTGACCTCTGGAACATCTGCCCTCCCCCCCCCCAGAGTGAGGTTGGGCGGCTTCCCTCCTGATCTTCTTGTAAGAGTCTAAAGACCTGATTCTGCCAGTTATCTTGGGGTTCCGAGGGTTGTTGATCAATTAAGAACAGATCCCATCTTACCCACCCATCCAATCCTGCTCCTGCCCTCCCCATCTTTTCATTGTGCTGCAGTGTTTGGCTGTTTGTACTAACTTATTTATGTTTTTAATTTATATCGTTTTTATAGATTGTAAGCCACCCAGCGTTAACTTCAGGTAAGATGAGCACCCAATAAATTTTACAAACAAACAAACAGGCTTCCTGAATAGATGATAGATAGATAGATAGATAGATAGATAGATAGATAGATAGATAGATAGATAGATAGATAGATAGATAGATAGATAGATAGATAGATAGATAGATAGATAGATAGATAGATAGATAGATAGATAGATAGATAGATAGATAGATAGATAGATAGATAGATGATAGATAGATAGATAGATAGATAGATAGATAGATAGATAGATAGACAGACAGACAGACAGACAGACAGACAGATGATAGATAGATGATAGATAGATAGATAGATAGATGCTAGATGCTAGATAGATAGAGAGAGAGAGAGAGAGATACTGTAGATAGATAGATAGATATAGATAGATAGATACTGTAGATAGATAGAGATATAGATACTGTAGATAGATAGATAGATAGATAGATAGATAGATAGATAGATAGATAGATAGATAGATAGATAGATAGATAGATAGATAGATAGATAGATAGATAGATGATAGATAGATAGACAGACAGACAGACAGACAGACAGACAGACAGACAGATGATAGATAGATAGATGATAGATAGATAGATAGATAGATAGATGCTAGATGCTAGATAGATAGAGAGAGAGAGAGAGAGAGATACTGTAGATAGATAGATAGATATAGATAGATAGATACTGTAGATAGATATATAGATACTGTAGATAGATAGATAGATAGATAGATAGATAGATAGATAGATAGATAGATAGATAGATAGATATAGATAGATAGATAGATAGATAGATAGATGATAGATAGATAGATAGATAGATAGATAGATAGATTCGATAGATGATAGATAGATAGATAGATAGATAGATAGATAGATAGATAGATAGATAGATAGATAGATAGATAGATAGATAGATAGATAGATAGATAGATAGATAGATAGATAGATAGATAGATAGATAGATAGATAGATAGATAGATAGATAGAGCCCCAGGATGGTGTTATGTCAACCCTGGTTCTCCCTTCCTTGCATAGGATATTGTGATACAAAGGCCCCTTGACAAGAGCTTGCATCCTAAGATTGCAATGCGTGTTTGATTGTTTTACCATCATCGTGGTTAGGAACTGCCACCTAGGTAGTGAACTAGCCACTCAGAATCTCTATTCCAGGGGTCTTCAAACTTGGCCCTTTTATGACTTGTGGACTTCAACTCCCAGAATTCCTCAGCCAGGCACACCTGGCTAAGGAATTCTGGGAGTTGAAGTCCACAAGTCATAAAAGGGCCAAGTTTGAAGACCCCTGCTCTACACTCAGCTCGGTGACCGTAGAAATCTCAACATCTTTTTTACATCGTGGTGACCAAAACTGGAAGCCGTATTCCACTGGATGCAACAAAGATTCAAAGATTTGGGATTTCAAACTGTTCAGGTTAATGAACAAACCACTGATGTTGATCAGCGTTTCGCAAAACTGGAGCAACATTTGCCATTACAAAAATAAAGAGAGAGACGTACACATTTGTGTTTGCACGTTTAAAAAAAGGGAGGGTGTTTCTTTTAAACATCCACACCCCTGGTCCCTTAAAAGACCGGGGCGAGTTTTAAAAATAGATCTGTTGTTATTGTTGCTGCTGCTGCTGCTGATGTTGTGGTAGTGGTTGTTGACTTCTACAGTCCTTCCTCCTTCAAACCTTCCTGCCGATTTGCAGAATTTTTAGCAAGGAGGTCTAGAAGGCGGATTAAATGAAGGAAACGCCACGCACACACATGGACACAGACTCAATTTTTGTCCTTTAGCAAATTCTTCTCTTTCACTCTTGCATGAAGGGAGAAGAAGGGAGGGGAGGGGAGAGAAAAAGAAATGTCCCCACAGAGTTTTTCTCCTCTTCCTGGTGTGGAGCTAGGCCCCCGCAGTGCCCTGTGTAATTTCAGTTCCTCAGAATTCAGGTATTAATAAAGACCCCATGGGGACTTCCAACAATATAACCCTACATTTTCAGGCATTATGAAAGGAAACCCCCAGGGGTCTCTGGCTCAAATTTCTGAAATGTAGGCATTGTAAAAGACACCCCAGGGGATGCCCGCAATAGAAATCTGCTGAATTCAAAGCATTTTCGGAGCCCTGGTGGGAACCATTACTCCCACTGGAAGCTTTTTACAAAACATGTGTTGCTGACATGTTGACAGATTGCTCAGTGAAGTGTTTAGGTGCACGCACGAGGCGAGTCTTCGGGGACACTTGGCTCTGCCAGTTAGTCTCCAAACGCTGGAACTGGTGCCATCCATTTTTCATAAAACGGGTGGGGGAAGCAAACTGGAGAGAGGGAGAGGGAGGGAGGGAGGGAGGGAGGGAGGGGGGGGAAGGGAGAGAGGGAGAGGGAGGGAGGTCGGGAGGGAGGGAGGGAGGAGGAAGAAGGAGAGTGGAAAGAGGTGGAGAGAGGTGGAGGGGAGAGTTGAGGAAGGAAGAGGAGGGAGGGAGGAGGAAGGGAGGGAGGGAGGGAGGGGAGGAAGGAAGGAAGGAAGGAAGGAAGGAAGGAAGGAAGGAAGGAAGGAAGGAAGGAAGGAAGGGAAAGAAGGAAGGAAGGAAGGAAGGAAAGGAAGGAAGGAAGAGAGGAAGTGAAGAAAGGAAGGAAGGAGGGAAGGGAAGGATGGAGGGGGGAAAGAGGGAGGTTATGGAGGAAGGGAGGGAGGGAGGGGAAAGGGAGAGAGAGAGGAAGGAAGGAAGGAAGGAAGGAAGGAAGGAAGGAAGGAAGGAAGGAAGGAAGGAAGGAAGGAAGGAAGGAAGGAAGGAAGGAAGGGAGTCCTCGCCCATCACAAAGCTCTCGACCAGCTTGTGCCATTTTGGATGGAAAAGCTTTGCCTTCTTGCCAATGAAGCCAGGCAGAGGAGCAGGGACTGTTTTTCCAGAAGCAGGTTTTCTGATGCTCCTGCAGCCCCCTCGACCGACCGACCGGTCTCTCCTGGGTGCCAAAGGGGGGGGGCTTTTGAACTGAAGGAATCTGGAGGTCACCCCACAGCTCTGGCAATCGTTGCCTCGCTCTTTCCTCGCACACATTTGTGCAGAGCAAAAGGGAAAAGGGGGGTGGGTGGGTGGAAGGAAAGGGGAGGTGGTCTGCTGGCCCTGACAGTGTTCAGCTTGGTAAAGTGATCTGGGACTTAAATAAGGCAAGAGGGAGGGGAAGAGAGAGGGGGGGGACTCCGACGAATTAGCTACCTAGGTGATGGGGGCTGGGAGGGAAAGCAATGCATTCACGGCGGGGTGGTGAGCCGGGGGCTAGACGTGAAGCCCCTGGGAGGGCAGATCCCCAGAGTTTGCCGAGCACGGATGCTCTAATTTCCAACAGAGCTTCCCAGTTAAATACTTAAAGCTGTGCAGGCTTGTTGTGTGCCAAGCCAAGCCTGTCTGCGCAGATGAGAGAAAGAAAAATAAAGCGGGGGGGGGGGAGAGAGAGAGGGAGGGAAGAAAAATTCTCTGAGCCGAAGGAGGGAGGGAGGGAGGAATATGCCATATGCCTGCATTCATAAAAATTTAACGGTAAAAGCAGATGTAATCTAAAAAAATGCATGCATGTGCAAAACACATACACACCTAAGATGAGGAGGGTAGGGGTGTGCTGTGTGGACTTTCCTCCACCTACCTCCATTAAATAGCGCTGCTTATTGCCTTTAATGTAAAACACACAATCAAGTAGTTCCGTGTGGGGAAAAAAAAAACTTATGGGTTCTCCAATAATTTAAAAGGGGTGGGGAGCTATAATGCATCTTGGAACACAGCGTTCAGGGTTCGTCCCTTTGAAGAAATCCATGATGCCGATACACACACACACACACACTAAAAACAAAGGGATTGTCAAAAAGCACACATAGACACATGAAATACATTTTCATTTACACCTGACAGCAATTTTGGGTTACACTCACACCCACATTAAGAGAGAGAATGAGAGAGAGAATGAAGCTCTGTCACTAAAATAGAGCCCTGATTATAACTCTCAATATGACTTGGTTCAAATGCAACTAACTGGGTTTCCAGTGGGTTTTCTACAGTGGACATGTACAGTGTCTTTGCCCTCTATGCGGAAAGCAACAGAGGCAAATTGGTATAGCAATTCTGTGACAGTTTCCCAGGCAGTCTTGCAATCCCTCAGTCCTTCCTTCAACCACCAGCAACCACTTACCAGGAAGGGAGGGAAGGAGGGAGGGAGGGAGGGAGGGAGGAGGAAGGAAGGAAGGAAGGAAGGAAGGAAGGAGGAAGGAAGGAAGGAAGGAAGGAAGGAAGGAAGGAAGGAAGGAAGGAAGGAAGGAAGGAAGGAAGGAAGGAAGGAAGGAAGGAAGGAAAAAAATTCCAATGCTCCCTATCAGATTCCCAAAGAAAAACCCTTAGGCCAGTTTACTTGACTCACGTCAAAATCTTTAAACATAAATGCCTTTACCATGAATTCCTGTTCCCTGGACATCATGAATAGCATTTATAACTTTGGAATGGCACCTTTTCCTGGACTGAGCAGAAAGATCTAACACCTCATTTTGGATTCTCGGGGATGGAATCATCTCTGATCCCAGATCCTCAGCCATCATAAAAAGATACATTTTTTAAGCCAAGTAGATCTAATACATTCCATTCTGCCCATGGGAACTTAGAGGGGAGGTCGGTCGCACAATTTTCTTCAAGTCAGACTCCATTCCTGATGACCTCATTGACACGTCCATGTTGACTCTGATGGCAACAGCACAACCGTTATTCATTACTGTCTCCTTCCAAGAAGACTGATTGACTTCCCTGGCATTCCCTGGTAGTCAGCCATGTAAGGACCAACCAGGTCTGATCCTGCTTCACTTTTAAGTTCAGCCAAGGTTTTCAGAGTTTTTAAAACAACAACAATTAAAACTGGCATCATAACAAAACAAGGAAAGGAAAACAGAGAACAGCAAGGACTTTTCAATCTTCCCAACCCACAGTCATGATAGTGGCTCCCATACTCCCAGCTGTTATTTAATTTAGGAGGATCTCTCCTGTTTTTTTGGTTTTAATCCTGGCTCAATGGGGCAGGGCAAATGCCCTCCATCGCACTCAGAGAATGCAAAAATGCAGTAAGGAAAGTGCCATTTTCGGCAGAGCCCAACAAAAAGCGTAAAGTAATTTCATGACAGAGCAGCATTAGAGAGAAAGCTTCAACAGTTCAACACGGACGTGTCATCCTTAGCAGAAAAAAAAAACACCTACAACCAAAGAAGTCGGCAGCGAAGAGAGGAATTCCAGTATGCTTGAACCATCCTATGCCCCAATCAACAAGAAAGGTCAGATACAGAATCTTACTCCCCTTGGACTTCTCCTGAAGAGCCAATAAAGCATCAGGCAACATTCACATCCACGCTCCGTTCTGAAGGAACCTAAATGTTTTCTGCAAATATTGTCACATTTCCCCCAAGAATGAAAAGGAGTTGAGCAAAATGAAGGAAAAGGAAGCCCCTGTGAATGTAAGAAGAATTAAATGGGGAGGGTCTAAAAACAGCTTATGCAATGGAGAGAGAGAGAGAGAGAGAGAGAGAGACAGAGACAGAGACAGAGAGAGAGAGAGAGAGAGAGAGAGAGAGAGAGAGAGAGAGAGAGAGAGAGAGAGAGAGAGAGAAGGAGAAGACTCCAATACCTAGCTAGTTAAGGTAATGACCACGTTGTCCTGTCAGGGACAATATCTTTGAAAGACACAAAACCATAGGAAAGAAAGCAGAACAGGGCTGTAAGCCCAGTTTAGATTGATGTAGGAAAGCGAGGGAGAGTAGATGGCATTAAAGAGTCTACTCAGCAAAATAAAGCATGAATTGCAAATAATAGGGGGGGAAAGGGTTCTTCAGAACTTGTACTATGCAGAAGGTTCTTAATGCTGCTACCTGGCATGTTAAGGAACTAGAAGCAAGACCTCTAAAAGCTAATTCCAGCCACAGCCAACTCCTAGGTGCAAGTACTTTCCTTACTGATCCATGTGTAAGAAAGCTTTCCGTGATAAACCTTCAACTTTTCCTTGATTCTATTCATCTTCAGCTTGATGCAATGGCTTTTTGTTCCCAAGTGGTCAACCGAAGGTTTTCCAGAACTCCAGAGATAGTCAATTCTGGGAAATGTGCTCCTTCTGTGGCCGATTCATGAACCTTCCTAGAAAACTGGTCACTAAAAATGTAAATATAAAGAGATACATGACAGGGATGCTCCATTTCTGAACAATCTCTCAGGCTCAAGACGTCAGGAGCCAGGATAGAGTTCAAAAGTACTATGGGTTTATTTCATACTACCTATCTACAAGAATCTGAACTACTAATGGTCAAGGTAAGTTGGCGCCAGATAAGAGTCAACAGGCTTCAAGGGGGCTGGACTGATGTCTCCTATGGGAGCATGGAGATGCCAAACTGATGACGTGTTTGACCCCGCCCTCCGGTTCAGTCTAGTCATCTCCTACACAATTATCTGAAAAACTTAAAAGAGTTACATTTCTTTTATATCAACCTGTTCTTCTAATAAAACCGCTCTGATATCTGTCCCACAGATGTTTCCTTCTACCTGGTCTAATGTTTATGGGTCTTCTTTGTGACAGTTGCCATTGTTTGGAACTGGAGGTATATGCACTTCCTCCTTCCAATGAAGGAGAATATTTGTAGCTCAGGGTTGAAATGAGGGGCCTTTGGTGCTCTCTCAACTTCCTTGTTTTCTTGCAGATGTTTCATTACCCAAACTAGGTAACATCATCAGTGCTAGTAAGGAATGGGATTTGTTCTCAGTTTATATTCTAGTGGCTTGCTCTAGGGTGATGGTACCTTAACTAGATAACATCCTGACAGACAGGTAAGACACCAGAATGTAAACAGACAGCAAACAGCACGCCTTAATAGCACTGATGATGTTTCCTAGTTAGGGTAATTAAACATCTGCAAGAAAACCAGCAAGCTCAGAGAGCACCAAGGACCCCTCACTTCTCCTTTCTTGCTAATAATCCCTAAACAAGCAAAGAAGATCATATTGTTCTGGTAAATCCTGGCAGTTCAGGATGAGATGTTCATTTTTAGCATTTGAGTATGTATTTTCGTGTACTGCTCACCTAGTCTCTGGGGGCGGGAATTATAAACATAACTAAATAAGGCATGGCATCATCATTAAATCCAGCCACCACTTGGTGTCCTCTCAAAAAGGAATATGTGCCAAACTCACGGAGGAATTAAGTCAACTGATACTCTGCATACTAGGACGCTTGTTTTGAAGTCAGCCTCCCTAACCGAATAAGACCTCTGTGGAAAATCCTATCCAGTTGGCTTGCTCTAGGCTCAACCTTTCCAGCAAACGGATTGGAGGCCTCTTCAACCCCATGCCGATACCTTCCAGATTTGCAAAGACAGCTGGATGCACAAAGGAGAGCAGAATGCAATCTGATCTCAGAGGGAATAAATGGAACTGTAGAAGATTTAGATGGAAGTAAGACTATCTCTACAAGACTTGGCAGGCTATCGCTGTTCTCTGAAGCTGGCCTGTGTGCTCGAAGAGGGGGGGAGGGGGAAATGGACTCCACCTGAATGGTATTAATCAGATTGTATGATTTTTTTTTAATCTCCGTCCATGCCTTAAAAAAAAGAAAAAAAGTATTGAACGGAAAGAAATAAAGGGCTACCTATAAAGTATTCCAGACCTTGGGTGGGCTGGAGGAAATATTTCACATTCTTGACAAGGAACTGGATGAACTCTTGAGAGAACTCTGGAACTAAGCTTTTGGAGGCGTAGTTGTTTCATATTATTCCAGATCAGGTGAAAAAATATATACATAACCTGGAAGGTTCGCCAAAGTGATTCATACTTCTACAGCTCTGTAGAAATCCGGCAGACGAGATCCGATCAAAGGATTCTCTGCTGGAGGTATTGATTATGTGAGCAAAGCACAAGAAACAAACCAAATTGTTCGGTGGAGTAACCACCCTAGAATATAGGTCAAAATTATATGGGCAAGTCCTCAACTTACCACAACTGAGCCCAAACTTTCTGCTGCTAAAAGAGACATCGGTCAAGTGAGTTTTGCTCCATTTTACAACCTTTCTTGCCACAGCGATTAAGTGATTTGCTGCAATTGTTAAGTGAGTATAACACAGTTGTGAAGTGAATCTGGCTTCCCCCTTGACTTTGTTTATCAGGAGGTCACAAAAGGGGATCACATGACCCCGGGGACATTGCAACCGTCATAAATAGGAGTCAGTTGCCAAGTGTCTGGATTTTAATCACGTGAGCATGAGGATGCTGCAACGTTCGTAAGTTGAAAAAAGGTTCCAAGTCTCTTTTTCCCCCAGTGCCGTTGTAACTTTGATTGTAATAAGCCTACTTAGTGAGGACCAGACTTGTTGGAAACCGAAGTTCAAAACGCTAAACGCAGCCACTTCTTCCCTAAGGATTCAGAAGCGTCTCATCTTGCTATTCATTCCTCCTTTGCAGCCCAATTTATAAGGAGGTTTCACGATAGCTGTGACCTAAAATTTACATCCTCAGATAATTTTAGCAGTCTGTAAACTCTAGGTAATAACATAAGCGAAGCTATAAAAGAGGGAAGCCTCCAGCACAGACTCCTATGTTAGTGTAAGCAAGCATCCAAGAATTATGAAACGCCATAGGTATTCTCTCTGAAACCAGAATAACCATCTCAACAGATGCTGGAAGCTTTCAAGAGCCACATGGAGACATCGGCTGGATGGGAGAAAGCAAATCTGCAAGGGCCGAGATGACTTTTAAAACCAAAAAGAAGAGCAAGGATGGATTCAGCTAATCCTCGACTTGCAACAATTTGTTTAGTGGCCGTTCAAAAAAAAAGGGACTTATGTTCGGTCCTTGCTCTTATGACTGTGGCAGCATCCCTACAGCCATGTCATCAAAATTCAGGTGCACGACAAATGAAATGCATTTACAACGGTTGCAGCCTCTCCATGATCACGTGATCAGAATTCGGGCGCTTGGCAACTGGCATGTACTTCCGACAGTTGCACTGTCCTCCGGTCACGTCATCACCATTTGCAACCTTCTCAGATGGCTCCCAACAAGGAAAGCCAAAGGGGAAGCTGGCTTCATTTTATGATGACATGATTCCCGTAACAACTACAGAGATTCCCTAAAGACCTTTTGCAAAAAAAAAAAAAGGGCATGGCTCATGGAACTACTGCCTGGCATAGCAACAGAAATTCTGGGCCAGTTGGAAGTCAAGGACTAACCTGTATGTGTGGAGAAGTCTGACAAATCTGGATATGTCGTGCCTCTTCTGTTAATATACTAACCTATAGGCTGTTTTAATCGATTGAGGTTTAGCATGTTGTGTGAATCCAAGTCACCCCCAGTCACTTTGTAGGGGAGACGGCATATTAAACAAGCAAACAAGCAAATATTGTAGCTTGCCCACCATTGTTTTTCTCTTCGTGTGAAACTCAACCGGTTGTGACTTATTTAAAAACAAACAAACATGGATAAACAAACCATGGCTTAAGATCCCGGGTCCTGATCTTGCTTTTCAACCCCATCCTTGGAAATTGGGTTCCAGAAGCCGCCGCCATTTTAAAAAGCATTACAAATCAGTATGTTCTTTCTTTTCCGACTAAAAGTGCTCTATTTCATCTTCCCATCAATGTGTCAAAGGTGCTTTTTTTCCCCCAAAAGGCAAATGGACTGTTGTTTGTTTGTTTTTTTGAGGAAGAAGAAGAAAAGGTCTCACTTTTCCTCCAACTGATGAAGCTTCTGGGATGAATAGCGAAAGGTTTTTTTCTTCTTCCTCAAGGAAAAAACAACAGCAGTCCAGTTGCCTTTTGAAAAAAAAAAGCATCTTTGAGACAACTTATGACCCGGATGACTTGAGAATCTCCACAGACATCTTCCCATCCATGTATGCTTGGAGGCTGCGTAGCCCCCGTGTAGCATAAATTGACGTAAACGGGCAAAGAAGCAAATCGCAAAATTTGGACCTTCCTGCTTCCCACTTCAACTCAGGCGTGCAGATCCCCAGAGCAAGTCAACAAACACAACCAGATTTCAAGAGACTCCAATTTAGACAAACAGCAGAGTTTGGAAGCCAAGTCCTCCAGCAATCCAAAGCTACAAATAAAATTAAAACATGATTGGAAAAAACATCTCATTGTTCGCTGATCACTCAGGAAAGAAACTTTGAGGAAATCAAAACCCTGCCGAGGTAACGATCTGCACATACTTTCAAAGGCTACCGGCTTGACTTATTTCGCTGGCATGGTTTTGTTTCTTGTTTTTTGTTTTGTTTTTTTAGCAGTTCCCAAAACTGTCGCGGGACACGTGAAGACTGAACAGGGCATCCCACCGATGCTGATCTGCTCAAAAACAACAGCCTTCACCAAAGTAAAAAAAACAAAAAACAATAGATAACAGAAAAAGGCAGCAAACATACAAACAGGCAAGCGAAATTGCAACTGAGGTTGACCTCTTGAAGAAAAAGCAGGGATTAGCTTGGCCGGTTGATGTTAAGACTTGCAGCAAACAAGGAGGCAACAAATGGACAGGAAAACTGAATAGAGAGCAACTGGGACCATAATCAGGAATCAAGGATATGGTAGTGTATTTTCAAATTTAATTAGTTGAGGAGGTTTTTTTTGTTTTTTTTGTCTTTTTAAGCTGCACACCTTAAAGCAGTGTTCCTCAACCATGGCAACTTTAAAATGGCTGGACTTCTCTTTGCCCAACATTGGAAAAATGAAAATTTACCAACTGAAGAAGAATGAATGAAGAAAATTTTAGGGTGTGCGGAAATGGACAGATTGACTTTAAAGATAAAAAAGAAAGAAGACTCGGTGTATTTTAGAACATGGGATAATTTTTATCAATGGCTAGAAAAACGAGTTAGAGAGAAAGGAATGTGATATGTAACTGAATATGTATTAGCAAGAAGAAGACCATCGAGCGATTAATTAACATATTGTTTATGATAATTAACTACTACTCATTTTTTTTAAATACATGAACCCAGACATTATGCTGTTTGCTAAATATTGAGAATGTTACTTTAAAAAAACCCTAACCCTAACCCAACCCTAACCCTAACCCCGACCCCAATCCCGACCCCATCTTATTCCTAATCCTATAAAAACTGGGGAATTCTGGGAGTTGAAGTCCAACCGTCTAAAAGTTGCCAAGCTTGGGAAATACTGAGCAAGAGTTAAATATATTGATGATTATGGGCCATTGGGTCACTGTCAACTCCTAGAGACCACCTAAGTTTTTAAATGCATATTGCCAACATAAAAACCTAAGGATTTTCCAAGACTTTGGAAACTGACCGGAAGTTGACTCCAAACTCAAAAGTGCTGACCTTTGTTTTGTTGATGAGATGAAAGACTTCCTACAGACTTCCAAATTCAAGAGGGAGAAAGCAAATTCAGTTGAGAACCCACACTTGAACTAAAAGAAGTCAGTTTGGCTACCCAAGGAGGATTATTTCATGTGAAAACATGGGGGCGGAGGCTGACCGGTTGGCTGAGGAATTCTGGGAACTGAAGTCCATCCATCTTAAAATTGCCAAGGTTGGGGAACACTGCCGTAGATTACTTCATTTAAAGCTGAGTTCCACCACTACCCACAAACCCCACTGGATCCACACTGGATCCTTCTCCAGCATGAATGGCAGCCTCACTGGAAAACCTCTGTCAACACTGGGCTATATTTTTTTTAATGGGATGCAGTGATACACACCCTCCATCTTAAGGGTGTTTCTCATTGGCTACATTTAGGCAACAGGTTCATCTCTAAAGCCTGGTTGAGGGAAGACAATTGCTAAGTTTACACCCCATGCTAAAAATAAAGTCATATTGTAGTGGGATGGCCGAAAATGATTGGCCAGCCTAGCCGCATCACTCCCTTTTAGTCTTTTAGTTTCACAACTTGTGAAAAATCCACTCACTTCAAAAGTTCACAAGCCAAAGGAAACGCGCAGGCTACGATTTAAAAATATTGTAACAACGCTGAAATGTATTGGCAAAAGGCTTCTTCTATCGCAAACAACAAACTCTCGTTCAGGAGAAAGGGAGGGGGGGCTTTATAAAACCTTTTTAATGGTGGGCTTTTTTTTGTTGTTGTTTTGCTTTGCAGGAAAGAAATTTACACACAACTCAGCTCTCCCCAGGGAGAATAAAGAGAGTAATCCTTTGGTTCTCTGCCACCCCACACTCTCCACAATTCCTCTTCCATCCCGGAGCTTATACAACACCCTTCGTTCAACCAAAGGAAATCAAAGTCAAAGATAAACACCATATGGGCATCATCTGGATACCAGCCAGAGAACTGTTCAAATATGTGGTACAGTTTGTGGAGTCTAAAGGCAGAAGGGAACGCTGCTGTTCAGATGGAAAAGACATATAAATGACCCTACAAATATGGTGCTAGGCTTTGAACTACCATGTCAGCAATGGACAATCCTGAATAGGATTCACACCTCACGCAGTCTCTGCCGGTACTCTCTGTATAAATGGGGCGTAGCATCCTTCCCTCGGTATAACTACAGAGTCCCACATCAAATTATAGATCACATCATGACCGGCTGTAAGGTGAGGGCATATATCAATCCAGTATCTGATTATTATTTTTAATATAAACAATGCTGTGCTTCAATGGTTAAGATCGTCTAGACCAGGGATAGGCAACCTTGGCTCTTTTATGACTCGTGGATTTCAACTCCCAGAATTCCTGAGCCAGCCATGCTGAGGGGAAAGGGAGAGGTTTCCAAGCTGAGCATTGCTGGCTCAGGAATTCTGGGAGTTGAAGTCCACGAGTCATAAAAGGGCCAAGGTTGCCTACCCCTGGTCTAGACAATGGTATTTGTTAAAAAGATCTGTGTTCAATCTTTTTAACATTTATATTTTGTTGTGTTTTACTAATCTAGGTGAAACGTTCAGATACATTGCTAGTCCATGTAGGATATGCCATAAGCTAAACAAACAAACAAACAAACACTGTTATATCACGGGCAAACTCACCCGGTACATAAATTTCAACGAATTCCCATGGGATCCGTTTCATAACAGGTAGGGTCAAACAAACCCCTTTAGGCTTTTTAAGTCTCCCCATTTGTCTACATACTCGTTTCTGTCTCCTAATAAAAATCCTACCACTTCCAGAGTCTTTTCAAGTCCTGGAATCTAAAAATTGCCAAATGCGAAGACTAAGAAGTAAGGTTTCACAAAGAGGAAATTGGGTTTTTTCTTAGCAAAAAGAAACTTGCAGAAGAGATCAGGCGTTGCCTCATTTGTACACGCAGGGGTGTGATTGTAGGACACTACAGTTTTATTCTTCATTGTTATTTTCTTTGTCAGCAGCTTTTGATCTTTGATGATAGAAAACAGGCTTTCTATATATATATTACAGAGGTTAATGATAGATAGATAGATAGATAGATAGATAGATAGATAGATAGATAGATAGATAGATAGATAGATAGATAGATAGATAGATAGATAGATAGATAGATAGATAGATAGATAGATAGATCGATAGATAGATAGATCGATAGATAGATAGATAGATAGATAGATAGATCGATAATAGATAGATCGATAATAGATAGATCGATAGATAGATAATAGATAGATAGATAATAGATAGATAGATAGATAGATAGATAGATAGATAGATAGATAGATAGATAGATAGATAGATAGATAGATAGATAGATAGATAGATAGATAGATAGATAGATAGATAGACGGACGGACGGACAGACAAACAGACAGACAGATAGATAGATAGATAGATAGATAAGATAAGAGTAAGATTTTAACATATGAATCAAATAAGAACACAGAGGCAGGCATGTATTGTACCTGATTATATTCTGAGATATAAATCCCAACAACAAACAGTTGCATTGTCTTTATAATATCTAGCATTCGTCTTTGACAACAGAAATGCCTCTTTTTGTTATCTAATTTTTTTTTTTTTAAAGTAATTGTTTTTTTTTTAATGGTTTGGTCAGTTATAAAATACTCAAACAGATGGAGCTAAAATTGTTTCAAACGTTATGATGCCAAGGATAATTAAATAGATTTTTCAGGGGCAAAAGTCTTGGTTTTGGCAAATCTGCCTCCTTAAACTCTGGAAACATCAGCAGAAATCCAAACAAAGGTGAGTGTAGGAGCTGCTATGACTCTCTGTGAACCAACAGGCCATAATAGATGGCAAAGCACTTGCCATGAGTTCAGAGCACATCTGTCTACCAGGACAAGAAAGTTCTGCTAGCACATCTGGTGCTGGGAGAGAAAGAAGCTCTTTGCACAGACTGATCGTAGTTAAAAACCCAAGAAGCTAAGACTGCAGAAATGTGGCAGACAGACCCACATTAGAAGTCCAGTATTTCAAAGGTCACATCCCATGGGGCACCAGCTTCCACTCTGGAAGCCAGACTGATCCTGCTTCGTGCAAAAATCCACAAAGGGCCCTCCATTTTTAGCAGGAAATTCTGATTTTTTTCCCCCCTCTAAAACTAAACATAGAGTGCGGGTTTGGTCTACCATATCAAAGATGGAACTGGTAGAACCTAAAGCTGGAGTCCTTGGTGCTCTCTGAACCTGGTTGATGATGAGCATTGATGATGCCATCTAATCTGATACTGAAAAAAATCTGCAAGAAAACAAAACACGCTCCGAGAGAAACATCCCTGACCTTAACCCACACTTCTTCAACTCTGAGCTACAAATGTTTTTCTCTTCTATTAGAACATAAACTCACATAGAAACTCTTCTATTAGAACATAAACTCACATTAGAACATAAACTCCTCTCTCTCTCTCTCTAAAAAATAAAAGGTTCCTTAGCCTTCACTATCTCACTTATTTTGGCCAGGTCACAAAGGGCAATTTACTGGAGGAAACAATTATGTTGGGAAGAGTTAGTGGTGAAAGGAAACGAGGCCACCAATGAACACAGGAGCTGGATACTATCAAAGATGACACCAGCCAGAGCATAAAACAACTCAAAGATATAATGCAAGATCGCAAAGAGGTCAAGAGACCTGGCCCACAGAATCGCCAAGAGTTGGACACAACTGAATGGATAACATCATCACCAACAACAACAATATGGCTTTTCTCTGGCCAGCACCAGATTCCACAATTCTGAGATCAGTCTCTTCCAGCTCTATAATGATTGATTGATTGATTGATTGATTGATTGACTGATTGATCCCTACCTGGTTGCAGTGGAGATTCAACCTAAGAATGCTTGCGTCAGTTCTGCCCTTCAGAATTTGACTTGAAACACCCATCTTTAAGTCTGGGAAATAAGAATGTTTCAAGGCTAGCTTAAACATTATAGAGCTGAGCTTAGATCACCTAAACCTTATTTGTGCCTCCATGCACAAATGCATGCTTTCTTACTGTAATAAATCCCCTGATCTGACCTGGTCCCCGCAACCTGTTTATTACAGCCCTGCAGAAAAATAAAAAGGATTTTCAATATATTTTCTTTTCCCTCCTCCAGGGAATATAGCAGTTTTAAGGCAGGGACTTAGCTCAGGAAAATGGGATGGGTTGGAGAATTAGACGAAAACAAATTTATGCACACCCTCATTCTGCTGTTCCCATTAAATGTAAATTCCCCACAGGCACATTAAATAAAGAAGGAAAAGGTCAGAGGCTCTATTCAGAAGTCTTGACCATATTTATTTTATTCCTCAACTATTAGGTTTGGGGGAAACCCGAGAACAAAAAGAAGATCACCCTTTTCCACACTGTGTGTGTTTGTGCGTGTGCGTGTGTGTGTGCGTGTGTGCGTGTTAAAAGATTTTGGTTGCGGTTTATCCACTAATTAAAAAGAATCTACCCAATAAAATGAAAAGAAAGATAAAAATGTGTTTGTATGAGAACGCCCAGAACAGGCGCAGGGAAAATTGGCCGAAAGCTCCTTGTCTGGAATTCATAAAACCTAGATGGAGAAGGAAAGCTCTTAACACAGAACTGGAAAAGAAATTCAGACAGCTGTTTTAGTCATCGTAGGCAGCAAGTTTGGAAATCAGAAAAGTAAGGGAAAGGGGAATGACCGCTTTTTTAACGGGAGTGAGAAGCAGATTCATGAAAGCTAAGTTTTTTAAAGGAATAATCCAATGTGGTCGCCTTAGGTCACGGGTCGGCAACCCGCGGCTCCGGAGCCGCATGCGGCTCTTTGAGGCCTTACCTGCGGCTCCGGAGCCTCCTCCGCCATTTTGGCGAGCGCATGCGCGCATGCGCGGGCGGGTGCGGGGGGTGCGTGCGCGCAGGTGCGCATGCGCGAACGGCGCGCGCATGCGCGAACGGCGCGCGCATGCGTGGGTGCGCGGGTGCGCATGCACTGGTGCGCGGGTGCGCATGCACTGGTGCGCGGGGCGCGCGCGCATGCGCGAGCGCGCGGCTCCCAGCGTTTTTTTTTTTTAAGCTAAATGGGTCCGTGCGGCTCATCCGACGTTTCGGATGGCCGACCCATGCCTTAGGTAGTCGGTTACTCCCCAATATGTTGTTCACCCCTTCTCAGTCTAACCTAAACGTGTAGGGTTGTTACCTCAGGATAAAGTGAATCCTTCCGGAAGCCAGTTTGAACTTCTGGAGAAAAAGGTAGGTAGGTTATTATATATATCTAGCAAATAAAAGAAATAACCAGGAGAACACTCTCTTTGGCTTGGCTTCCTAAGGGTCTGAGTATTACTTCAAATGGCAAAGGATGGATGGATGGATGGATGGGGAGGGAGGGAGAGAAGGAGAGAGGGAGGGAGGAGGGAAGGAAGGAAGGATTGAATGCCAGCAAAATGGAACAAGGAAAATCACTGCATGTAGACAACTAGCTCCTCAAGGAGAAAGGCTTTTAAATTATATTTTAATGTTTACAGAGGGACATTCAATTTTGTGTCAGCCCCAAATTTCCAATTTAAAACAATGCATTTCAGGAGCAGTTTCAACAAACTATATGCCTTCCTTCCTTCCTTCCTTTCCTTCCTTCCTTCCTTCCTTCCTTCCTTTCCTTCCTTCCTTCCTTCCTCCTCCCTCCCTCCCTTCTCTGTCTCTCTCTATCTGTCTCTATCTGTCTGTCTCTCTCTCTCTGTCTCTCTCTGTCTCTCTCTATCTGTCTGTGTCTCTCTGTCTCGTCTCTGTCTCTGTCTCTCTCTCGTCTCTCTGTCTGTCTCTCTGTCTCTGTCTCTCTCTCTGTCTCTCTCTCTGTCTCTCTCTCTGTCTCTCTCTCTGTCTCTGTCTCTGTCTCTGTCTGTCTCTCTCTCTCTCTGTCTCTCTCTCTCTCTCTCTCTCTCTCTCTCTCTCCTGAGTCTAGTCAGCTGTCCAGCATTGGCTCCTTCACCCATCCTCCCCATACAACTGGGCATCGCAATCTGACCCAGAGACAGCATTCCAGTCTGGAAAAAATTCTTGCCATCTGGACATGCCCCGGGTTACTCAGACTTCGGGGACATCCGAAGTCATAAGATTGGTGCTGCCCAAGCTCTGGCTACGTGAAGACAACCAAGCTGTGTTGGCTCCTTTCTCCTTCGTCAGCTGGCAGCAGAGGGAAGAGGCGCTCGAGTTTCCTTGCGCCTGAAGCACAGTGAGGGAGACATGCCAGCTGTGTTTGCAAACAAGCCAAGTTTAATGAGGCTCCAGTTAAGAGCGTTCAAAATGTGTACTACCAAAAATGAAAAAAAAAATTAAAAAATTAACCAGCAACAACAACAACCAAACAACAACAACACAAGCTTTTTTGCCTTCCCTAGCCAGAAAGACCGAAAGGTTCTTTTTTGAAGGGGATTTTTTTTTTAAAAAAAAAGGGGGGGGAAACGAAGGATGGTTTGATCGTTGCCAAGAATTTTATTCTCATCTGCTTCCTTCTGAGAATCGCCAGGTTGAGAAGAACGGGAGCCAAGTGGTGGTCATGGAAAAGCACCAATCGGATTACACCATCCACGCGATGCATCTGGAAAATTCACCATCAGGGAAAGGGCAGCAGAAGCCAAGAGACAGATGACACGCAGAGGGGAATCTGCCTCTGAAGGCGGAATGGCTTCTTCATCTCTTCTATTTTGTCTGTTTAGATCAGGGTCTCCAGCTTGTCGACCTCTTCAAGGAGGTTCAGATTGTTCACCGACCTCCGAACATTTAGGACAGTGATGGCGAACCTTTTAGAGACCGAGTGCCCAAACTGCAACCCAAAACCCACTTATGCATCGTCGAGTGCCGGGTGGGTGTGGCCCATTGGGTGGGCGTGGCTGCGGTGGTAACGGCAGACTGGGTGGGACTAAAAAGTTCAATCAATCAATTCCAACTATGCAAGACCTTTTTTTTCCCCGTGAGAATTTGAAATTGACTGATTGAACCTTTTTTTTTTTTTTTACACATGGCGGCGGAGGCCTAAAGTGAAAAGGTTTTATAAAACCCAGCTGAAGGCCTAGGACTGGGACAACGGCGCGCGTGCCCACAGAGAGGGCTCCGAGTGCCGCCTCTGGCACCCGTGCCATAGGTTCGCCACCACTGATTTAGGATATGAAAATAGTTTAATAAATACTCCTTTGACTAATGGTACGAGGACGAATGATGATAGACAAGCAAGCCCAGAAGCAACACACAATGGACAGAGGCAACTCAAGAGTGCTGTCCATCAAACCTTGGGTGATACCATCCAACCAGCAGCCTTCTCAACTTCAGGGTTTGGTATTGGCCTGCAGTTTTACAGAGACCAGACGGTGGGAAACTGCCAGCTAAGATGGAAGGGAGGGAGGTCAAGCTTCAACTTAGCTTAGAGTCCTGGCGCAGTCACAAGAGACATAAGCTTGACCTCCTCTTCCAGCCTAGTTGACAGTTTCCCAACGCTCCAAAAGATTAATTGGCCCTAATCAACAACCTATCATTTATCAACCACCTATTGACCCCCAGGCATTGATCGATCCCATTTTGACACCCAGACATTTATCAACCTCATGGATACTCCCGTAGACTCTTGGAGGTTCATATCGGTCACTTTGGGGAAGTCTGATTTAGATCCTGGTTTGCAACTAAGACTGCCACCCAGAGGGGCTCCCTTCTCCTTACTAAGAATTTGCCAGGAAGACTCAGCACAAGCAGCGGAGGCTGGTCGACAGGACCAGGACCTGTAGGAAAATGTTGCTGATGGTATCAGATATCAGGGAAACGTATTCTGTCTTCCTTTTAAAGGGAATCAACTTAATGGACATTTCTGGACTAAGTGCTGATGGCAACTCACATTTCTTTCAATTTTGCAAGCTATTTCTGGGGTAAAAGAGAGGGAAAAAATGACATGTTGCTTCCTTTGGGAAATGCTGATTAAATGAATATTTGGAGTTTTAAAGAAAACTGTGCCATTTAAATGCAGAAGCAGGAGGGAGTGGAGCCATCAATAGTCACCGGGGAAACTGACATATGTAAACTGGAAATTGACTAGCATGTCCCTCCCCACCCATTGAAGGCCCAATGGGTGAACAGCACTGCAGCTATGCGCAGCAACTTCAAAGCTGTGCATCAGTCGATAATCTCATCCTAATGTCCTGTCCAAATAGGAGATCAGGGGAACATCAACATTCTGGTTTCCTAACTGCTTATTTTAACACTTAATCAATTCCTTTCTCATGGATAGCTTGGAAGAAGACTCGGAAAGCTGAGGTCACCAGATCTGATTGATGAAAAAACTCACCACTAGAGGGCGCCAAAAAGAGATTTCTGTTTCTCTTGGCCACCCTCTAGTGGACATCTGATAGTCCTCATGGAAGCTACTGAATCTCTGCAACCAGGCTCCAGACTAGAGAAACAGCATTTCCCACAAGCTGAGACCTTGCTTCTTAAACTCCGCCTTGAATTTTGTAGTTCACGTCCAGGTTCATAAGAACACCAGTAGAGAGACAAATAGAGAGACAATCGATGGGGCAAAAGTGCCTGGGTGGGCAGGAAAGAAATTCCATAGGGGCCACGGTCTGCTCCAGAATCCCAGTTATTCCTAAGTAGTCCTCCAGTCTCTCTAGGAGTAATGCATACGAGCTTGTGGATATTCCACAACTCTTAATTGAAAGAGTTTTTTTTTTAGTTAAATAACTCAAACTAAGAATGGTGCTTGTTCTTGCTTTGACCTTTCACGCCCAGCTTCCTCATCTGGTTGTCTGAACCTTCTTCTGACTCTTGACATCTAGTCCTGAAAATATGCTACTTAGAAATGTTTTGAAAGTAGGATTGCATGTTGACTATCTGCAGGAGAAGAGCAGGCAGACCCAAGGGATGGAGTTAGGCATGACATCAGCCTAGAGTTCTTACATTCCCACAAAGGTCCAAGTCCAATCCCTCCTGAATTCCATTGACCCTTATCTGGTGCCAATTCAGTGTTGAACTTTAGTTGACTAGATTCTTGTGTATGGGCTTGAGCAATAAATCTTCTTAACTGCAACTTAACGTAAGATCCTGAATCTTCAAGTCTGACACTAGTATAGCAAACTCTTCCAGCTGAAAGGTCTGATGGGTCTAACTCTGGACTAGGGAATGTATGGACAACCCCAAGCAGGAAACCTCAACATGAATTACAGCCTCCACATGCTCCCAAGAAATCAGCTGCTGGCACTTGAGAGGTGATATGGGCAGAGTGGATATGATCATATCAAATGGTGAGTTATGGATCTATCTTCCAAGAATCTTTGTAGCTCCTCCATTGAGTCAACCAGAATCTTCCAAAATAGTTCAGTACGATCTGCCTGTTCCATTAAGGCTCTAAAAAACCACTGAGTTGTGGTGATGCACTGGTTAGAATGCAGTACTGCAGGCTAATTCTGCTGACTGCCAGCAGTTTGATTCTCACCAGCTCAAGGTTGACTCAGCCTTCCATCTTTCCAAGGTCGGTAAAAGGAGGACTCAGGTTGTTGGGGGCAACAGGCTGACTCTGTAAACCGCTTAGAGAGGGCCGTAAAGCACTGTGAAGCGGTATATAAGTCTAAGTGCTATTTTAAAAAAATAAAAATAATAATATTTGTTGCACAATGTGGAAGTTTTGCAGCGTATCCAAGAAGAAAATTGCAAGCACAAAGAAAGTTCTCAGCAAATTCCTGCTGCTCCACTAGTTTCTCAAAGCTTCCTATGCACTTAGTGACAAGGATGCTTAAGAGTACTCCGGGTCCCCCTCCTAGAACTGCCGTTTTCAGGACTCCATTAAATGGCAACACTTTTGCCTTTACAGTAAAGGGATCGAAACGGAACCATCAAAACCGATTCCATTTTCAGGTCTGCAAACAGCGCCAAGCCTAAAGTGCTTAATCATCAAGCTCGATGGAGCCTTTCCTGGAATTCTGTTAACTCTCTGCGATTTAATCTCATTATTATTTCTCTTATGGTTTACATTGAGAGATCAAACTACAGAAAGGGCTGTGCTCAGCAAGTCCTCGGCGTAGTTCAAACGAGGTAATCAGTTGTAGCTTGCTTTGGGTTAAAGGGGCCTAAACCAATGTTTCTCAACCTTGGCAAACTTGAAGCTAGGTAGATTTCAACTCCCAGAATTCCACAGACAGCTTGCTGAACATCTTCTGTGTAAACGTAATGAAGCTTTTTCCTGGGTTACCAGGCTATGAAATGGACCGGCCCCGGCCACGTGGGATGGGCAAGACAAAAATGACTTCACTGCCCCAGTGATGGGGCAGAGTTTCACATTTAATTGAAAAAAATAAATCGAAGCATATAACCTCAGCCAACACATCCGCCAACTGAACAGGAAATGCACTCCAGTCCGTCAGAGAAAACCTCTCTCACACACACCCTTTCCCAGACAAAGAAAAATAAAGGAGAGCCAATAGGTCATTACAGCTGCAGCTGTCTAAACTAAGGGCACAATCCACCGGGAACATTATCCAGAGAGACATGCAGGAACAGAGATTTGCTTCAGTGCGTTTGGTGCCATGCAAGATCCCAGCGGGAAGGACAAACAAAGGAAGTGTTACTTCGCATGACACAGAGCCTATTTTTGTGGCCCAGGACGCCCAATTTGGTGAGGGCCAGAGTCTGGTAGCTCAAAAATAACTCTCCCTAACCTGCAGGCTGAGGATTTTGGGGAGCACCTGAGAACAATGACAGAAGAGAACATTTGTAGCTCACAATGTGGAGTCCTTGATGCTCTCTGAGCAAACTCCAATCCCTTCTAGCACTGATGATGTTACCTAGTTTGGTAATGAAACATCTGCAAGAAAACAACCAAGCTCAGAGAGCACCAAGGACCTCCTCCTCTTCCTCCTCTGTAATGAAATATGAAACATCTGCAAGAAAGCAACTGAGCTTTGAGAATGCCAACTGGAAGAGGCTTCATAATTTAGAAAATTAACGGAAGCCAACGCCAACAATGAATGTGTTGTTGCAATTCAGGGACACAAAACCAGGTTTCAAAATTCTTCTCGATCTTGGTTCTCACCAAGACAATTTTTCAGCCCCTAACCTTTCTCATGGAGTGGTTAGTTGGGATGAAAAAGGGTGGAGGAGGAATCTTCATCTAACTTTGTCCTCTCTGGAGCAATGGGAAAACAAATCAGCAGTCACAGAAACAAATCTAAGGCTCTACCTTTCAGAAGTTCTTTGCAATGGTCTGTGGTCATCCTAGTTTGCTGGAATTGGGTATGTCTAGTTTAATGAAAAAAAGGACGAGGGGTGACATGATAGCAGTATTCCAATATCTCAGGGGTTGCCACAAAGAAGAGGGAGTCAAGCTATCCTCCAAAGCGCCTGAAGGCAGGGCAAGAAGCAACAGATGGAAACTAGTCAAGGAGAGAAGCAACCTAGAACTAAGGAGAAATTTCCTGACAGTTAGAACAATCAATCAGTGGAACCACTTGCCTCCAGAAGCGGTGAATGCTCCAACACTGGAAGTTTTTAAGAAGAGACTGGACAGCCATTTGTCCGAAATGGTATAGGGTTTCCTGCCTGCGCAGGGAGTTGGACTCGATGACCTCCAAGGTCCCTTCCAACTTTATTATTATTATTATTATTATTATTATTATTATTATTATTATTATTATTATTATTATTATTATTATTATTATTATTATTATTATTATTATTATTATTATTATTATTATTATTATTATTTTGGGGGCATTCCATGGTTTCACTTCAGCTCTAAAATTAAATTCTAATGATTTTTGGATCTTGATGGCAGTCCGAAAATCATGTAGCAAGCTTCATGTAGGAAGGAACACGTAGGAAGATTTAACACAGCCTCAACACATTTAATTTAATTTGAAAACATGCCTGTGCACTGCAATAGGTTACAGCAAATAATAGCAACAACTAAAAATGACAACTATACTTTGAATGCAGCATGCAAGAGTTTGGAAATAGCCACCCTCTTTAAGCTTTCTTACTGCTAACCTGGTTTGAAAGAGGTAACCTGTAAGTTGCACCACAACAGGAGAGGATCTCATGAAATGCTCGGGGACCCCACTTGTAATCTCATAGCATCCAGTTCATTGATGTGCTAATGTGCTATAGATACTCCACCATCAGGCTGAGAAACCAGAGAGGCAGAAATTTATGAGTTGCCACTTTCTCCCTCTGGGTGAGAAATAAAAGACATAGAAGGAAGAAGAGACTCAAGAAATACTGTCCAGTCAAGAGCATATGGGTTTTTCCCGCACTTTAGGAATTAAAAGGACTCCACACTTGTCCCCACCCATCTCTGGAGGAAAACAAATAAAACAGCTCCTATTTTTAATTGACATGTGCCAAAGAGATGAAGCACTATCTAGCATTAAGCAACACATACAGAATTAGCACTGGAAGAGGAGGGGAGGGGAGGGGAGGGGAGAGAGAGAAGGGGGAGAAGAGAGGGGAGAGGGACAGGGAGAGAGGAGAGGAGAGGAGAGGAGAGGAGAGGAGAGGAGAGGAGAGGAGAGGAGAGGAGAGGAAGCAGAATAATTTGTCCAAGTAATATTTTAGCTGTTCAACAGAAAATTTGGCTACTAGAAAATTGGGAATGGAATGGACTTCTCTCACTTTTTATCATTATGTAGGGCATCCAATAGAATCAGATTTTGCTTCAGATCAATATGTTCAATACAATCATATCTTTATTTTTGATCAGTTTTGGTCTCTTTCAACCTATCTTTTAGAACAGTGATGGCGAACCTTTTAGAGACTGAGTGCCCAAACTGCAACCCAAAACCCACTTATGCATCGTCGAGTGCCGGGTGGGGGTGGCCAATTGGGTGGGCATGGCCAATTGGGTGAGCGTGGCTGTGGTGGTAACGGCAGACAGGGTGGGATTAAAAGGTTCAATCAATCAATTCCAACTTTTTTTTTCCCCGCGAGAAGTTGAAATTGATTGATTGAACCTTTTTTTTTTTTTTTGCACATGGCGGCGGAGGCCTAAAGCGAAAAGGTTTTATAAAACCCAGCTGAAGGCCTAGGACTGGGGCGACGGCGCGCGTGCCCACAGAGAGGGCTCTGAGTGCCGCCTCTGGCACCCGTGCCATAGGTTCGCCACCACTGTTTTAGAATATGGTTGTGGACATGTCCCTCCAGAATCAAACCCTACAAAACCTGTCTGCCTCTGCTACAGCTGCAGATACTACAATGAAACAACACAAGAATTTAGTTTCTTTTCTTTTCTGAGGATGAGCATGTCCATGGCAAATGTCTTCTTACTTTGTTTTAGGTCCCTTCTCCGAAGCTGCGCATCCCCATTTAAGGGGTTATAAGTTGAAAGCTTATTTTAAAAAGTAAGCAATCTAGCTGATTGGTTCTGGGCATCAGAAATGAAACAGAATCAATTAAAGAGGAATGAAGACATCAATGTTTCTGATGGAGATTTTGCCCTGAAATATACTAAGTCACAAAGAGCAGGTGAAAATGGCTGTTAACTTCACGCCCAGGCAGAAAAGTAACATCCAACACCACACTGCAACTTCCATACACTCTAATGAATTTCTAAGGGAGATGGTCCATCCTCAGCTTTGAAGTTATCACCTACAATCTTGCCCTGATCCCAAACTACAGGGTCAACTAAACTTCAGCATCCCTACGGAAGTCATTAGTTATATTATATCAGCTGCAGTTGTAACATTATCAACCTGAATACATAACTTATTGATTTGCTCCCACACAAGATCCCTAAATGCTTCAAAACAATAAAGAGGACACTGACTCACCGAGCAAACTCAACGGCAATGCATTCTCACCTCACACAGAAGTGGAACCTATTACAAATTTAGACAAACCCCATTCAGATGATGTGGTGGAATCTCCAGCTAGACTGGAGGGAGATGTTAAGAAGGGATTGAGTTTTTTAGGGCACAAGCCTGACCTCCCCCGGAATCCTTGAAACCTTATCTGATGGTTTCCACCAGTCAGTCTGGTGAGATTCTTGTAACATAGCTGAGTAGCAATAAAGCTTCTGTTTTATAAGGTTATTCTCCAGCCCCATTGATATCTGATTACTTTCTTAAAGCTTTCTCTTTGCTGTGAGCATGTAAAGTGTGTCAAGCACTATGAGAGTCAGGCAGTTTGAATGAGCATAAAGCTTTATTGCAAGCTTAAGCTCTCTACAAGAATCTGAGCTACTAACGGTCAAGGGAAATGAGTGGGAATTAAGAAGTCAGTCAAGGTGGGCTGGACTTAGATCTCTTGCAGGTGACTGATGATGCATTTGACCCCTCCCTTGGGCTCAGCCTGGTCATCTCCTACAAGATTCCTGACCTTGGCATAGACTAGAAGTTTACATTTTGCTCCATAGCAGAAGTTGTGCCTTATGGAGGCCACATTATAAATGATGGGAGGACCTACTTTAGAAGGAGGAAGATGACATAGACCTCTCCTCTAGATGCTCCTTAAGTCCCTTAGAACCCCAACAATGCATTAAAATAGGCTTGACCCCATTCTAGTTCTGGTGGTGAGGCTGCGATGGCCCACTGCGGAAAAGATGCTGACTGAATTCAGGATGAACCTGATGGAGATGGAGACCAGGCTGAGCCCGAGGGAGGGGTCAAACATGTCATAAGTTACGAATCCCTGCGCGCCTTGAATGTCTTGCTTATCTCCCGCTCATTTCCCTTGACTGCTAGTTGGCCAGATTCTTATACAGACCTTAAGCTTGCAATGCATACTTGTTTGAACTGCCCAGCCTGCCTGAAGATTTCTCCGTCACTTGTGAAATCCCCCATGATAGCTAGGTCAAGAGCTGACACCCACCCTCTACAGAAGGGTCCTTGGTTCCGTTTTTAGCATTTCCTGGTCAGCCTGAGAATTGCAAAATTATGGCAAGGAAGAGAGAAAAGTTGGGAGAGTTCGCTCAGAAAAACTGTCAAAGCTTAATTGTGTCTAAAAAAAGCTAAAACAACCTCCTGTATCGCTGGTTGCCTGCTTTTTTTTTTTTTTTTTAAACCTCAATAATAATCACCATCATCTCAACTTATTACCGTCAGATCTGCAACTGCAAAAGCTAAGTTGCTTTCTTAATTTTAATTTTATTGAAGAGAAGTGAACAAAACCTACCCAAGGCACCACCGCAGAATTACATTAACAGTAAAATTACATTATTAATTCTTTAATCTCACTCGAGGCCTCAAGCTGTTGCTATGTCCAATTACTCAGCTAACCACCTGTCAGATTTGTAAAGCGAGTTTAACATTACCTCCTGGACAGCTGTGAGCTCGGTGCTCGGTCAAGTCTGCCAAAGAGTCAAAGTCCTGCTGGCAGTTATCACAGGTGTAAATTGATTCATCCTCCATGTCTTCATCTTCCTCATTTCGTTCTTCCTGGCTGGTAATGCTGTTTCGCTCTTCCAACGCCCGGATCTCTCTTTTATCATTCTCCAGCTCTCTTCCCAGGCCTCCTGCCAACAAGAAGGAAAGTGACTCTCAAGTCTGGATCGCGTCCCCACCTCCCCCACTGCCAAAGGAAAGAGGCAAACGGAAAGGAAAGTACTGCAGGTTTTACCCGGAGTCGAAAAGGTCTGGCAATGAAAATGGCTATTTTGAGCCAATTCCATATAGCGAAAGCCACAAGCAGATAAAATGAATGCTAGCTGGGAGGGACGCTACTCCCAGGAGAGCCTGCGTTTTGTAGCAGTTGAGGTATTGAGCAGGACTGTTTTCTTCATGTCCACCCACAACCCCGGAAGATCACGGCGTGGCTTTGAGCCAGGCCCTCTTGTTCAACCTAGTCTACCCTAAAAGGCTGTTGTAGCAGGGACAAAAATAGGGGTGATCTATGTACATCACTTTGACCATTCAGAGAATGAAGATATAAATACAAGAGACGAGATATTTCACTCTATCTACCTATCTGCCTGTCTACTTATCTATGTACTTATCTTTCTACCTATCTACTTATCTGTCTACCTGTCTATCGATCTATTTATCGTCCGTCCATCTGTCTGTCTGTCTGTCTGTCTGCCTGCCTCTCTCTCTCTCTCTCTCTCTCTATCTATCTATCTATCTATCTAATCTATCTATCTATCTACCTATCTATATCTACCTACCTACCTACCTACCATCTACCTATCATCTATCTATCTATCTATCTATCTATCTATCTATCTATCTATCTATCTATCTATCTATCTATCTATCTATCTATCTTTCATCTATCTATCTATCTATCTATCTATCTATCTATCTATCTATCTATCTACCTACCTACCTATCATCTATCTATCTATCTATCTACCTATCATCTACCTACCTATCATCTATCTATCTATCTATCTATCTATCTATCTATCTATCTATCTATCTATCTATCTATCTATCTATCTATCTATCTATCTATCTATCTATCTATCTATCATGTTAGGCCTTATGTTATGCCTGAGATGGGTGGAGATGTTCATTCTTTCTCTGCTCTTTCTCTCTTTTTGTCTTGCCTTTCATTCATTCATTTCCCCTTTACTCCCTGCTAAGCAACAGATATCAAGGAAAGGACAGATCTCTGCCTAGAAATGTTGACGTCCGGACAAAAAAACCTGTGATTTTATCAGCCAAACGTTGCATATAGTCCTTAACTCACAGGGTACCCAGAGTAAGTTAAGGAATCATTTCCAAGTTATCATTGAGCAAGCTGGCACTTTATCATTCTTTAATAAAATTAAAAATTGAACACATGAACTAATTGTTCCCATATTCGAGACTGGAAAGACAATTAGCATTGTTGAACACTCGGAAATGGGAGGGCAGCCAAGAAATGCAGCTTATTTCTGGAAAATGTCAAAAACCCAGGGCTACATCTTTTTACTGAGCTTGCTCAGCACTAGAGATCAAAAATTTCTCAAATTTGCCCTTTCTGGTCAAGCTAGAATAAAAAACAAAACAAAATTTAAAAAGGCCAGGTCTCACAACATTTAGTACCCTTCAGTCCAAAAGGGAAATATTAAAAATCATTTGTAGACACAAGGGAGGGAGGGAGGGAGGGAGGGAGGGAGAGAAGGAAGGAAGGAAGGAAGGAAGGAAGGAAGGAAGGAAGGAAGGAAGGAAAGGGAAGGGAGGGAGGGAGGGAGGGAAGAGAAGGAAGGAAGGAAGGAAGGAGGAAGGAAGGAAGGAAGGAAGGAAGGAAGGAAGGAAGGAAGGAAGGAAGGAAGGAAGGAAGGAAGGAGGGAGGGGGGGAGGGAGGGAGAGAGGGAGGTCCACACCCGTTTCAGGGTGGTGGTAGTAGTGACCACATAAAGGTTACTTTTCCCTGAGTTCCTATTCTACAACTGATTCTGCTACCCCATAGGAAACTTTTTAGATTTTGCCATGATTTTCAAATATTGCCTTGCTCCAATGACAATAAAACCATAATTTAGAAAAAGGGGAGAGGTTGCAAATATTGATAGAATATTTTTTTAAAATGTGCTTTAAAAAAAAGCTCACAAGTTGCCATCTATTGTAAATCCAGGCTAAATAGTTCAATTGGCTACTATCATTAATAGCAACTGTTTACCCAAGCACTTTTAATCTTATAATCCTAACACTTATTTAAGAGAGCAGCATTCTGTTTCTTTTATCTTAGATGCCATTGACAAATACCAGCTGTTCAGTTTATCATATCCTAATATTCAATGTAACATCCAAATGCCTATTTTTTTTTTTTCAAATTACAGGAGACTAAAACTAAGTAACAAAAACACAAATAGAATATATGATAGGATATTCCTTCCCGACACAATGAATGTGTCCTACAACAACATTACAGAACAAAATGACTTTCAAAGTTTCAGAAATCAAACACAATTTTTATTCCTCTTTCTCCACCACAGTAATGGGGGGGGGAAAGCAAGCTGTAATACACACGTTTTTTTAAAAAAAAAAAATGGTCCCGCATATAGTTAATGGTGTTGGCTTCCTAAGACTTACAAGTTAATAAAATTGATCTCGCTGTAGTCTTGTAATGAAGAACAGTAGGATAAGGCTACATTTGAACCATGGAAAATTGTATATTGTTACCTTCTTGTGACCTCCCAGAGCTGGGCTATTCATTCATTCATTTTCTCTCTCTCTCTCTCTCTCTCTCTCTCTCTCTCTCTCTCTCTAATGTTGGGAAGGCTAATGTTGTCTTGATCAGATAGATCTGCTCAAACATTATGAATACAAACTATAAATATTGAAAGGACAAGAAGCAACGGATGGGAACAGACTTTTGGATTGGATGGACAAGGGGATTGATCCTGCAGGACATTGCTTAAGTTCTTATGTTCTCGTTCCAGGTAAATCTTGCCATCTTCTCTGTATCTCATGGACCTCACCAAGGAGGAGAACTTTCATTAGACCTTGTGTCAGTGAGCCAAGCAAGTAGACACATTCAATTCTAGTAAGGCATCGCCTCAAGTCTCCCATGGGTGGCTTAACCACAACCTGTTGCTCTTCACAATCCTGGGTTCATACAATGTTCTAAGCCATTAACTAAGCAACCCACATTTTGCCTTACAGCAAGATGGGAAAACAATCTGCAGGGAATATATATTTACTTCTGGAATATATATTTTCTTTGAATTAGATTGTAGCTGTACTCCTTGTCTCCGGAGGCACACACATCTATTCTTCCTTCAACTCTGCTGTCTTCCAGTTCTGAGAATACTTAGTTTAACGAGTAAGTAGAAAGCCTTATTAAAGGCCGCTAATTTTTATACGTCACTCAAACCACGAGTCACTTTATTTTCCATTACTGCTGAAATCTCCTACAGGAACCCTCATATTAAGTTTCTTTATTTTCACCACCAGTAACATGTCATTTTTAATCAGCTGTTTCTTCTCCTTTCCCTTATTGCTTCAGAATTAGAGAGCAGTTTTCTGTTGTGTCTTTATTGCTACCTTTTCCCTTTTCACAAGGTTATTGCAACACAAAATCATCAGGATATATAAGCATCAAGTAAATTTCACATCAGCTCTAAGCAACTATAAAAGCGTTAGATTTTAACATGTTTTACATATATATATATATATATTCTGGAAGAAAGAAGGAGGGGGGAAAAAGGAGGCGAACCTGCTTGCAATTATTACTTCTACTCTCCCTAAACACTTATATTACTAAAGTGAAATGCCTTCTAAACACAAAGACAGATCTGGGAAGTAATTACAGAAATGCATTCAGGGGCAATAATTCTATATTAACTGTCAGCAGTATACATCTTCTGGAAAAGCACTTGTTATGAAGGAATTATGTATGTCACAGGCAGAGGTATTAAAGGCAACTGAAAATTGCAAGGATATATTAAACTTAACTCCAAGTCCCTCATCGGGGTTCAATTTATGTTTAATTTGTTACCTTGAAGTTGAGCCAAGACATATAAGAACATCTGTTAAGCGATGCAAATATTCAGACAATTCCACCAATTTCTATTTGAGAGACTTATTATTAAATCTTTTTTTAAAAAACAAATTAGAACACACCACTAGCAGCATTCACACTTGCAATATTCAGTTTTGCTAGGGGGACAAATTGAAGAGAAGGGAGATTTGGGGCAGGAGACGGCAGCTCTGGGAAGGAAGGAAGGAAGGAAGGAAGGAAGGAAGGAAGGAAGGAAGGAAGGAAGGAAGGAAGGAAGGAAGGAAGGAAGGAAGGAAGGAAGGAAGGAAGGAGATAGGGAGGGAGGAGGGAAGGGGAGATAGGGAGGGAGGGAGATAGGGAAGGAAGGGGAAGGAAGGAGGGAGGGAGGGAGGGAGAGAGGGAGAGAGGGAGATAGGGAGGAAGGAAGGAAGGAAGGAGGGAGGGAGAGAGGGAGATAGGAAGGAAGGAAGGAAGGAAGGAAGGAAGGAAGGAAGGAAGGAAGGAAGGAAGGAAGGAAGGAAGGAAGGAAGGAAGGAAGGAAGGAAGGAAGGAAGGAAGGAGGCATCACCAGAAGGGCTCCATGATTGTAGTACCTTATTAATCACTCAACACACTCAGTCTAGGTTTGTCTGCACATCATGTCAAACAACAGATTGGGGTTTTGAAACCATGTAGCCAGTTTAGTGTAGTGATTAAGGTATCAGGCTAGAGGCTAGGCGTTGTGAGTTCTAGTCCTGCCTTTGGCCAAAAGCCAGTGGATGACCTTGGGCCAGTCATTCTCTCTCAGCCCTCGGAAGGAGGCAATGGCAAACCACTTCCAAAATTTTACCAAGAAAACTGCTGGGACTTGTTCAGGCAGTTGTCAGGAGTCAGTGCTGACTCAAAAGAAGAGATTATCTACCTACCTACCTACCTACCTACCTACCTACCTACGTCTGTCTGTCTGTATCTATCATTTCCACAGTATTGGCCCCTGATTTTTTTTAATGATTCTATTTTATCTCATCCCCAAAATTAAATCAGTCTGATTTCCCAAGTTTTCAGGCCAATATTAGCCTCCTTTCTTTACCAGTGAGAGGGAAAGTCATTTGCCTTTCCCACACCCATCCCAGTTAAGCACGCCAGAACTGGAGCATGCCAGAATGGTCCTGCCGCATCATTGACACCATTACATCATCACAGGGTTTACCGCCGTTTCTTAGAAAAAGATGACCTGGAGCTTCAGCCTGGACTCATCAAGACTTGCTCGCCTCTAAACTATTATGGGAAGTCAGACCCAGGGCAATTTGCTTGCCTTCAGCTTCCCATCTTGCACAAAGCTACCCATTATGGCTTAGCATTGTGTTGGAATCTGGCCACTGAAGTCTTTTGAAATTAAAATAAACCTGTCCTCCAGACTGCCACAAAGTTGGGGTGGGGAGCAAATTTTCCTAAGCGTCTATCTACCCATTTATAATTGCAGGTTTTCTTTTGTCTCTAAAGTTACAATTCCTTCTTCTCTCAACTCCCAGGGTGCAGAAAGCACGCACTTAATCGCCATCGTACAGGGTTTGCCATTAGGGCTGGCTACACTACAACTCTCTGTCTTCCTCCTCGCTGGCCATGCTGGCTAGTCCTGCTGGGAATTGTAGTTCAACAAGATCTGGGTGCGCCAGTCCTAGGTTAGAAGCTCCCATTAGCTGGGCCAAGGCCTTGAAGAGAGAAGCCAGCCAAGTGTTAACTGAGCAACGCTCAATCAAACACACAAGGACCCAAAAGGAAAACACTTTAAACAATTAACAGGGATCTCGCCAGAATTTTCATTAGTGATGTTTGCCTGGGTGCTTCCCTGCTTCTCATATTTCTTCCAAAGATCCTTAATTGGACCTCTGGTCTATGAAGTAAAGTTCCTGGAGTTTTCTCGTTCTCAGAGGAGATCCAGCCAAGGTGGGGAGAAAGGACTGCTCATAATATTGTTTTCCAGACAGAACTAATAACCACCATCTTCCACTAATGAAAATATGTTGGGGAGAAGAGAAAAGGCTGCTGTTGTAATTAAACTTGAGAAGAGTTCAATTGGTGGGGGAAGAGAAATTAAATTTATTTACATGCTGTTCTGGTGCTGATGAAGCATTAGCTATTTGGGAGGCCTCCTAATTAACCTTCATTTAGTTCACATCCTTTTTTTTTCTTTTCTTTGAGATCCGTCTCCTTCTACAATCGGGAAAATGATTGTTATTCATTATTACCGACTTGCTCAATTTATATCCCGCTTTCCCACTCAAGACGGTCAACATTTTGAAGCAACCCAAAAGGTCTATCAATCAAGGGGTCCCGAGGACCAGCTTCGTCATCCTCCATCTGGAATAAGAAAAACAAACAAGCCGACACGGTTTTTTCAGGCCCAAAAACTTGTGCCTTGAACCTCAAGTCCTTGAAGTTGGGCGTTGGAGACGCTGGAAATTAAAGGAAGGAAAAGCCACTTTGAGAACTTGATTCTGAAAAAAAAACATGGGAGAAGGCTTGGCCGTGAGGAAGATGAAATTATGCAAAGATAAACCTTTACTTTCACCCACTAAATGCATTTTCTTGTTGATGTTCACATCTCGCTCCCTGAATGCCTCTTTTTTTTTCCAGAGATCTGATGCCAGGAAGGACCATTTCCCTCTAGACTTCTTCATTTACAGAGAAATGTTCAAAGCAGGCAATGGAAGTGAGCAAATCCCACAGTGAACTCCTTAAGTAAACTCACTAAAGGGAAGAAAAACCTTACATCTCATGATGATCCATTCTTTTTTCCAGTGTCTACCTTGGCTGTCTAGACCAGAGGTAGGCAACCTTGGCTTTTTATGACTCGTGGACTTCAACTCCCAGAATTCCTGAGCCAGCCATGAAGTCCACGACTCATAAAAGAGCCAAGGTTGCCTACCCCTGGTCTAGACCAATATTTCTCAACCTTGATGACTTTAAGATGTGTGGACTTCAACTTCCAGAATTCCCCAGCCAGCTATGTTACACATCTTAAAGTCATCAAGGTTGAGAAACATTGGTCTAGACCACGGGTCGGCAACCCGCGGCTCCGGAGCCGCATGCGGCTCTTTGAGGGATCACCTGCGGCTCCGGAGCCTCCGCCGCGGGCGCGGGCGCATGCGCGTGCGCGAACGGGTGCGCGCGCGCATGCGCGAACGGGCATGCGCGGGTGCGTGCACATGCACGCATGCGCGGGCGGGCGCGCATGCGCGGGCGGGTGCGGCTCCCAGGGGTTTTTTTTTTTAGGGAAACGGGTCCGTGCGGCTCGTTGGATATTTCGGCTGGCCGACCCATGGTCTAGACAACATATTTTCCCCCTCCTTTGTAATTATTTATATTCTTTTACATTACACATCTTCGCATGGAACACACGTGCATCTGGTTGAACAGAAATATTTCTGTTTTTTCCAAGGCACCATTTCATCACCTCCATTAACCTTCTGTTATTAAGATGGAAGATGTTGCTTTCTCTTAATTTTTTTTATGAATGTGTTTGGAGTTTCAGGAAGTGCTCCCAATGTTATCTTCTCCTCCACCGTTCAATGATTTGATCTATCTAAATTGCCACTTCTAATTTGTGCACATCAACTGCCATACAACAGGAGGCTCCAGACTTTCAGAAAGGAAGCCACATCTGACATCACTGCTTCCTATTTTCTCAGCTCCAAACACGCTCCCTTAACTTAAATCTAACAACAATTGAATGATGACATTGTCACCAGCTCATAGTCACAGACACACAATATTTATATATTGTTGCTTTTGAATCAAATTGTCCTAAAGAATAGAGAAAGTATTAATACACAGGAGAAGATCAATCTTGCCTGTCATAAATGGAGGGCAATATTTGAGATACCCTGAAGTAGTAGTAGTAGTAGTAGTAGTAGTAGTAGTAGTGATGATGATGATGATGATGATGATGATGATGATGATGATGATGATGATGATGATGATGATGATAATAATAATAATAATAATAATAATAATAATAATAATAATAATAATAATAATAATAATAATAATAATAATAATAATAATAATAATAATAATAATAATAAAGTTGGAAGGAACCTTGGAGGTCTTCTAGTCCAACCCCCTGCTCAGGCAGGAAACCCTATACCATTTCAGACAAATGGCTGTCCAGTCTCTTCTTAAAAACCTTCTGGAGGCAGGTTGTTCCACTGGTTAATTGTTTTAACTGTGAAATTTCTCCTTAGTTCTAGATTGCTTCTCTCCTTCATTAGTCTCCATCCACTGATCAGACCATGATGATCAGACCTTCTTGGTTGCTTCCACATACCAACTAAGCTGTGGTATGTAATTCTGACACGTTGAATAAGTCATTGTGTCTAGGTTATGCAAAAACCAACCCATAAATCATGAGTTTGAAGCCACAGTCAAAGGGTTTGTGCCTTACCCTAAGCCAAAACCAGCAAAGCCACAGTATAATGTATTACAAAGTGTGAATTCTACCAACTCTAACTTCAGGAATGAAACAAATTTAAGTAAACCATAGTTTAGCCTAAAGTTTGCTCCTGTAATTGGGAAAACTCAACTCTTGCGCTAACATTCGGGTTAATGCTGTTGCAATTTCGTATACTCTGGATTTTTGAAACTTCACTTCTGAAATAAGTGAATGTATAAGGTGAAAATATATGATGTTGTTCTAAACACAATAGGTCTGTCCAAAAGACCTCTCCTTCGTTTCCTGCAGAGGGATATCTTTAGCACATGTCTGTCCTGAGAAAAAGAAGACTGACTAGTGAACAATTTGGAAAGAAAGCAAGTGCCAGGAAAGAAACCGTATATCACAGCCTGCTTTATTTCTGTCCCTTCTCAAAAACTAAGGCTGGAAAGTGCATCTAGCAATTGCAGAAAAGTTCCACTACAATACTAATTTCCCTGTTTTTCTGTGCGCGTCAAGAGGATGAGCAAAAGAAGGTTTTCCATCACTGTGGAATGAAACTAGCTCATTTCATAGCCAGAAGTAAAAATTTGCAAAAATGTGTGCTTCTGTGACTCATATTTCTTTGACCAATTACTCACTGCCTTCCATTCAGGGCTTCCCCACTTTTCCCCAAATGACTCTTGCAATTATTATTTCAGGAATTCAGCAGTCCCCAAACCTAACAGGATGATCGGGGGGGGGGAGGGAGAATATTTGGTGATATGAAACATCTTTTCTCCTTTGGAAAAATACAGATTGGATGCTTTCCCGATTCCTGCATGATTAAGAACTGCAATATCTCAATGGCTCACAAGTACATTTACAAGCATTCATGACAATTGATAACCCTGAATACAATTTCTTCATGACTGGCTACTTAGATTTATAAACCATGAATTAGTGTTACGTGAATCCTGTGAACTATGGCTAATTCAGCAAATGATAGGTCAGTGCAATGCTTGAATTCAGCCCAGGAAGAGTTAAAAAAAACAAAAACCCCAAAAGATTGTTACATAAGAATTCTTGTTAAAAGTATTCCAGGAAGTTATCAAGAACTGGCAGTGAAGAAAATCCGTAAAATAAAATTGGCTAAAATTATACCATATAAATTGATTCCTTCCAAGAGTGCATTGACGGAGTTATAAGCAAATTATGGTAAGACACAATTACTCCACCCTTTGGATGCAAAGTTTTCAGGAAATTGGGAAATTTGAAATTGGGAAATTGGGAAATTTCAAATGCTTGGATAATGATCTTAGCCACTGCCGGGGTTTCTGGTACAAAAGATCAAGACGGTGGCTGTGATAATGCAAAGCTCACCTCTTTTTTACATCCATTGCACACAAACTGCAAGTACCACATTGACTTTTTGTACACCAGGTATGAATCTGACTGGGGTTTTGGTTTATTGCCCAGAAAAACTTCTAACATTTATAATAAACAGTTTTGCTTCATTTTACTAATTGACAGGCTTGCTTTAACAAAACACTGAAAATTTAAAATTTAAAATTTTCCTTAGATTAAGGATATCTGAAAATGTAGGAAACTAGCCTGGCAGCAAATTTAACAAGCCATTTTGAAAAGAATGCTACAATGAAAGATAAATGCATTTAAATAGGGCTACGGTCGTTTACATATTGCAAAAGGTTTTTATTCCTTTAAATTTCCTTCATCGCTTTAAATGGGCCCCTGGATAATAATATGGAATACAGATGTTCAAAATGTTTTTACTTCTCTTTAAAACCCTGCCTCTATTTCAATCTGGATACATACTGAAGTTTTTTTTCCCCCGTTATTCTTTTATTTCTTTTTTCAGGTTTGAAATTTTATTAATTCGATTTTTTTTAAAAAAAACAACTGTAGTCAGTCTTTATTTTGGTCAATGACCAGCTACAATCAAGAGAAATCAAGCTAACAAGTACAAATAGAAAACATTGTTTCAGGTGACTTCCTAGATACAAATATAAAATATTGTGACAAAGTCCCAAACTGAGTTCCTAGTATGATTTAAAACTAAAACTGTCTTCACTCTTTCCACCCAAATCTGGTTCACTTCCAGATCCCCAAATCATATTATAGGGTGTTAACCAGCAGCCAACTTCACACATTGCATACAGCCACAATTTGCTAAATAAGACACAATTTACTGACGTCACTTTAGCGTATTAAGCATTGCTTCTTTAGTTCTGGTTCAGGGTGATGTGCACAATCCATTTTTATGATCTGTTGTCTACATTTTACAGGGAGGACAGACAACTTCACAATTTGACCTTTGCACCTCTGGTTCAACAAGAGGAAACCACCAGGTGATGTCACTAAAATGGCTAAAAGTTTGTATCCTATTTGGAGAGGGGTGAGATTTAGGTGAATGGAGGCATGATGGCCGAGGAATTCTGGGAGTTGAAGTCCACAAGTCATAAAAGGGCCATGTTTGAAGACCCCTGATCTAAATGTAGATTTCTAGATGGGTCCTCATCTTCAGCTTCCTAGTTTACGTAGGAGACCTGCAAATAACTGAGCCCTGAAATCTACTTAAAACACCATTGCATAGAACATAGAATAATAGAGCTGGAAGGGATCTCAGAGGTCATCTAGTCCAACCTCCTGCTCGAGCAGGAGACCCTATACCATTTCAGACAAGTAGCTGTTCAGTCTCTTCTTAAAAACCTCCAGTGATGGAGCACCCACAACTTCTGGAGGCAAAGCTGTTCCACTGGTTAATTGTTCTAACTGTCAGGAAATTTCTCCTTAGTTCTAGGTTGCTTCTCTCTTTGGTTATTTTCCATCCATTGTTTCTTGTCCTGCCTTCAGGTGCTTTGGAAAATAGCTTGACTCCCTCTTCTTTGTGGCAGCCCCTCAAATATTGGAACACTGTTATCATGTCACTCCTAGTCCTTTTTTCCCCCTTAGACTAGACATACCCAATTCCTGCAACCATTCTTCGTATGTTTTCGCCTCTAGCCCCCTAATCATTTTTGTTGCTCTTCTCTGCACTCTTGCAATCATTTCCAAAATCTCTTGCAATACCGTCTCATTTTGCTGCAGAATGGCAAGTCTATGGATAGCTCTATGCTTGAATTATTACAATACCACCCCCCTAACCGCCTTTTCGAGAAATATTTTCTGGCGATACAGCCTGCGGTTGTACGTTGCGTTGTCCATGATTCTCCGAACAAAAGCAATGGAATCCATGGAAGCATCAAGCAAAGACGCCAGACGCCTGCTCATTTGGAAGAGAAGCAGGTGGTGCACACCTATAATACTACATTATCCGGGACGTTAAAATCGATTTACGCGACGTCTGTTTCCATGACAGATGCAAGTGTGCTTAAAGCACCACCGTACGGAATAAAGCGGTGGGCTCTGACAGAAACCCACCTCTGAAAGAACTTAATTTTTTTGGAGTTCTCCATGTCCTTAAGGTGAGGCAGCCACAGGATGTCAGCCTCTAACAGAACCCTGAATCCCAGGAGATCTCCTGTCACTTCAGCTAGCAGTTTAACCGTTCGAAAGAAAAGCATTCCGGTTTCTATTGGGTTTGCCCAGATATGAACTAAAATTCAGTCAGAGGAAGTAATCTCTTACAGGCAAAAGACAATGTCCCTCCGGGCTCTTTGGAAGATGAGATGAAAAGCAAAGCTTAACTCTGTCTTTTAGTACACACAAGGTTGTGGTGGATGTTGTTGTTGTTTTTTTAAAAGGCAAAATAAAAAGGCCATTCTTTTCATAGTTGTTCGTAACTATCTCCTTTCTTAAAATGAAGCTAGGGGTAGCTGAAGTTCTAAAATCTGTACGGAGGACCGTGGAGATCGTGAGAATCCCTGCTAAGTGTTGAGGATGTTGAGATATCCTCAAGATGTCTCATTAGAGGAGGAGACAAAACCACATCAAGACGAAGACAGGAAATTACCTCCAACAAAAAAAGAGAACACAGAGAGTCCTTGACTTACAACCCTTTGTTTACAGACTGTTCAAAGTTACAACGGCACTGAAAAAAATGATGGAGGACCACGTTTCACACTTATGACCATTGCAGCATCCCCACGGTGATCAAAATTCAGACGCTTGGCAACCGGCTCATATTTATGACAGTTGCAGCATCCCGGGGTCACGTGATCCTCTTTTGCGACCTTCTGACAAGCCAAGTCAAAGGGGAAGGTGGATTCACTTAACAACCGTGTTGCTAATTTAACAACTGCAATGATTCACTTAACAACTGTGGCAAGAAAGTTTGTAAAATGGGGGCAAAACTCACTTGTCAACTGTCTCGCTTAGCAACAGAAATTTTGGAGTCCCTTGTGTTCGTAA
The DNA here is from genome assembly GCA_023970755.1 of Azemiops feae. Lineage (NCBI taxonomy): Eukaryota > Metazoa > Chordata > Lepidosauria > Squamata > Viperidae > Azemiops > Azemiops feae. The sequence goes on from JALGBA010000904.1 coordinate 125,802, forward strand.
GTCAAGGACCACTTGTATGCATTTCACAGCTAGCCAAGACTCAAAGTCAAAAGTTCTGGATAGACAACAATATCGTAAAAAAAATCAAGTATTTCACTTGAAGGATTTCTGTGCTCCTCTCCCTTTTTTTCCGGTTGGGTACAATTTTATTATTTTATAAACCGACTGGAGTGATAGAATGTCACTTTCTAAAGAAGGACGTTAAGCACGTATTCTCCCCGAGCAGAAGACAAACACCATACACGAGACTTTTGAGTAGAATAAGATGGGAAGCTGGAGGATGGAGGATGAAATCATTAAAAAGCCATAATGTACAACCGAGTATGTTATGTGCGGAATGCCTCCGTGGCAATGAACAGTCCCCAAAACCGGTCCTGCGGTTCCCTTGGGCTGAACTTTCATTACGTTACTTTATGATCTTCCTGTTTGCATTGGAACCAGTCAAGTGATGTAGAGCTTCAATAAAAGATGGAATAGCCATGTTTTGCGTTTCATTTCATGCCCTGGCTCAAACCAACATCATCCCTCTTGCCCTTCTCTGTTGACCCCTGTGTGTGGGGGGGGGGGGGAACTTCCGCCTGCTAAACCAGATCATTTTGTGGGATATTCTGAATTCTCAGAATTCCTCACCCGTTGTTCCTCCGTTCAAAACTGGAACCCCCAATGAAGGATTCTCCTTTTGTACTTAATGGATTGTGGCTTAGCCTGTTACGGGAATCTAGTTAACTGGGTTTCATTGAAAGCATGGTTAGATAAAAATTAGCTTAACGTGATTTGGAAATTCAACCATTCTAAGGGGAAAAGGAGGGGGAGGGAGGGGAGGGGAGGGAGGGAGGGAGGGAAGGAAGGAAGGAAGGGAAGGAGGAGGAAAGGAAAGGAAAGGAAAGGAAAGGAAAGGAAAGGAAAGGAAAGGAAAGGAAAGGAAAGGAAAGGAAAGGAAAGGAAAGGAACACCCAATGCAGCGGGATAACACAAAATACTACAGCATCGAATTCACACTTGATTAAAGAGAAGGGGAAATCCCATTCACACCCGTTATTGTATAATTACCTCAGAATGAAAGTGCCACGATACCATTTCAAAAAACTTTGTAGCTGCTCTGTGTGAAACAAAAAGGCATAGCTAGGCACAGTGCACCAGTTCCCCAGAGAATGGAGCAATATTAGTCTTTGGGTTTTATTAGCCATATGGAACCAATCTAGCCCCCGCCTCGCAATGGCTGGGCTGAGAGTAAAGAACAAAATATATTTCGCGCTGAGCAATTTATTGTGTTTACCTGATTGGGTTACGGTCGAGTCCCAGTTCAATGTAAAGTCTGGTGTTTCACCCTCTTCGACTGAAAGAAAGCAGAAAAGCTACAGTGAGATTCAAGGGAAGAATAAGCAGATTTTTCAAAAGAATCATCCCAAACCACTTAACAGTGTTTTTTTGAATTTGTGCCCCACCCCCCATCCCATTAATGAATCATTCATGAAACTGATCTGCAATGCTCTCGGAATACAGGCAGTCCTCAGCTTATGACCGCAATGGAGCCCACCATTTCTGTTGCTAAGCGAGACAGTTATTAAGTTGTTAAGGGAATCCCTGCAGTTGTTCAGTTAGGAACAAAATTGTTCAAGTGAAGAGGGTTTTCCCCACTGACTTTGCTTGGCAGAAGGTCGCAAAAGGGGATCACAGCATCCTGCAACCGTCGTAATATGAGTCAGTTGCCAAGTGTCTGGGATTTTGATCACGTGACCAGGGGGTTGCCGCAACCTAAGTATGAAAAACGGTCATAAGTCATTTTTTTCAGTGCCACTGTAATTTTAAACGGTCATTAAGATGAGGACTCCCTGTATAGTCTGAAGTACCATTTGCATCTCAGCACAACACTTTCACAAGAGCCCCTAAAAAAAGCCCCCCCCCCCAAAAAAAATCCCCTTTAATTCTGGGAGACTAAACAAAGCTGAGATCTGAATTGCAATCTACAGTACTTTCTTCTCATCACGGCCAAACAAAACTTTGGCCCTGAAATGTAGATTTTTTTTCAACTCGGTTTATTGCCCAAGGTGTAATCAAAATCAAACACTGCCCATAGGTTTGCCTATTTTTGCTTATTTTGGCACAGTGTGACACGGTAAGGTAACCGAAGAGCCTGTAAATACGGGGCTATCTCAGGCACCTGTAAATCATGGCTTAGTGAGCTGGGTGAACTCAGCAATAAAAAGACAATTTATGTTCCTATCAAATGATTACACATCAGCCAGCCTTTAGCACAAAGTATCCCCAAACCAAAGTATAGCGCAAAGATTTCCAGATTATTATATGCCAAATATGAGACTATATATATATGTGTGTGTGTGTGTGTGTGTGTGTGTGTGTCACAATGCTCATTAAGTACATTAGAAAATGTAATCTAAGACATCTGCAGAGGGCAGCCATAACTTCACGAGGCCGATCTGCTCTTAAATGTAAGGTGTTGTAAGAGTTGCCTTGGCGAGATGGATGGCACAAAAGTTTAATTATAAAAAATAAAGTAAATAAAATAAAATAAAATAAAATAATAAAATAAAATAAAATAAAATAATAAAATAAAATAAAATAAAATAAAATAAAATAAAATAAAATAATAAAATAAAAGTAGAGTAGAGTAGGGTAGGGTAGGGTAGGGTAGAGTAGAGTAGAGTAGAGTAGAGTAGAGTAGAGTAGAGTAGAGTAGAGTAGAGTAGAGTAGAGTAGAGTAGGGTAGGGTAGGGTAGGGTAGGGTAGGGAAATTGAAAATGAGATGACTTAGTTCTTCCATCCAGCTGTTTCACCATTCTATTTCAACATCTGCTCCGGCTTAAAACACAGAACAATAGAATTGTGCACAAACGTTAATTTTGGTAGGACCAGATCACAAAATCTCAATTCCTCTGGATGTAAACAATCTTGCTTTCATTATCTTCAATGGTCTACCGATTGTCTTTGTAAACTTGCTATTACTCACAAAACGTTACTATTATATCTGAAACATCTTCAGATATTTATGATTAAACAAAGTCAGATGATCACAAACTCAAAGGAGAACATTTAAAATCCAACAGCATATTAAGAAGACAGAGAAAAAAAAATAGGGGGATACTTATACACTACTCGTTATTCACCTCTTGCTAAACAAGAAACTCCTGAAAATAATATTGGTTTTTTACAAGATTTTTGATCCCTTAAAACAAACTGTGAATCTCTCCTTTGCAATGTATGATATGCTGGGAATCTAATTATGAGGATCATTAAAAAGAAGAGCTACCATCCTTTCCCCAATGAACTTGATAGACTGCAAAACCAGACTAGTTGGTTTTGTACTGCACTTTGCTGAAAAGTTGTGAAGCAGTTATCCAGGAGAGAGTTACTAACCCATATTATTCTAGAAATGGAAGCACGACAACATCCTCAACTGCCTTAGGCTAAATCACACTGTAGGACCTGCTCTCTCAAGTTCCAAGCCAAGTCTTGCTCATCACCGGCTCTTTCATGCTCAACAGGAACTGCACAGATAACCCACCGTATGTGTGGCACGGGTTCCACCGGTGAGGTATCCCCTCCCACCCCAAAGCTATGAAGAAGACCAGTCTTCCCAACTCATATCCCCTTCCAAACGGGCCAATACGGTCACTGAGGGTCAACAGTTGGCCAACAAAAACACGTGCTTGAGCTGCAAGCTAGGATGATGCATGCCTCCAACTATTTTCCAGGTTCTTAAATCTCCATCAGACAGGTCTCCTCCCAAGCTCAACTGCTGTCACTTTTTTGAGGAGAGGAAAAGAGCGGCAAGCTGGCTTCTTCCAAAATTTCATTGCAAGGCTCGGTGGGAGCCAAGGCTTCCAGCCAGAGTGCTGTCTTTTAATAGGGCTATTATACATTACCCCTTTCATCACTGGACTGTCCTATGAAAGAGGTGGGAGGGGGTGGGAGGGTTCCACGTTTTTTTTTCCAGCTTGTACTACACAGGCTAAATTCATGCAGATTCTTGAGCTGATTTTTTTTTTCTTCCTCCAAAGCCCTAATGAGACCGTTATTGTTCTGCTGGCAACAAGGAAAGAGAGGAAGGATGAAATGGCAGGGAACAGGAGGGGGTACATGAAAACAGGGAAGCGAATGTACTATTAATTTAGGTTAAATGAAGGAGGGAGAAGTACAGGAAGGGAGGAACTGAATGAGGAAGCAACTGCCATCACTGAGACTGGGTTACACACCACTGCACCATAATCTGGCATGGCTTGTGCTCCAGAAAACAGGCTTTCCGGTTTTGAATAAGGTGAAACCAATCATTGTGGTGGTTCCAAAAAGTAATTTCCTGGACCGGGCTAGAAACTGAGAGATTGAGAGTTCTAGTCCTGCCTTAGGCATAAAAGTCGGCTGGGTGACTTTGGGCCAATCACCAGGAGACGGTGAATTCTAGTCCTGCCTTAGCCATGAAAGCCAGCTGCGTGACTTTGGGCCAGTCGCACTCCCTCACTTCATTGTTACTGTGGGGGAAATTTAATAATTAGTATTAGATATGTTTGCTGCCTTGAATGGTTTATAAAAAATAATAATAATAATAAAGGTGGAATATAAATAATGAATAAATATCCAGCTTAGTCTATGGCAACTTATTCAACCAGCACAATTTAGCATTTTGCAAGACACCCAGAGTTGCTTTACCGGTGTGAGATGGGCGGCACATAACTATAAATAGATAAATCAATAAATGAGTCTTAAAACAATCCAAGAGATGCCTCAGTCAAGTCAGGTTCAAGGTTTTGATATTAATTTTTACAGCTCTAAGTCATTTTCAGCCAAGGTATTAAGATCTTCTTCCCTATGGATGCCGCTTATGACCTTCAGCGGCGATCTTTCTGATCGTACCACATTTTTGTAGCGTAGAAGCTGGCTGTACTCTAGTTATCATGGATTTTAAATCCTAGTCTGGTTTTAAGTGCAACAAGATACCAAGCAGATGAAGGAGTTTCCTTTAAGTGAGAAAACCCAATCCACAAAAATCTGTGAATGAGAACAAAGACAAGGAATAAGAAGTTGGAGGTACTGTCTCTCTCTAGATGCTGTCCAGGTCCCCTTCCCACCATGCTTCTATTAAAAGGATTCTTTTAACTAAAACAATTCAAAAGAAAATGGGCGAGCTGGAAGCAAAGCACCAGCCTCCAGCACTATCTATGTCCGACATATCTTAAAAGCCCATCAGGAGCCAGATGTAGGGAAATGAACGGAGATGGTTACAATCCTGGACTTGCTTTGGAAAAAGGTCCATCTCCAAAGAGGGGGGGGGAAGAGTGTCAGAGAGCATCCCAGCCAGAGGACATGGAGGGTATTACCTTTACCACTTTGCCTTCTGGTAATTGGATTTGTAATTGTGCACACACGCACACGCACACACACACGCACACCATCATCAGCTATTGTACCAGTCTCCCATGGTGCTTATTTTGTAAGACTTCCTACAACTTGCCCAAATTTGCCCCGCTGGCTTAAAATCAACCGGTGCTAGAAATCTAAGCTCTAATGCCATCTAAGTACCATCAATGTGAAATTTACATTAAGAGAATAACAGAGTAATAGAGTGGGAAGAGACCTCGGAGGTCATCCAATCCAACCCTCCACCCAAGAAGGAGAACCTATACCATTTCAGATCAATGGCTGTCCAGTTTCTTCTTAAAAGCCTCTAGTGATCGACGCACCCACAACTTCTGAAGGCCAGCCGTTCCATTGGGCGATTGTTCTTACTGTCAGGAAGTTTCTCCTTCATTCCAGGTTGCTTCTCTCCTTGATTAATTTCCACCCATTGTTTCTTGTCCTGCCCTCTGGTGCTTTGGAGAATAGGCTGACCCCTCTTTTCTTTGTGGCAGCCCCTTAGAATGAGGTCACACATCTCAACAGATGTACACAAACTCAACTTAAGATGTGTCCTGCAATGATTTTGACAAGACATCTGGACACAAAGATCTTCTCTTGTTGACAAAGGAGGACTAGACACATAATGTGTGGGTATTTCTTTATCTGTACTTTGGTATATCAGTGCAGAAAAGAAGCATTCATTAATTATTACTTTCCCCCAAAAAAATTCCTTCAATTTTCCAAGCCAGTTTCTTTCAATTGAACATTCATTGGTGCCAAGAGAAGAATCTGGGCTGACAAAGAGCATAGCATGCTTATGCACACAGACACATACACAAGCCACAGCGCTAATATTCCCTCTGCTATCCTAATTTTATGCTACTATCTCCCAAGATAAAAATATACATATTCTTGTTAAAGGGGAAAAACATTGCATAATATACATTTGCATTGATGATGTCTTTTGCTTCCTAGCTCTCATTTTTAAATAAGAACAACAGCCGCCAAAAAAAAAAAAAAAAAAAAAAATCAACTTAGCATTTAATACAGGCTTTTAAGTAATAGGAAAGGAAGAGAAAATAGGCATGTATGCGGCTTATATAAATACCGATATACTCTAAGGCTTCTGAGCCATACAATTAAAAAGCACCAAAACGTATCTACATAATGGGAAAGTTGACCACAGCAATGAGGGAATAAAAAGAAAAGGACGGATGAATTAAAAGCTAAAAGTGGTTTCTGGAAAGCAGCCTATTTCGGGAGAGTGTCTATGAGGTCTTCTGGACCATTCATGGTGGTCAGCTAGGGAATTGTGGTCTAAGCCCAGACTGCAGTTTTGAGACTCAAGAGTGTGCCAATGGATCACGCCCATGTCTTAAAAATGGCACACGGGAACTGTTAACATACCCGGGGAGCTACATCAGGAATGCGTGGGTCCCACCGGCTCAGCGGGCATCTGGGGTTATCCAGAAAGTTGAGATTGGGCTCAATTTAGAGGGGATTCCTGATTTTGAAAGCAAAACTACCATCTCCCAAGATAAAAAGATACATATTCTTATTAAAGGGGGGGGGGGAAACATTACATAATATGTGCAATGCATAGTATGCATAATATGTGCAAAGTATGTTAACATAATTTGCAAATACCCTATGGAGACACCGATTGGTTTAAGGTAGACGAAGGAGTGCATTCTCTCCCCTCTCTTATTCAACCTGTATGCCTAAATGGTCATGAGGAAGCTCGATCTCTTGAAGAATCAAAAACTGGGGTAAAGATTGGGGGGAGAAACAATCAATTGTCTTGGATATGATGACCATACAACTCTCCTTTTTGAATTTAAAGACCTGGCCCATAGAGTCGTCAAGAGTCGTCAAGAATGGATAACAACCTCAATCTCATCACTTCCTTGGAAGGAGAAAGTGCTTCTCAAGGGTTGAGGATGCCTCGGGCCTATCTTCTCAAGTCTCTCCACCAACACCATCAAAAAAAAAAAGAAATATAGATAGTCCTCAACTTACAACAGTTCATTTAGTGACCGTTCAAAGTTACAACGGCACTGAAAAAAGTGACCGGTGACCGTTTGTTACCGTTATGACCTTTGCCGCATCCCCCGTGGGCACTTGATCAAAGTTCGGATGCTTGGCAACTGACTCAAGCTTATGACGGTTGCAGTGCCCTGAAGTCACGTGATCCCCTTTTGTGACCTTCTGACAAGCAGATTCACTTAACAACCATGTCACTAACTTAACAACTTCAGCGATTCGCTTAACAAACTGTGGCAAAAAAAATGTCGTAAAATGGAGCAAAACTCGCTTAACAAATGTCTCCCTTAGCAACAGAAATGTTGGGGGCTCAATTGTGGTCGTAAGTCGAGGACTGCCTGTAAAGGAAAGGGGCATCGTTTTGGACCCACGGTCTCCGGGGAACCACAGCAGAGAAAGGGATGAGCTATTTTTTTACTTTCCTCTCCTGCGTCATGGACGTTTCTCTCTCGCGCGCGCTCTTTCAGAGATAGCATCACCTGCTTCCAAGTGGGACAGGCCAACTTGGGTCAATGGCCTAGACATTGGTCTTTGATCACATGTAGATTTTTTTTAACATTTACATTTTATTGTGTTTGACTAATCTAGGTGAAACGCCATAGGCTAAATAAATAAATAAACCAACAACGGCTCTAGGACCCTCTGTAATTTGTCATGTAATTGTGTGTCTACAATTCATTGGGAAGTGTTAAATGATGCATTAGCTCTGTTTTTGGAGACACACGGACCCTCTGATGGGAGGTGGGAGGTAGCTTTATAGAAGGAAGCACTCAACAATATTACAACCCCACCCAACTGTTTCCTCCATAGGGTGCATCAGGGGCATAATAATAACAACAACAACAACAATAATAATAATGATAATAATAAAGTTGGAAGAGACCTTGGAGGTCATCTAGTCCAACCCCCTGCTCAGGCAGAAAACTCTATACCATTTCAGACAAATGGTTGACCAATCTCTTCTTAAAAATCTCCAGTGATGGAGTACTCACAACTTCTGGAGGCAGGTTGTTCCACTGATTAATTGTTCTAACTGTCAGAAAATTCCTCCTTAGTTCTAGGTTGCTTCTCTCTTTGATTAGTTTCCATCCGTTGCTTCTTGTCCTGCCTTCTGGTGCTTTGGAGAATAGCTTGACCCCCCTCTTCTTTGTGGCAGCCCCTCAAATATTGGAACACTGCTATCCTGTCACCCCGAGTCCTTCTCTTCATTAAACTAGAGACTGGAACTAGAACAAAACTAGAAACTATTCTGGATTTCTTTTTCATCTGCCGGTTCTAGCATGATCCACAATCAAAGCACATCTTTCCTCTTCCAGCTTCTCTTTCGTCCACCTAATTTGGTTCCATCCAGCCCAGAATTTGGACAGCTCTTTGGAATGGTGGACAAATGGACGGACAAATGGACAGCCCGAGAGGATCTCAAGCCTCCATCGGTAGTTCCTTTCCTACGTTCCTTTGGGTTCGAAGGAAGAAAAAAAAAGAGTCCCAAATGTTTTCTCCTTCTAAACGGATTTCCCCAGCGTCACAGTCATAATATTTTTACAGTTAAAAGATCGACTGCCTTAATAAAGTGTGATTTGTGCATTTAGAAAAATTCATTAGAGCAGACATTATGAATTTGTTTTATTTATTTATTTTGCGAGCTAATTTGGGTACACTACTTCAAAAGAACACTTCCCAGCTCCTTAGTCATGCACTAATAACATCTAATAATTAATAAAGACATGTAAATTCTTAACTCCCAGAACTGTTTCCAACTTACAGTCTTTATGCTTTGCCTCTTGTGTCTGATGCCTGCATTGCTTTCTTCTGCAAAATGCTAAACAGACCCATCCTTGCTGCCTTGCTGGGCTGGTGAATATTCAGACTGCTGAGCAAGGGGTTGGACTAGACCACCTCCAAGGTCCTGTTCTATTCTATTCTATTCTGTAATTCTATTCTATTCTATTCTATTCTATTCTATTCTATTCTATTCTATTCTAATTCTATTCTATTCTATTCTATTCTATTCTATTCTATTCTATTCTATTCTATTCTATTCTATTCTAATTCTATTCTATTCTATTCTATTCTATTCTATTCTATTCTATTCTATTCTATTCTAATTCTAATTCTATTCTATTCTATTCTATTCTATTCTATTCTATTCGGTGGCCTCTCACCACTAACTAGTTAAGGCCTTAGTCAAATGAAACCTGGCTCCAAACCTGATGATATTGAAAGAATTTTACTTAAAATTCCTGCAAATTCCTGCAAACATTCCTCATTTGTATATATATACATAGTTAAGAGCAGAGACCATCTGGCAGTAATGGGTAGCAATTGCTTAACAACTGCCTGGCTTAGGTTGACCCTCCTTCTTCTTTGAGGCAGCCCCTGAGATATTGGAACACTGCTATCATGTCCCCCCTCGTCCTTCTCTTCATTAGACTAGACATTCCCAATTCCAGCAAACGTTCCTTATATGTTTTAGCCTCCAGTCCCCTGATCATCTTTGTTGCTCTTCTCTGCACTCTTTCTAGAGTCTCAACATCTTTTTTACATCCTGGTGATCAAAACTGGATGCAGGATTCCAAGTGTGGCCTTCCCAAGGCCTTGTAAAGTGGGTATTAACCCTTCACGTGATCTTGATTCTATCCCTCTGTGAATGCAGCCTAGCACTGTGTTGGCTTCTCCAAATCCTGACTTGTTTGCCCCAGAATCCTTCTTAAAGATCTGAAAGAGTGAGCCAACTACGCAGGAGCTCTCCAAAGACCCTAAAGTTAACGCTGCTACAGGGTTGCCCAGATGAATTCCAGGTACCTTCCCCACTCCTTAAGAGAATTCAACTACTTCTAAATGCAAAAAAAAAAAAAAGAGAGAGAGAGAGATGAGGACACAATTCAACATGCTGTACAGGAAAAGAACGGCGGTGCTGTCAAAGAGGGAGGGAAGAAAAAAAAAATTCCGAACAACATTTCCCATACATCTTCTTTAATACCTTCAGTTTGAAAAGCTGGCAAATTAACTCAGTAGAGAAGCCAAGCCCTCTTATCCATCTTCATTAAGTATGACTAGAAAATAATAAGAGACAGGCGTAAATCACCCCCCACTGTTATGGGCAAGGTTAAATTAATTTCACATAATTCTTTTTCGTTTATTAGGAAAGACAAGAGGATCCAGGCGTGCAGTTCAGGTAGGAGGAAGTGGTAGGAGGACTTCCTGAGCTCATACATAAATATGACAGAAGAAGGCGAGAAGAACCTAATGGCTTTACGTAAAGCAAGGGAGCCTTTCTATTTGTGACTTTCTATTTGTTCCTGCATTCAGGAAGACGCCACTGAGTTATCAACAAATGCTAAGAGATTCTGCATCACAAGCAACAACTCCAGAGAGCAGCTTTGGTTTCTGGCTTCAACCCTGCTGGACCTCTACTTTCCCTGTGTCTCTAAAGTAATAACAGAATAAGAGAATTGGAAGGGACCTTGGAGGTCTTCTAGTCCAACCCCCTGTTCAAGCAGAAAATTTCAGACAAATGGTTGTCCAATCTCTTCTTAAAAACCCCCAGTGTTTGAGCTTCCACAGGAGCAAGCCATTCCACTGGTTAATTGTTCTAACTGTCAGGAAATTTCTTCCTTAGATCTAGGTTGTTTCTCTCCTTGATTGGTTTCCATCCATTGCTTCTTGTCCTGCCTTCAGGTGCTTTGGAAAATAGGTTGACCCTCCCTCTGGTCTGTGGCAGTCCCTAGATATTGGAACCCTGCTATCATGTCACCCCTAGTCCTTCTTTTCATTAAACTAGACATACCCAATTCCTGCAACCGTTCTTCGTATGTTTTAGCCTCCAGGCCCCTAATTATCTTTGTTGTTCTTCTCTGCACTCTTTCTAGAGTCTCAACGTCTTTTTTTATATCATGGTGACCAAAAATGGATGCAATATTCCAAGTGTGGTCTTACCAAGGAGCCCAGAAAGAATTCAAACGTTTCTTAAGATAGCAGGGAATAAAGCATGAGTGAAAAATCTGATTCTTGCAAAGTTGCTAAACTGTACTGTAATTCTTAGAAGAAAACAGTAGTCAGGAGCAAGGAAACTTGGACCCTGAGTTATTTTCCACATGCAGAAAGAAGAGAGGAAGAAAAAGAAATACTGTACGCCATCCAGCCCATGCCCCCAAATGCTTGGATAAGTGTGCACCCAAACTGGCATCTCAACATTGATTCAGTTCAAATTCTGTCCCCTGGTATAGTAAAGCAGAGAAGGGATGAAAAATGGCATCATTCCTTCTATATATTATTTCTTTCGAAAGGGAACTTGCTTTTGTCTTGAACATCTTTCCCAAAGTTTTGTGGCTGACCTTGCCCCTTGCCCAAAATCCTAAAGGTGATTGGTTTGGATTTAAGATAACATATCGGGCGAACTGAAGCATTTAGCTTGCAAACTGTGGTTTCTGCCTTAGCAAGAGGTGACGTAGGAGAAGAAGAGGTAGAAATGTCATTGCCTTCTTCCTAGGGCTGAAAGAGTGTGGCTGGCACAAGTTCACCCTTAGCTTCGTGCGTTAAGACAGGACTAGAACTCACTGTCTCCTGATGATTGGCCCAAAGTCACCCAGCCGGCTTTTACTCCCAAGGCAGGAGTAGAACTCACAGTCTCCTGGTGATTGGTGTAAAGTCACCCAGCTGGTGTTCATGCCTAAGGTGGAACTAGAACTCACCATCCCCTGGGGATTGGCCCAGTGTCACCCATCTGGCTTTCATGTCTAAAGTGGGACTATAACACATCATCTCCTGGTGATTGGCCCAAAGTCACCCATCTGGCTTTCCCATCTAAGGTGGAACTAGAACTCACCATTTTCCAGTTTCCAGCCTGGTGCCTTACCCACTAGACCAATCTGGCTCTCTTAGCTTTGCTCTTCAGGCAATAACGGCGGTGTGATTCCATTAATATTAGTAGCTGCTTTCATCCCATCTGCGGTAAGTGGAAAGTTGGAACACAACGTTGTTCTAACCAAAATAAATATACCCACTGCACAGAAAAACCGAGCACTGAGGCCAAGGAATACTGTGTTTTTGCCCACGGCTTCCCGCTCCCGACATGGAAGGAGTTGGCCTCCAAGCAGAAAACTTCAAGATTCATTATTACACCTCATGCAAAGCTCATTGCTGAAAAGAAAAGAGACCGTTACACATTCTTGTTACAAAAAAAAACCACACACACATACAAAAACAACAACAACGAAGTCTTTGGTTAATAAAAGATGCCAGTCTGTTAGCTTGACGTGAACCAAAATGACAGCTATTAGCCCTTCTATAGAATTCAGACTCAGTTCAGCAGACTGCTCACCCTTGATCATGGCTCCTAGGTTGACGAAATTCACTTGTACGCAATTTTCACTGGGCAAGGCACTTTTTTCTTTTTTTAATTAACAAGTATGGGATTCCATTCTCTCGGCTGGGAATCTGAAACTAAACAAGGTTACCATGGTTTTCAGGATACGGGCCGTTTCCTTTGGTCTTTCAGCGACTATTTGTTTTCCTGGCAAAATATACCCAAATGGGGGAAGGGACCAGGAGCCTGGGGGGACTCAACTTATAGGGTTTTTGTCAGCATCCTTCCTGTCAAACGTGAACAACAGAGAATCTGCAGAAGGAAATGTCCTCTAAAGGGCATTTCTGCAAAAGACAAGAATCGTAGAATCTAGGGCTGGAAGGGACCTCTGAGTTCTTCTAGTCCAACCCCCTACTCAAGGCAGGAACCTTAGACCAGCCCAGTCAAACGGTGGTGCAGTCTATTTTGAAAAACCTCCAGTGATGGAGCACCCACAACTCCAAGAGGCAAGCTATTCCACTGATTAATTGCTCTCACTGTCAGGAGATTTTCTCCTTACTTCTAGGTTGGAACTCTCTTTAAGAAGCTTCCAGCCATTACTTCTTGTCCTGCTCTGTGGTGCCTTAAGAGAATCGGTCAATCCTTACGGAATAAGGTCACACTGTTACAGGTGACCATCTTCGTCGTCTCCATCATCTGAAAGGATCAGCCAAGTGCAGCTGCCTGCAGTGACAGGTCAGTGAGGTGGGGGACCCCCCAGAAATAAATTCACCCTCACAAAAGAATTTCAGCAACCCCAGTCCCACCGATTGGTGAACACACCTTACCACCAATTATAGCCTTAACTCACCGGAAAACAATTGAAGGTGCAATCCCCCAAAGTTATCCATCTGGGTCAAACACCATCAGCAGATGGTAGATCTGTAAAGAGTGCAGCCGTGGAAAGCGAAGAGATGTTTCCAGCGGTGCACAGCACATGTCTGCAGCTGTGTCAATCAGATGCACCTTTTCCTTCCATTGGGCTGCAGCTGCAAAGGACTGCATTATATGGGGAGAAGCCGCAGTTCCTTCGAGGAATTGTAGACTAATCCTGTACCAAACCCCCTGAAAGTCTCAAAGCATTTTTTAAAATTTGTTTTGCCTTTCAATCAGAAACACCAAGAAGCCCTAGTACAACGGATGCAGCAAAGCTTCCACCCAACTCAAACCAGAAAAACTTAGATGGGGGTGTCCAACCTTGGCAACTTGAAGATCTGTGGACTTCAACTCCCAGAATACCTCAGCTGGTTGGGCTGGATGGGGAATTCTGGGAATTGGAAGTCCACAAGTCTTCCAGTTGCTAAGGTTAGACACACACCCTGACTTAAGACCTATCTAAAAGGGGAGCAAATGAATCCCACCCACTTGAGCATATGGCAATGGGCTTTTGAAACTCCCAGTACAGATTGGAAGCTGCTGGTCATGGAAATACATCAGAGGCTTATATGGGATGTGTAACTCGTCGACAGATTCTTTGGCTTGCCGCCGAGTATTTAACGATGCTTAAGAAGGTAAACAAATCTTGCAGACCCTGATATTCTAACAATACTGTGCAACTGAGTTCAGCATAATAAAGAAATAAAGAAGAAGAAAAAACGAAGAGATTTAGAGCTAAACCAACTTTCTCCAACCTCAGTCATGAGGGGCAGACATCATGCTAAATCACCATAAGAGGCTTTTTACAGGTAGTCCTTGACTTAACCATGATTTGTTTAGTGGCGGCTCAAAGTTGCAACGGCACTGAAAAAAGCGACTTAGGATGGCTTTTCACTCTTACGACCATCGCAGCATTCCCCGTGATCACGTGATCAAAATTGGGATGCTTGGCAACGGGTTCATATTTACGACGGAGGCAGTGTCCCCAGGGTTCACGTGATCCCCTTTTGCGGCCTTCGATAAGTCACTGGGGAAGCCAGATTCACTTAACAACCATGTTACTAACGGAACAGCTGTGGCAAGAAAGGTCATAAAGTGGGGCAAAACTCACTTAACCAATGTCTCGCTTACCGACAGAAACTTTGGGCTTAATTGTGGTCGTAAGTTAAGGACCACCTGTATGTTTTTTCCTTAGCCCCTTGCGTGAATCTAGCACTTTGAGTAAACTCATCAAGCTGTCGTGGATTTTTGGACCCCCGTTTATGGCTCAGCTGTTAAGTAAAGCCATCTATAGTTTATTGATCCGACCACGATTAAACCAAATCCTATCTTAAGCTAATGAGTGTACCCAATTACAGGTAGTCCTTAACTTACGACCGCAATTGAGTTCAACATTTCTGTTAAGTGAGAGATTTGTTAAGTGAGTTTTGCCCCATTTGACGACCTTTCTTTCCACAGTTGTTAACTGAATCACTGCAGATGTTAAGTTAGTAACCCGGTTGTTAAGTGAACCTGGCTTCCCCATTGACTTTGCTTGTCAGAAGGTCGCAAAAGGGGTGTCAACGCTGCTAACACCGGATGTTTTTGCTTTGACAACAAATGGAGATGCAACCATTTTCTTCTTATGTTTTACTCTTAGAGTTAGAGTTAGATGATGCTGGGGGGAGGAATGTGCATGAGAGTTCAGCCAGACATAACAATACTGGACCTAGTGTGTGAACCAAGGTTATTGAAATAAGAGATGATAAGAATTGGCGGGCTGGAAGACTTGAGGGAAAGCCTGCATTTCAAGCTAATGGGAGAATGTGATTTATGACTGTTAATTGGAGGAGGGAATTGTGCTTTGATACTATGTGCTCAGGGAAGGGGAATCCAGTTTTTGGCTTCGATTGTGTTAATGCCGATGCTATGCTTCTCTAATAAAGATTCTTTAAGGTAAACAATGCCTCGAAGTTCTTTGAAGAGTTTCATCTGTCGGAACCATGACAAGGGGATCACGTGACCCTGGGAGGCTGCAACCATCATACATATGAGCCAGTTGCCAAGCAGCTGAATTTTGATCACGTGACCGTGGGGATGCTGCAACGGTCGTAAGTGTGAAAAACGGTCATAACTCACTGTTTTCAGTGCCGTTGTAACTTTGAACGGTCACTAAACGATAAGTCGAGGACTATCTATAGTGGATGTCCAAATAGGCAGTCTTTTTCTCTTCAAACTAATTTTAAAAAGTTACGAAACCCCCAAAAGACAAGATTTGCCTCCTATCAGTTAAAACTCTTACTATCCAGATCAGGTTGATGACATAATCACAAATTTGTATTCATGGGAATTGAAGAGAAAATGTGATCCTCAGCAGAAAGAAAAACACAGAAGCAGGACATAACTGGGAGAGGAGATTTCTCCAAAGGGAAGCAAACTGAAACATCCCTGGAAACATTTGATTTAGAGCAAAACTCTGTAAACTAAGTTACCGCCGTTTAATTGAAGGTCTTGTAAAGAACGAGCAAAATACGACATTTCTGCCACTGGTTTTTTTTTTTTTTTTCCAGCAGAATTCTCTGGTTTTTGTAGAACGACGATGCATTTAAAAAGAGGAGGTTTTGTTAAAACACACCGGCCTCTAATTTCCGTCCCGGTTTCCTGTAGGCTTTTGCCGACGTTTTTCTGTCATGCTGGACTGCAACCGAAAACATCACCAGCCCAATAAAGGCATCAAAGCTGCACAATTTTGTTCACAATCAAAACACACAGGAGTGATGGATTTCCTCTTGGGTTGCGATGCTAGAAAAAGTGCCCTGAATATTTTTAACACAAATCACTGCCGGCTCTCCAACATCAGTCCAGGTTCAAGAACAGATGCTGGTTTTCAGCCTGAACAAGATCAACAATAGGCTTTGGCTCTTCCAAAAAAAAAAAAAGCACATTTTCCACAGAAAGCCTTAATTCCAAGGATACACCCACCCTCAAATTCTCCACAAAAAAATTCTAGAAAGGCCTGGTTTGGTAGGCCTCACCTATGTATCACAATGGTTGACTTTGTACCTCACGCCTCAAACGTGGCTTGTTTAATTTTGGTAATAGGTGGAGACCACCTAGCCATTATGGTTATAAATCAGGTTTAGGGTTTAGTGTGTCCTGCAAATTATAGTTTAAAAACCATTAACCATGAATTAGCGTGTCTTGTGAAGCTAGTCAACCAACCTTGGTTAGGGTATTACTTGAGCGTTGAGGGGAAATCTTAAATTAATTTCCATTTCATTATTTACTTTGATATTTTTTTTGGGGGGGGTCTATCCCTCCAACTAGCAAGAAAGGTCATTTTTTAAAAAGCCTTATTCAAAAAAAATCAGGAAAAAAACAGGGTTCAGTTGTTACATTGGCATCGTCAGCTTCAAAGTGGCTTTCTTTGCTTGTCACAGGAACTTTTTCTTTATCAAAACAAAACATAATGTATACTACACAGTATATAAAAATAGCTTGTTTTGATTAAAAAAAAATGTTTCAGATGATTAAAGAGAGTATCCCATCCACTTTTTTGAGGCAGGGCTTAAATCAAACTTAACAGAATAACAGAGTTGGAAGGGACCTTGGAGGTCTTCTAGTCCAACCCTCTGCTCAGGCAGGAAACCCTACGTCATTTCGGACAAATGGTTGTCCAATCTCTTCTTAAAAACTTCCAGTGCTGGAGCATTCAGCACTTCTGGAGGCAGGTTGTTCCACTGGTTAATTGTTCTCACTGTCAGGAAGTTTCTCCTTAGTTCTAGGTTGCTTCTCTCCTTGATTAGTTTCCATCCGTTGCTTCTTGTCCTGCCTTCAGGTGCTTTGGAGAAGAGGTGGACTCCCTCTTCTTTGGGGCAGCCCCTGAGATATTGGAACACTGCTATCATGTCACCCCTGGTCTTTCTCTTCATTGCACTAGACATACCCAATTCCCACAACCATTCTTATCACAAGGGTGGAGAACTTTATAACAGGGCTTATTATTTGTTTGTTTGTAAAATTTATTACCTACCCATCTTACCACATGGCAACTCTGGGCTTAAGAAGCTCATATCTCTTACAACCCCAAAACTTACTTATCCCCGACTCTCTTCTGTTTGTCTTGGTAGAACTCTGCTTGAATAACCTACTTGTTGGGCCAACATAATATTTTTCTTGGCCCGCCATGAAGTAGCTTAGTAGACTTGTGTTTCCCGGTTCACTTTTGCCTTTGTGGACTTTCACAGGCCCATAAGTACCCCCTCAACAGCAGAGGGCTCTGCTTTAAGTTTAAACTCGGGAGGAAAATACACTGCTCTATTTTATTGTATTCAAACATGGAAGTCTGCCTAAAAATGCTTAAATGCTGAGTAGGAAAATACCAGAGGCAATGAAGAGTTAGTTTCAGTAGAAAGGAATATTTCTAGCTCAGAGTTGAATTCTGGGGACCCCACAGACCGCCTCCTCCTACTCCCCCCCCCCTTCTCCTTCTTCTCCACTTCACAAATCTCACTCCCTTCTAGCACTGATGATGTTACCTAGTTTCGTAATGAAATGTCTGCAAGAAACAACCAGAGACCACCAAGGACCCAATAGTCCTCCTCCTCCTCCTCCTCCTCCTCCTCCTCCTCCTCTTTGCAAACCCCCCTGCCTTCTAGCACTGATGATGTTACCTAGTTGGGTAATGAAACGTCTGCAAGACAACAAGCTCAGAGAGCGCCAAGGACCCCTTCTCCTGCAGGCTGACATAACAACACAGGAAAGGAGAGAAGCTCAACTATTTGTCAGTGACCGATGAGAAAAAGACACGGGAGAAATGCACCAAACCACGGTTTTGTTTATTCCTTATTTATTGGACAAACTGGAATTCACTGGGCTGGATGACTTTTAGCTAATCACTTCCTCATAGCCCAACCAACCTCACAGGAATGTTGTGGGAAGGTGGGAGTACTAGGTGTGTATAGATGCTGCCCTTGAGAGGATCAAAAATAAAGGTGGGACAAAAAAGGAATAAAGGAAGGGTTTCCAAACAATGGCTGGGTTCAAGCCACCCTCTCAACCCAACCCAAACAAACCAGATTATGGCTTAGAGCGATGTGGGAGCTGGCTCTCTAAGAGGAAGCAGCAGAGAAATTCGTATTTCTGTAGATAACCATTTAAGTTCCTCTACAGGGACCTGCCTCATCTCTTCAAGGCGGGAGGCTAACAGAAAATGCCATTTTTCAATTTTTCTTTTTTATTAGAACTGCGATGTCCCACTTCTGGTATAATGCTATAACACCATCTAAGGGAAATTCGTCATCCTTTAAGTCAAGCTTCAAGTTGTCCTCTTGGAAATCTTGACCACGTCGTAGAGGGGGAAAAATGCCTCTCCCCTCTCAGGCCACGCAAGAGGACACAACACAATCAGTGAAACCCCTTGTGTGAATCTGGTTACGTCAAGTGGAGAACTCTCAGAAGAGTTGGCGTCCGAGGGGAAAACCCACAAATAGACACAGAGTGTGCCCTAAGTGCTAAGAATTCAGTTACACGCTCACATATTCCATGGTGAAGCAATATTACCAAGCTACTCATGCGAGCTTCCGATTGCCTTCCTTTCCAAGTAAATATTTTGCTCACGTACGTACGCGTTCTTGTTCCTATATTATGTTCATTTTGGGAAAATGCAGACTTTGGGATGCTTGAAGTCTGAACAATAGCAAAAGGCTGGGGATTTGGTTCTATAATACAGGGAGTCCTCCTCACCTTTGCTTAGCAATCATTTGAAATTACGATGCCACTGAAAAAAGTGGCTTATGACCAATCCTCATACTTACGACTGTTGCCATGTCCTCACAATCAAGTGATCAGAATCCAGGCACCTGGCAACTGCAGGTAGTCCTCGCCTTAACAACCACAACCGAGCCCAAAGTTTCTGTTGCTAAGTGAGACATTTAGTAAGGGAGCTCTGTCCCATTTTATGACCTTTCTTCCCACAGTTGCTAAGTGAATCACTCCAGTTGCCGCAACGTTCGTCAGTGTGAAAAATGGCCATAAGTCATTTTTTTTTCAGGGTTGTCGTCCCTTCGAATGGTCACTAAACGAACTGCTGTAAACTTGAGGACTACCTGCACTTACAATGCTTGCAGCCATCCCAGGATCCTCTGACCTCCATTTGCGACTTTCCCAGCTGGCTTTTGAAAAGCAAAGTCCACGGGGAAAGATGGATTCACTTAAGACTGTGTGACTCACTGAACGAGAGAAAGTGATATAATGATAGTAATAGTAGTAGTAGTAGTAGTAGTAGTAGTAGTAGTGAGAAGGAGAAGGAGAAGGAGAAGAAGAAGAAGGAGGAGGAGGAGGAGGAGGAGGAGGAAGAAGAAGAAGAAGAAGAAGAAGAAGAAGAAGAAGAAGAAGAAGAGGAAGAGGAAGAGGAAGAGGAAGAGGAAGAGGAAGAGGAAGAAGAAGAAGAAGAAGAAGAAGAAGAAGAAGAAGAAGAAGAAGAAGAAGAAGAAGAAGAAGAAGAAGACTGTCCAGTCTCTTCTTAAAAACCTCCAGTGTTGGAGCATTCACCACTTCTGGAGGCAGGTTGTTCCACTGGTTAATTGTTCTAACTGTCAGAAAATTTCTCCTTAGTTCTAGGTTGGGTTTCTCCTTGATTAGTTTCCATCCGTTACTTCTTGTCCTGCTTTCAGGGGCTTTGGAGAATAGCTTGACTCCCTCTTCTTTGTGGCAGCCCCTGAGATATTGGAAGGCTGCTATCCTGTCACCCCTCGTCCTTCTCTTCGTTAGACTAGTCATCCCCAATTCCAGCAATTGTTCCTTGAGCTTAACAACTGTAGCAAAACAGGGTCTAAAATCGGGTTTGATTCACTTAGCAACTGCCTTGCTTAGCAATGGAATTGTGATCCCAATTATGATTGTTAAGTTGAGGTCTACCTGTAACATGCCCAGCTCTGTCAAGACACAAGAAACAAGTAAGGCGTGGTTCCCACTCACTTCTAAGGGGCTAAAGAAGAGAAAGGATTTTCTTGCTGTTATATATGTTTATTTGGTGATCAGCCACAATATTCGCAGCCAGGCAATGAAAATACTTGGAGTAGATTAGCACCGCCTGCGAACATACAATCCAAGATACAAAAAGCCATGATGTAGCTACTTGGCTTCTGGCTTAAGGTATACCCTGAACCGAGTTCCTAAATCAAACTTTATGGGCTTCGAAGAAGGATAGGATACATGAATCAAGACAACCGTGGTCCGTTTAATAAGCCAGGGTGAAACAAACCAGGATCAGTGTGATGCTCAAACATTCCATATATACTCTATTCCACTGTTCCATGATAAAATGGCAGGTGAAACTTTCCTAAAAGTAAGAATGGAATGGCGACTTTTAAAGCAAAGCAGAAAAAAGATTTAGGAAATGGGGGTGGGGAAAAATAATGTTATCTGTGAAAAGACAGCAAATATATTTCTAGCGTGGCAGATATCAAGATCTCTTTCCTGGTGTGTAGTTCCAGTCGGTCTCACACCCAAACACACTCACTCACTCACTCACCCAGTGTGCAAATTCTACAGCCCCCCACCCAAGCCATCATCTTCACGCAGTTAATCCAGCGCAGCTCCTAAATTCAGGCTGTATATATTTCTGCTCCTCAGGCTGTATATTGCAGATCCTCAACCCCCCCCCCCCACCTCCCCATCCATCCATCCATCCATCCACCCACCCTGGGCCACAAATTGCAAAACTGTTGCTGCCCCCCTCCCCGAAATTCTCAGCCACCTGTTTAAACGAACGGGAGGAAGAGGAAGAAAAAGAAAGAAAGGGAGGGAGGGAGGAAAGGGGAGGGGGGGTAGAGAAGAAATCAATCCAGCAAATTCCCTCTCCGATCAGGAGAGAAAAAGCTTTCTTGAAAACTGGGGGAGCCAATCACAGAGACAGGCAGGGGGGCAGGCTGAATGTCAGCTGGGGCACAAAATAGAACCTAAGGAGCAAATGCAGCACGCAGTTGGGGAGAATCTAATCCTCCAGCTTAAGGGAGCCCAACGGTCAAGGCGGGAAACAAGCCCGCCAGAGCCGTGTTAGAAACAACCCCCATGAAGAACAAAGGCAGAGCGGAGTCCGTGGGTCCCACAGCATGGGTGTCCCTGACTCTCCCGCTGGGCCTGGAAGACAGATGCTCAGAGCACCAAAACGCTCGTCCGTCGGGGACAGGAAGGGAAGGGAAGGAAGCCGGGGCCTTAGGAGGGGAGGGGAGGGGAGGGGGAAGACTTTAGGGCTGGGTGCCAGTGGTCTCCTCTAACCCAGGGAGAAGAGACCTCCTGGCCCCTACTGTAAGTGGAGAAAAAGAGAGATTCTGCCAGGATCTTGATAAAAGGTCTTGATCTTTGACATGCCTCCCAAAGGGGGCAGGGCTACGAGAGGTAGACTTATTGATAATTAAATCAGATGCAGAAAGAAAGGGAACTGTGGTTCCTTGGTTGAGAAGCCCAGCTGGGCCAGGAGCCAGCTTCCTGCAGAGATCAGACTCTTCTGAGAACACTAGTGTAGGACAGCTTGACCATTGCAGGCTTCTTCTGTGGTTTTTTTTTTCCCTCGTTGCCTGGCATGGAGCAAACTTCTCAACATAGAGGTTTGTCTGATGGTGGTAGAAGCTCCATTAATTTGGGCTGGGAGGGAGAGCAAAGGGCAGAAACAGTGGAAAGTAGCATCCAAGGCCTTTGGAAGTAGGAATGGCTTTCCAGAAGTTGCTCAAGGACCACTCCCAACAATCCTAGGTACCACGATCGAAAAGGAGGAATGCTGGGAGTCATGGCTGAAGAACCTCTAGAGAACCATTCCTGTTGTAAAGGAAGGATGGAGACAAGAGCCTTGCTTGAGCCACAAGAATATAGCAGCTCGCGAGTCTAATGGTTGGAAATGATACGGTAAGGTTAAGGAGATCCTGAATGAAATTCCTACTCACCTGGAGCTCAACCCATCTGACAAATTGTTATGAAGCTAACCTGAAGAGTGAAATAATCATATAAGCAACCTTGCCTGGAGTAAAGGCAAGGTCTCAACACAATGAGCATTTGGTAAACCATAAATGTGAGATGAGGGAAGGGCAGCCAATCAGGGTAGTAAAACTCTTTATCCAAGACCCTTGAGAACATGGTTACAATTAGAGAACATGGTTACAATTAGGCTACCACCTCACATCTTTCCATGGTTTGGGGAGTTAACCATCCTTGATTGGTTTGTACTCTTATGCTGCACATAAATCATGGTTAACAGGTTGGAAATCCTTACCCCCACGTTCTGGTTGAATGAATCCAGCTATTTTCTGGCTCTTTCCATTATCTTCATCTTTTAATCAGTTTGAGAAAGAGGCAGTCTATGGTTGTTTAAGAAACTTTCTCCCTGGAGTGAATTTTCCAGAGCTGAATGAATTCCCTGCTGAAATGTTCCACAACTCCAGGAGGGTTTACGACTGCAAAATAATGGCTCGGCTCCTAGACGCATAAACCCACATGTGGCTTGCTTTGTTGGGATGCCGTGCACAGACAAACCTAGCCAGTGTGGCTTGCAAACCAGGGCTAGTATCTTATATGGACCCTTTGAGACAAGCAAACTGTGGCTTAAGAACAATCTTCTCCCTCAAGAGCAGTGTGTCTCAATCTTGGGCAGCTTTAAAATGGAGGGTTTCAACTCCCAGAATTCCCCAGCCAGCCATGCTGGGAGTTGAAGTGCCCTGTCTTAAAGTTGCCAAAGTTGAGAGACATTGCTCCAGAATTTTGGACTTGAGTTCTCCACATTGCCCCATTGACTTGGGAATTGCAAATTAACAGGTCTGAAAGGGGTGCAGAATAGAGAATGCCAGCCTGTATGTCCCAAAACAATCACAAATGTCTTTATAAAGAGGTTTGGGATCGTGGACCCAACACTATAGTTACAACTGATAAGGGGTCACCCAAGAAAAATGAAAGCACTCTATTCCAAAGCAGGATTTGCCATGCGTAGGCCTGTTGTCCATCATATGAAGAAGGAAAGTTATCAAAACTTTGCCTCCTCCCTCCCTTCCATCTCAAGCCCTGCCAGCACCAGCCAAGGGGATAAGTCACCCAAAGAGAATTGGGTGACCCTCACCTTCCCAAACTATCAGTTGGGTCCTCGGCATAATTTGGAAACCGTCACAAAGACACCCAGCGGGGCCAGCCACGGAAACCCTGCCAGCTCATTTTAAAACAGCGAGGGGGAATTCTGGCGTCACCCGCCTGGCCCGCTAGGTGTTACCTAAGCAGATGGCGAGGCCTTAAAAAAACTAAAAAAAAAATCAAAAGACTTGCGAGCAGCCGCGAGAAAGTTGGAAGTCGGAAAACAGGTCAGAGGGAAGAGACACGCGTGCAACGGGGCACCCACAATGGAAGACGTTGCTAGCTGGAGAAGGAGCCAGCCAGGGCGATTGTCCTTAGCATAGCCAGATGACCATCTGCCCAATTTCCTGGGCTGTTGTTGTTGTTGCCAGCTCAGTGGGGAATAAACCCAGAACAGACAAGATTCTGCTGTTGGAAGAAAGCCATCTGCCTGCCCCTTTCCCCGGGCTGTCTCTTCTGGCAGGCCTGGCAGGGGTGAATTCCTCCAGGACCAGGGAGTAAGGATTGATGAGATGGCAGTAGGGTGGGGGCAAGGATTGGGAAGGGAAGGGAAGGATAGAAGGAAGGGAAGGACAGAGGCAAGGGGAAAGGGAAGGGGAAGGAGAAGGAGGGAAGGGGAGGGGATGGGAGGGGAGAGCAGAGCAGAGCAGAGCAGAGCAGAGGAGAGGAGAGGAGAGCAGAGCAGAGCAGAGCAGAGCAGAGCAGAGCAGAGCAGAGGAGAGGAGAGCAGAGGAAAGAGAATAATTTGTCCAAATAATACTTTAGCTGCTCAACACAATGTTCCCTGTCTGTCTACCTAGGAAGGCTGACCGTTTTTCACAAGTCTTGCAGAAGGAAAATCCTAGAGAATTGCGCGTGCTTAAGAGACAGATAGAGAACAAAGTAGCAAACATGAGCATAATTCCTAAAATTAATTCAAATGAAAAAAAAAAATCCTAGATAATTGCAAATGGATACATGCAAAATGGGCTGAGAGAAAAACACTTGCAAAAAAAAAATTCAAACTTTTGCTGCCTTTTGGAACTGGAATAAAAAATGGAAATCATAGTTCTCCCCGGGGTGTCCTTTTCACTGAAAAGAACAACATAGCAATAATAAGCATTTATGTATGCTTTACATTTTCAAAGAAAGGCAGAAATCACTATTAATGGGGAAAATGCAGGCATACATAATGCTAACATTAATTCATACACTGAATTGCATTCTCTGTAGAAAGTCAGTGTAACAGTTTTCAGAATTAGATTCTGCTGTTGTGCATAACAGATTCTAAGTGGGAAAATTAACACACACACACACAAACAACAATAACAACAACAGTCATTTTGCATCCCGGAGCCAACTTAACACCACAACCCCACCCAACGAGAGCAATTCGATATAAATTCATAAAAAGCAAGCTCTTATTTGGTTCCTTTTAAAAAAAAAGAAAAGATAATGCAGATTTTAACCCTCAAGAAATTATTATGTAGGCAGCTGCTAAAATGCATATACAAATAAACATTAAATGCTTGTTTTCCATTTCTCTGAAAGGGGCCACGTTGCTCCTTTGAATAGAAAGCAATGAAAAGCACTTAATCAAACAAAACAGTTAAAGTAAGCAAATTAGCAAATGAAAGTTGCATTTGGGAAGGCAAGAATACCGGTTTAATTGAAAAGAAGTCTCCAGCTGAATACGGGAAAAAATATTTCGGGAGATGAAAACTGATTGATCTCTCCTGTTCACTCAATGAAATTGACTCAGTTCAGACACACCACAGATCAAGCAGTTGTTTATCATTTCAGTTGTTGAGTCAGGGACATGGTGGTTAAGTGAATCTAGCTTCCCCATTGACTGCATTTGCAGAAGGTCGCAAAAGGGGATCACATGACTCCAGGATCTGCAACAGTGGTAAGTACACGCCAGTTTCCAAGTGTCTGAATTTTGATCACATGACGCGGGGATGTTTCAACAAGTTCAGAGGCGTCACAGACCAGGCAGGAATGGAAGCTGTGCCTAACTTTGAGATGGGAATTCTCTTGAGCTAGGATGATGTCGGCTGCTAAGTGACTTTTGCCCCCTTTCATGACTTTTCTTGTCACAGTGAATCATTACAGGTGTTAAGTTAGTAGTGAATCTGGCTTCCCCCTTGACTTGGCTTGTCAGAAGGTCAGCTAAGGGGACCACATGACCCCAGGACCACTGTGGCCGTCATAAACACAAGTCAGTTGCCAAGCATCTGAATTTCGATCACGTGATTGTGGGGATGCCGCAACGGCCTTAAGCATGAAAAACGGTCGTCTCATTTTTTTCAGTGCGGTTGTAACTTTGAATGGTCACTAAGCAAATTGTTCTAAATTGAGGACTGTCTGCATTCACTCTGATGGGACTCCTCTTGAACAAGGGTGAAAAGCGGATCTGGGCTGGTTAGACAAGTAAATCAGGATTTCCTCAGCTCTTTCTCCCCCTGGAGTTTTAATGGCCGGAGAGTTAGGATTTTAAAGGTTAACTACACCCATAAAGCTGAGTATTTGTGTGAAGTTCAGCCCCCAAATTGAAAGATGCCTATGTGCTCATTCGTGGCAATTGTAAACAGAGAGGAGTCCAGGAAAGTTGTACAGGAGCAATCATGCAACTTTTTTTTTTTTATGCCTGCTACTAATTTCATATACTGAACTGAAAAGACATTAACATTATCCTGGCAGATGTCATAACAAGCCACTATTCTACTGAAACATAAGAATAGAATAGAATAGAATAGAATAGAATAGAATAGAATAGAATAGAATAGAATAGAATAGAATAGAATAGAATAGAATAGAATAGAATAGAATAGAATAATGATAGAATAATGATAGAATTAATAGAATAGAATGATAGAATTAATAGAATAAAATAATGATAGAATAGAATAGAATATAGAATAGAATATAGAATAGAATATAGAATAGAATATAGAATAGAATAGAATAATGATAGAATTAATAGATATGATAGAATAGAATAGAATAGAATAGAATAGAATAGAATAGAATAGAATAGAATAGAATAGAATAGAATAGAATAGAATAGAATAGAATAGAATAATGATAGAATTAATAGAATAGAATAATGATAGAATAGAATAAAATGATAGAATAGAACGGAACGGAACGGAACGGAACAGAACAGAACAGAACAGAATAGAATAGGAATACTCTCCTTAGTGCAATCACAGTAAGTCAACATACTTAGAGCACAAAAATCCATGTCAGGATTTATCTCCTCTCTCACCTCTTAATTTTTAATAAATATCTAAATAAATTAGAACTAGGCTGTATTAACACAACTGATGCCAGCATGCATCACAGAGCAACTTAAGGAGTAAGTGTTTCTTTAAAGTCACAATTTGTTTCATGTCTGTAACTCAAAAGGATTTCATTTTGACTAAGATGAGAGAGTCAAGAAAATTGGTACCCATTAGAGTCTCTTTGATGCAGCCTAGAAGCCAAAGAAAAAAAATATTAATCAGATCATACAAAAAATAAAGCTGGATCTGGAACTTTGAAGAAAGTTCAAAGCAACTGTCAAAATCTATGATCTTTCAACTAGGGTTAGCTGCGTTACTTACTGGCACTACTTTACCACTTGCGGTATCATCAATATGCCAGTGACACCCAACTGTATATCAAGACCCCAGGTTGTGCTGCAATAGCAACATCATGTCATGGGAGAAGATGGAATATAGACTGAAATTGAATCCTATGAGATAGGGTTGCTGCCTATCAAAGTTGTCTTTCAGCCCCAGTGATGACTTTGATGGGGTGGGTGATGGGAAGGTAGCCTCCCTGCGGGAGCAGCTCCTAAACTCATGGTTGCTGTTGAGAAGTAGATGAGAAGGTGGCCATGGGGGCTTTTGATTGCCCTTGTGGTCATACCTGGGGTGAGAGGATCTTGCTTCAAGGACTCATGCCCTCATCCCTACTTGACTACTGCAACATGCTCTACATGGGGCTGCCTTCAAAACCCACCAGGAAGTTTCTTAGGTCCCGCGATTGTGGTTTGCAACCCTTTTTTTGCCAGTTTCCGGGGGGGGGGGGGGGGAATGGCAAAAAAATTCCATTGGGGAAGCGGGATTTGCTTAATGACCATATCATTGACTTTACAACTTCTGTAAAAATGGTTGTAAAATCAGATCCGGTCACATGGTGATTCGACTTAAGACTGCATCAACTTACAACCAAAATTCCAATACCAATTGTAATCATAAGCTGAGGACTGTTTATATCAGGGGTCTTCAAACTTGGCCCTTTTATGACTTGTGGACTTCAACTCCCAGAATTCCTCAGCCAGCTGGCTGAGGAATTCTGGGAGTTGAAGTCCACAAGTCATAAAAGGGCCAAGTTTGAAGACCCCTGGTTTATATTCTTCTGTTGGTTTTCCCAAGCTGAAATTACATTAACATTAAGCCCTTGTTTTGACATAGCTCTCCAAAACCTCGATCAAATGTTTGCCATTTCAGCTATCCCCAATTTCAACCAATCCCTTTGAAAATAAAAATCTGAACACAAATGGTTAACAGAATCCTATCCACCCCCCTAGGCAGAAAGAGAGAGACCCCCACTTCACAGCCATTCGTAAGCATAAAAGCAGGGAATTCAGTTCAATATGGAGTTGGAGAACAACAGTATGTTTTATTTAATTAGGATCAACGGAAGAGATAAACCTCACAGCAGGATGAATAACAACAACATTTCAAAAATAATTCATGCCCAGGTAACAAAAGACAAAATTTAAATTACTTTCTTTTTTTTTCTTTTCCTTTTTTTTAAGGAGTTTACACATTGAGGTAGAACAATCATTTCACGGGTGGGGAGAAATATCTTAACACATCATATACAATTAATTGAAGGCACTTAAGAAGGCTCACGCACCATTCAATTGTTGCGCTGTTTAGCTGCAACACTTGATTTTCTAAGCAAATTGCACCCAAAAAAAGCTCAGCTGGATTTGCAGGCTGGAATCACTTACAGTTTGCTAAATTTAGCACAAATGTTTAGTTAACAAGCAAGCCGCAATTGGCTGGGTTCACACGATGTATTAAGCTATAAGCCATGATTTGCACACCACAATAGCTGAGGTTGCACATGATGTTAAACCCACAGTCAAATACTTAGAACTTTGGAATTGAAGCTCTTGAACTGCTACATTGCATGAATTTCCATGAAGAAAGAGAGAAAGAGAGAGAGGGAGAGAGAGAGGGAGAGAGAGAGAGAGAGAGAGAGAAAGAAAGAAAGAAAGAAAGAAAGAAAGAAAGAAAGAAAGAAAGAAAGAAAGAAAGAAAGAAAGAAAGAAAGAAAGAAAGAAAGAAAGAAAGAAAGAAAGAAAAAAAAGCCACATTCACTCTCAAACATCAAATCATGCAGCACAACAACATCTACACAGCACCACATCATATCAACAAACAGGATACATACACATTAAGACATTAAGACAAACATTATAAACACAGAGGAAGTAGAGGACGAGAAGGAAGAGCATTATTCATTCTCTTTTCAGGGTTCCTTTAATTCAGAATAACAGAATAACAGACTTGGAAGGAACCCTGGAAGTCTTCTGACCATGGAAATCTTCTATCCAGGGGTCTTCAAACTTGGCCCAAGTTTGAAAACCCTTTCTAGTCCAACCTCCCTGCTCAAGCAGAAAACCCTATACCATTTCAGACAAATGGTTGTTCAATCTCTTAAAAAAACCTAGTGTTGGAGCACCCACAACTTCTGGAGGCAGGTTGTTCCACTGGTTGATTGTTCTCACAGTTAAGGAAATTTCTCCTTAGTTCTAGGTTGCTTCTCTCCTTGATTAGTTTCCATCCGTTGCTTCTTGTCCTGCCTTCAGGTGCTTTGGAGAATAGGTTGACCCCATCTTGTTTTCATCTCTTCCGTGTGTTGTTCTCCAAAATATCACGTTTAAAGATACATTATTTGGGATCTGAAGGTCCCATGTTTTCATATGATGAATTTGTCACCGGTTCTACCTTCCCATTAATTGGTTTAATCCACTCTTAGGCCAAGAGCGGTGCTAACTGGGAATTGTGGGAGTTGAAGTCCAACAAATTGGCAAGACAACGGGTCAACCAACCGAACCAGGAAAAGCTAACACTCTTCCACCACAGTCAAAGAGACAGAAGTTTCTGACAAACCGGGATAACTCTACATTAGCCAGTCGAGTCTTGTTTGCGTTGAGTTGTGTTGAGGCAACAGTGTACAAAGACTGGCCTCCCACACTATCTTAAGCGATGGTTTAAAATAAAATTTGGTTGTTGAAGAAGCTATTACCGCTGGGTTCACGCTAAGCCAATCAAGCAGATGTAACAATTGTAGCGGTTGAATGGACGACACAACAGTGCCCAAAGCAAACAAGGAACATGAAATCTTAGCCCCATGTGATTTTTTCCCCCTCCCCATATTTGGCAAGTAAAAGCCATTTTCAAACGGAGGGCCTTTTTTTTTAATTATATAAATGAAACAAGAATTACCGCGCGCACGATAAAACGATGCAATTTATGTTCCCCTGAGATTATTCATTTTACTTATAGGTTAATTAAGTTTATATTCTATCCATCAGTCGGGTGAGAACAGAAGCTTCATTAGCCTCACATCAACTCTGTTACAAACCAGGAAGACGCGTATACAAAGCCATCTTCGGGTTGTTGGTTTTTGGGGGGTTTTTTTTGCCTCTACCCAATTGAAATGTGGCGTGAACATCTGTTTTCACTTCAAGACATTAATTTCCAATTATTGAAGAGAAACAAAATAAATCCTGACAAATTACTGGGAACTCTGGAATCTTTTTGTCTATTAGCTTAGAATAGTAATTTACAAATCCCACAATTAGGGTTCCCAATGAGGGGATTGTTCCACCAGATACTTGTTATTTAAGGCAATTTGGTGGTGAGTGATGCTTTCTCTGCTACCGTCATTACACACAATTTTTTATTTTATTTTAGAACAGAGGCAAGATTAGGGGGGAAAAGGAGAGGGGGAAAAGCATCTTCTGCTAGCAATTCCTTGCAAGATCTTGTCTCTCTCTCTCTCTCTCTCTCTCTCTCTCTCTCGCTCACTCTCTCTCTCTCACCAATTTGTGCCCTTGGAAATTCCCTTCTTTTAACCCCTGCACGTTTTTCTAATATCCACTGCTTAAAAAAAACAAGAGGAATTATCTCAGGTAAAGGAAAATTAAAAGCATGCCACACACAAATCACAAATTCCAGTTAATAAGCAAGGAAGCTGCAGACTCTCTCCTGCCAAAAAACCCCAAAGGAAAACTTCTCACAACTCTGACTGATAGCAAAAAAAAAATAAGACAAAGGGAACCTACAAATCTGGAATTTCTTACCTAGCTTGTGAACATGCTGTCAACAGTCAGAGGGGCGCAGAAAAGCCCCTCACCTCTGCATCCGCAATGAAACCTGGGTGGCTCATTTTCCAACTACAAATTTAATCTTATGATATTCAGAAAGGAGAGGGTGGTCATTTCAATCCCTGATATACATATACATATATATATACATGTACATGTACATGTACATATACACATAAACATACACAGACACATATACACACACAAACATGTATATGTATATGTACATATATGTATATATACATATACATACATACATATATAAACATATACACACACACATATATATATACACATATATATTATATATACATATACATACATACATATATATATAAACACACACACACACACACACACACGAGAGTAATCGATCACCAGGATAAATACAAAAACAACTGTTTAATAAACTTGAGCTTTCATACATACATATACATACATACATACATATATATATAAACACACACACACACGAGAGTAATTGATCACCAGGATAAATACAAAAACAACTGTTTAATAAACCTGAGCTTTCGTACATACATATACATACATACATATATAAACACAGAGACACACACACACACACACAGACACAGACACACACACAGACACACGCACGCACACACACACATATATATATATATATATAAAAAGCAGGCAGATAGAGAAGTGGATCATTTTTCTAGTAGCTTCAATATTCTTAGCCATCAATTGCTAAGAGGATAGCCAACTGGGGCAGGAAAACAAGAAGGGAAAATTATATATATATATATATATATATATATATATATATTAAAAAAAAAAGAAGAAGAAGAAGAAGAAGGGAAAAGATAAAAGACACTGTTACTTCCAGCGTCAACTCAGCCACTGAGCTTCGACATTGTATAATTGACTTTGCGAGCCGAACAACAGCAGTCTAACAAAGAAAATGTCAGTATTTCTACAGGGCTAATCTATACCACTAGGAGGGCCTCCCGCTGTCAGTTAGAGCTGACAATACAATAGCTTTCAAAAGGATATTACGATCATGCTTTCATACTTGACATCAATCAAGACAAAAAGAAACTCTTTCCAGAAGACATTAAAAAAAAAAAGAAAAATCAAGCTCGGCTCGAAGAGATAGACAAAACACTGTTTTCTTTACACGCAATCCTTCTGAGCAATCCGTTAATTGGAAAAGAGCAACCGGTGACGTTTTGAGCATCATCATTATTAGCGTGGTTGTGTTGCGTTTGTTGAAGCAGGAAACCACCTAGGTTGACAGTTTTCAGAAGCTAAGGGCAACTCTTGTTGGGATGGGTTTTTTTGGTTTTTTGAGGAGGATAAGCTGTAAATCAAGCTTTCTATCAGCATATTTTGCCAAGCCTGCCCACCCCCAGAATTAAAAACCTGAAGTGACAGTTCTGTGTTTCAAGCACAATGCCAAATCTGAGCTTTATCCTTTCCTTCCTTGTTTCCCTTTCTCTTCTGTTCTCTTCCCTTTCCTTCTCTTCATTTCCCTTCCTTCCTTCCTTCCTTCCTTCCTTCCTCTTTCCTTCCTTCTTTCACTGTAAAATAGTTGGGTTCCCAACATGTTACTTCGTCCACATTAAACACTACTGGAACCTGAGGTAAATATGTAACGCTATATCTTGGATTTAAAACCAATTGACTCTATTTAATTTCTCTCCAACTCTACATATGGAAGTATTTCAATGTTTGGTGGGAAAAAAAATCACCAGCAATATTCAATAAAATGGTTTTAATTGACTCTCATATTTAAGTAAGCTGCAACAGCCTCAAGCAATCAAGGATATAAATTCGGAAAAAGCTGCTGGGAATAATATCAATGGCCTACAACACAAAATTGGGAAGATAATACAAACTCCAAAATGTTTTTTTTCCCAGTGAAGACTCTGTTGGGAGACATTTTGAGGTCTCAATTCATCCAATAACTAGTTGGATTCAAAATTGCAACTGATTTTAATTACACCTTCCTTCAAGATACTTAAACTTTTGAGGTTGGTTTAGAAGACAATTGTTAACATCATGAACAATTTATCATACTACGACTAGCAATCCAAAAAAGGACAAACTACCAAATAATGTAATAGTTATGCTGATAACTATACAATACTACAAATCTGCATAATGATTAAATGGCGCTGACCAAGGTTGGATATACGCTTGCAAGTAAAAATTAATGAAAAAGTCTCTTTTTTCCCCAAAATACGTACATATTAATACATTAACAATATACATCGGCTTTATGTATGGAGGGAAGAATTCTACAAATAGCAGCCTGAACTAGAGAAAAGGCAGGATATAAATTGAGCAAACAAATAAATACACAAATTGCGCAGCATTCGTGTAAGTCAACCTATTCAATTCAATTTCAAAACTTTTAAGGAAATATTTCCACAACTATCAATCAAAGTGAATGGATACCGATACTATAATTCCTGCATCTGTCAGCCTGAATGAGTATTTTGGAAGAAAATAGGATCCAAGTTGTGAACAGTTAATGAACAACATCAGTTGGGCAGCGAGAGTCATTTCACACAATTTTTAAAAAGGGATTTACTAGCCTTTTAAAATTTATTCTCTTAACTTCTTTGCTGTTTACCTGACGCAGGCAACCTTCATTTTTAACTTTAACAATGTCATTTATAACAGACGGGAAGGGAAAAACACTGGAAGAAATGAAGAAACTGCCTCTTATTATGCTGATACCCAACCTGTTAAAATTGACCAAAGAAAATATTTTATTTGAAGCAAAGCGAGAAGCCAGAGGTGTGCATTTGAAGCAACGATTTTAATTTCAAGTCATTTTCTCCCTGTCTTAGGTCAGTGTACCTGTGACCTTAAATCTCCTTATTTATTGCTTCTCAATTATTTCCATGGAAACGTGGACTATGGCAACCAATTAAGCTGCCAGCTGCCCAGTCTCCACATCACCCGATAGGAGTATTTTAAAAAAATAAAAATAAACAAGTTCTGAAGATTTCTTTTCCTACCCATGTACAGCCTGCCTTCCATGGAGGACCTGTATACTGCATGAACCAGAAACAGGGCTGAGAAAATATCTACAGACCCCTCACATCCTGGACATAAACTATGATCAATGATCAAAGGCCTGGACGACTAAAACATATGAAGAACGGCTGCAGGACTTGGGTTAGTAGTCTAAAGAAAAGAAGAAACAGGGACAACATGATAGCAGTATTCCAGTATTTGAGGGGCTGCCACAAAGAAGAGGGGGGCCAACCTATTCTCCAAAGCACCTGAAGGCAGGAGAAGAAGCAACGGATGGAAACTAATCAAGGAGAGAAACAACCTGGAACTAAGGAGAAACTTCCTAACAGTGAGGACAATTAACCAGTGGAACAGCTTGGCTCAAGAAGTTGTGGGTGCTCAATCAATGGAGGTTTTTAAGAAGAGACTGGACAGTCACTTGTCTGAAATTATATAGGTTCTCCTGCTCGTGCAGGGGGCTGGACTAGAAGACCTCCAAGGTCTCTTCCAAGGTCTCTTCCAAGTTCTATTCTATTCTATTCTATTCTATTCTATTCTATTCTATTATCATAGTTCTACTTCTATTCTATTCTACTCTACTCTACTCTACTCTACTCTACTCTACTCTACTCTACTCTACTCTACTCTACTCTACTCTACTCTATTATATTATTATATTATATTATATTATATTCTCCCCTCAGGATGTCGCTACAGGGCATTGCATGCCAAAACAATTAGACACAAAGATGGTTTCTTCTCCCAGGCCATCAGTCTGCTAAATATCTAACTCCTACTACAGCACTTTCTTCTTCCCAAAGATATTTGGGCAGTAGGCTGTATTGCTCTTATCCTTGTTATCTTCTCATCTTTCTCATCTTTTCATCTTCCGTACTACCGTCTCCTATTGGTATATTATGATTTATAATTTATGACTTATCACTTTGTTGTTTGTATGTACATAGAAAGCTTCTGTCCAGGAGACAAATTCCTTGTGTGTCCAACCACACTTGGCCAATAAAGAATTCTATTCTATACTATCAATCCATCAAAACAGGACCCATGCTTTCACTATTTTTCTCCAGTCACATTTCAAGACCAAATTTAGCAAGTTGACAGTGGCAAAGAAGCTGGGGT
Organism: Azemiops feae; assembly: GCA_023970755.1. Lineage (NCBI taxonomy): Eukaryota > Metazoa > Chordata > Lepidosauria > Squamata > Viperidae > Azemiops > Azemiops feae. The sequence continues at coordinate 161,015 of JALGBA010000904.1, forward strand.
CCTCCAGAGAAGATCTTCTGATCATCCAGCAATTTACCTCCGCTGGAAGAAGGTCTGATACCACTGTGAGTTTCATTTACCAAATAATGGTCAAAATTCAATCCTGGGTGTTGAAAAAAAAGGAACAGGAGACTGGAACACCAACTGATCCAAGCTTGTAAGACAAGTCACAATCAAAAGGAAGAAAAACAAGCATTTTATTTGGCTTTGCTGACCCATTAGTGATTGTGTGAGAAAAATATGGACTTATAAAGGAAAATGTGTGTAGCTCAGGGTTGACATGAAGGGGTCCTTGGTGCTCTCTCACCTTGGATGTTTTATTACAGACATTTCATTACCCAAACTAGGTAACATCAGTGCTAGAAGGGAGAAGCGTTCAAGCACTGATGACGTTACCTAGTTTGGGTAATGAAATGTCTGCAAGAAAACAACCAAGCTCAAAGAGAGCTGAGGACTCCTCAAATATGGACTTATATTGAGGATGCATTTTTGAAAAGTCAAGGTCCCATCCTCTAAAGGTGAAACCCTTATTCTTAATAAAGCTGTCTAATTCCAATACTTTTACCACTGGCTTCAGGTGAGATTGCTACCCCTAAAGAGATCCAACTGAAATGATTGTTGTTCACTTCTTCCCTTACCTCCTCCTCCACTCTCAGGGATTGTTATATTCCTTCTGTTAATTCCTTCCGTTACTTCTTCCTTAGCAAACTTAACTGGATTGCAGAGGTCCATAACAAAACCATCCTGTTAAGCTGACACACAGTTAAGAAGTTAAAACATGCCTTAAGACATAACTTCATATCTCTGTTTCATGTGAAGGTCTCGTTTTTAGAATATCTTCCATGCACATTTTATAACAAAAGTCCTGAACTTCCGAGGGGAAAATGCAAGGAACTTTCTATTTCCCATGTAACTTTTTTTTTCCATTAACAAATAAAATGAGAAAACGTTTACGAATGGTTATGCTATCGTGGACAGCAAACCACTAAGTGGATGGATGCAATTCATACAACCGTAGTATGAACCACCTGGAAAATGGTGTTCATTTTGTACGTTGTTTTCTTCTTTGGCGGTGGAAGGGGAGCAGTCCATGAACAAACTTTTGTGTTCAATTTGGAAAATGATTATGTAGTAGATAAAAAGAAGGGGAGAAAAAGCAAAGCTTTAACGGGATATTTTGCTATTGTACTTCAGCTTCCACAGATTACACACTTCCATCTTCCAAGTACAGATATTTTTTCAACGTTTAATAATGTAGCAAAGCTATTCTGCAACAGTTAAAAACAGAGGTTATACACACAGAACCATGTTTAATTAGTGTAACTGTTATTATATTTGTATGCCAACCAACTCTCAATGGCTCTGGGCAGCATGTAAAGCATTTCTCCCACCTCCCAAAAAAATCCACTCAAAATATAATGCCCAAGACACATCACGGCAAAGACAACGTAGTCTACATTTAATTATTGAGGTCCAACAAGATTTACTGTCTAATATTTCTGTTTTCTGCCTCACGCACTGCAAAATATAAATCTATTATCTCAGAGTTGCTGCCTCCAACATAAAGACATACAAAGTTCAGTGAGTCTTATTCCAACTCAATGTATGTAGTACCAAGTTGCAACTCTGTACGTACTTGTGTACTTGTGCACTGATGATGTTACCTAGTTGGGTAATGAAACGTCTGCAAGAAAATCACCAAGCTCAGAGAGCAGCGAGGACCCTACAGTTCAACCCTGAGCTACAAGTATTCCCTTCTACAGTTACTATATCTACTTAGAAGCTAAAGTGTACATGAGCTTTTTGAACCTTTATTCTGAACTGAATAGAATCAACTTCCCAGTCCTAAGCATCACTCGGTTGCAAACTTTAGCAATACCACTATAAAGGTAACACACCTGGAGGCCAAATCCCTTTGCATCACTCAAGGAAGATATAACACAGGTTTCAAGTCACCGATGGACATTCAGCTGTGTTACAGTTTCAGCTTAAATATACAAAGTTGTTGAGCAATCTTCAACAGCAACTTTTTTTATGTCTGGATTTGAACTCTGGAACTAAACTGGATTTGGGCTCGGGTTGATTGGGATGGAGAACTACGGGCCAATGAGCAGTCGTTGTACCACAGTCCACCATCTAGATCTGTTAGCACGAGTGTTCTTGGGATTGGATGCCAACACTCTTGAAATACCACAGAGAGATGCCAGGTAGCCTGGCAAACAGCCAAACATAATTATACTTTCTTCCTATGTTTCCTAAAGCTTCCTATGAGTGCAACTCAGTTGCTAGTTTAGTTATTCAATACAACGTCTATCTTTACAGGCCAACTCCTTAGTCTGGTGCAATTACAAGACTTGTAATAAAAAGACCTCATGTTCCTTAGACGTCTTAATTTTTCACAGTTTGGTCCAGTTATTTGATCCCTGAGGGCTACAATCCTATACATTTAGCAGACAGCTCTGCCCTTCCCCCCTGCAAAAAAAGAGGTAAGGGAATAAGGAAAATGAACAAATGTGGGTCACAGACACTCATTTTCAACTTGCCACTGTTCACAAGAGTTATTCTATAACCAGATTCCTTTTCTTTCCCTTGTCCATCTCTCTTTTTTTAATTCCACAAACTTTTCATCTCTTAGTTCAGGGGGTTAAAAAAGAAATTAAATTAAAAATGTAGCACAGGACAGCAGATCTCCACAAGCTGAAATCACAAACCCCATCCCCTTTGAATGGGGGATGAAAAAAGTCCCAAGACACTCACCATACAGTACACTTAAGGCCAAGAGTTGCAGCCTTGTGAAGGATGCCCAAACTAGCCACATTGGTTATGATTCTTCTTACTCTGTTAAGTAGGAAAAATACACATACACACACACACACACACAGAGTCCTTTTGCCAAGGACGCTCAAGTCCTTAAAATGGACGATGGGGAAAATGCAGACAAGAGCCTTCATTATTTATGGAACAAGAAGGTAAGACTTCCAAACGGACTACACCTTATACAGGCACCTACTTCCTAAATACAAACACAAGACTTCCATTTTTAGAAGACTGTTCAGCTGAAAACCCACTTAATAATCTTTAAAGAAAGTTGTGAACCAATTCTTTTTAACTGTCTACTAAGAAAACATGAAAAAAGAGGGGAGGAGGAAGAGAAGGGAAGTTTCCAGGATTTGGGATGTGTGTGTGTGTGTGTGCGTGCGTGCATGTGTGTTTGTGTGTGAAATCACATTCTTATAAGAAAAAAAATCAAATTAATCTGCTCACAAAGAGGAATTTTAAGGGAAAAAAGTTGGGAGAATAAGCCATTATCTTATTCTCCTGGCTACATGGAAACCATTAGCTGCCAATAGACTGTCCTCAGGCTGCCCTAGGGAGCAATGGGGTTCTCTTGGTCTGCAACTTACTATAATGCTGCTTTTGTTAAAAGAAGACGTAACTTTCCTTTAGGGGTAAGAGGAGAGGGAACACAGAACCCGGGGCAAATTCCACAGAGGAGAGACCACGAGAGCTATGGATTTGGGAATTTAGCAGATGGTTTTGGTTTCCACATCTGGCAAACTTAGGATGGAGAACCACAAGGAGGCCCTTCAACCTGCTGCAGAGATTTGTTGAGGAATCTCTCTCAGTCCAGGTGGGATGATGAGGTCCCGGGAAATCCAGATCAAAAATTCTTGAGGGTGGTCCAAACTAGAAGAAGGGGATTCTTGGAACCAATTCACAAGAAGCCAAAAAACTCTCCCCTTCCCAACACTAGAGAACATCCAAGTTCAACCATGGAAGCATTTCTACTTTCTGTGGGGTCTCTGGTGCTCCTTGAACTTGGTGACTTTCTTGCAGGCATCAAGGCAGGGATGATGTTACCTAGTTTGATTTAAAAAAAAAAACATCTACAAGGAAACTACCAAGCTCAGAGAGCAACAAGCATCCCACAGTTCAACGTTGAGCTACAAATATTGATGCCATTTCCACTTTCCACCAGGAAACTGACTCTGGAGTGAGCAAATGTATGAAAAGTCCTGCCCCCCCCCCCAAATTACAACACTGGGCAGTAAACATCCCATAGCTCCAGATGGGTTTTTCTCTGGAACATATTGTATTACAACTACTGGGTGCCAAGTTGGACCAAATTCTTGACATTGTTGAAACTTCATCGCCATCTTAAACATCTACCCCAACTCTCCAAGCCTTCCTCCAGTAAAGGTTGGACCTATCTGTTTCTGAAATATTTTGGACGAAGACCTCTGCTACAACTAGACCTTATAATGCTCGGTGTCTGCTACTCCATTCCACCACAAAAGGTAGCTGGCTAGGAGCCACCCAAACAGGCCTCTGGAGGGAGACAAATGGAATGGCTCTGAAGTAAGATACGCTTACCCCTATCAGAAGCCATCTCCAGTTCTTATTTTTAAAAAAAATCCCTTGAAAGTTTGCAGCCCTCTCAGGAATCATGATGGTCTGTTCCTTGCAACTGGGTTTGCCAGTGAGTAAACCCCCCAATTTCACCATAAATCTGGGAAGGGAAGGGAAGGAAAGGAAAGGAAAGGAAAGGAAAGGAAAGGAAAGGAAAGGAAAGGAAAGGAAAGGAAAGGAAAGGAAAGGAAAGGAAAGGAAAGGAAAGGAAAGGAAAGGAAAGGGAAGGGAAGGGAAGGGAAGGGAAGGGAAGGGAAGGGAAGGGAAGGAAAGGAAAGGAAAGGAAAGGAAAGGAAAGGAAAGGAAAGGAAAGGAAAGGAAAGGAAAGGAAAGGAAAGGTTCCACTCCCTGTCAAACCCAAATCTGAAATCTATAGGGCTGTAAATATTTGGGGCAGGAGATTGACAGAAGCACACCTTTTTTCAACATCAATAGGCAAAGCTTTTCAATGGTGAGCAGTAAGGTGGGTCAAGAAGTCGCCTCCACAGGGGAGACTTTGTATCAAAAGCCTGCCTGCTTTATTTATTTATTTGGCCATTATTTACTGGCTCGGGAACCCTCCCATTCTGCCTCCCACCCAGGAGATGCTGAACAGTGACTGCCTCGCGGTCCCTTGAAAGTTTTCTTAGCCGCCCCACCCCCGTTCCCAGCGCGCTCCCTATGATTCACAGCCGGTGCAGGCAACCTGGATCTCTCCAGATGTTCGGCCCATCTCCCACAATCCCTTGCTATCATCCACGCTGGCAGGAGATGCCGGTAGGAGTCGCGGTCCAGAAACCACCCACCAGCTCTGGATGGCACCGGATTGTTCCGAGCCAGGGAACGGCTAAGCCTGGGACTCGCGCCGACCTGCCTTCCAGCAGCGCCTCAGTCCGACGGGAAAGCCACGGGTCACGCCTGGATGGGCGCCACCAGGCCAGCCCTACTCTCCTCGGCCGGCCACCCACCCTTTCGCTCCAAACGCGGCGCTCCCCTTTCCTGGAACTCCCCAGGAGCAGCAGCAGACCCAGAAAGGAGGAGGAGGGTGGAGGGGAAGAGAGAGAGGCTGGAGAAAGCGGTGCCAAGCTGGCCGTCCCCGTCGCGGCGGCCCCAACCCCCGTTTGGTCACGAGGCAGAGGCGGGCGGGCGGGCGCTTACGAGGCCGCTGCCCGAAGCCGAGTCCCGGCTCAGAGCCGATTCAGTCGCGCGGACTTACCCTTCACCGAGCGTGGCTTGGCTTGCTTCCTGCGGGACATTTCCACTCCGGCTCTTGCGCTTACTCTCTTCTTTTTCCTCTCTCTCTTTTTTTTTCTCTTTTCTTTCTCCTCCTCTTCTTTCTTCTCCTCTTGCTTCTCTTTCTCTCCCTTCCTCTTTCGCTTCCTGCGCCTCTCCGGGTGTCTCTGCCTGCTCTCTCCCCCCCCCCTTTCCTTCTTTTCCCACTTGGAAACTTTTGTCTACCGGCGGCTCTCCAAGCAGAGGCGAAGCAGCGGCGGCGGCGGCCGGATCGATTCTTGTGATTTCTCACTTCTTTGCCTGTTGCAATGCGGCAACTTGCAACTCTCTCTTTTTTTTTTTTTCCCTCCTGTTTTTTTTTTTTTTTTTGGTTTTGTTTTGTTTTGTTGTTTTCGTTTTTTAAACAAAACACCTAGTTGGGGCGCTCGGAGGTTTCGACCCGGCTCGGTTCGAAAGATTCTCCCTCTTGCTTTTCTCCGCCCCTCCCCCTCTCGCCCGCTATCAATTGCGATTTAATAATTAAGAGCCCAAACACATTCCCGAGCGCGCCTTTTCAATTAAGCAAATCAGTCAAGGCGACCTCGACTCCCCCCCCCCCCCCCCCCCCCATCGCGGGCTTCTTCCTGGCGCCTGAGCTTGGATTTTTCTCTTTGCCCCCCCCCCCACACACACTTCTTCTTCTTGGAGGAAAGATGATTTTTCATTTAAGCCCCCCCCCTTTTTTTAAAAAAAAAATTCCTTTGGGGAATGGGAAATCCTTCAGATTTAAAAAAAAAAAAAAAAAAAAAACAAAGGCACCCCAACCTCTTTGCAAAACGCAAAAAGCCCCGGAGTAGAAGGGGGGGGCCCACAGAGGCACGGAAGGGGGGAGGTGGGGTGTCGCTGCCTAATTGCCTAGTTGCATTTATTAAAAGCACGCACACACCCTCTCCTCTTCCCCCCCCCCCGGGACGTTGCTTCCTCCTGCGGGTTGCAAACCTGTCCCGGGTCTCCCCCAAGGAGGGATTGGGTGGGACGGGGGGGGTAGGGCGCAAGACACAGTATTTGGGGAAGGGTCTCCCTCCCTCTCTCTCTCTCTCTGTCTGTCTGCCTGCCTGTCTCCGAAAGCCCAAGAGCTCCAAAGGGCGCAGGGCAAGCCTCCCTGGATGGTTTCTCCCCCCCCCCTCTTTGATTTGGCTGGGGTTATTATTATTATTATTATTATTATTATTATTAGGGGGGGAACAAGAGAGGCAGAATTTCACAAGCTCAGCGCGGCTGCTGGCCAGCGGCGTCCAGCTCTCCCTGCCTTGGGCCAGCGGACCGGACCGGACCGCCGTCGCCGCCTCCTCCTCCTCCGCCACCACCGCCGCCTCCCGCCCCGACCCGCTTCGGGAAGCCCACGAAGCGCTGCCGCTGCCTCTGCTGCTTCTCCGCCGCCGCTGCTGCTTCTGCCTGCCCGCCGGGCTCGCTAGCTGCCTCCATGGGTTAGTGGCGGCGAGCCGGGCCGAGGGTGCCCGCCTCCATAGCCGCTGCCGCCGCCGCCGCCGCCGTGGCTCTCGCTCCGCTTCGGCTCCGGCCAGCCTCCTCCTCCTCCTCCTCCTCCTCCTCGCCTCTTTGTCCTGGTTCTTTTTCCTCCTCCCGGTCTGGCTGCTGGGGCTGCAGTGCAGACACACATAATAAAGCCAGGCTTGGCTGGAAATGTAGCTGAGTCCCAGCAGGAGGATGTGAGGAGTGGAGTCCCGGCGGGGGAGCGCTCTGATCCCGTAGGGAGCCCCGCGCAGCCTGGGCTGATCAGACGGAGAGAGAGCCAACAGCACCGAGCCATGGACAGCCTTGGAAATACAGCTCGGGTCGGCCGCAAAACGCGGAGCCGCGGCCGAGGGCGGAGGAGGAGGGAGGAACGGAGGGAGGGGGGAAGGGAAGGGAAGGAGGAGAGGGAGGGAGGAAGGAAGGAAGGAAGGAGCCAGCCAGCCAGCCAGCCAGCGAGAGCCGCCGGATTGGAGTCGGGAAAAGAGGCGAGGAAGGCAGGAAAGAGAGAGGGAGGGAGGGAGGGAGGAAGAAAGAGAGAGGGGGGGGGAGAGGAGGAAGGGAAAGAAGGAGAAAGAGACTGAAAGAGAGAGGGGGAGATGAAGAGAAAGAAGGAGAAAGAGAGGAGGAGATGAAGAGAAAGAGGGGAGAGGAGGAAGAAAGAAGGAGAAAGAGAGGAGGAGATGAAGAGAAAGAGGGGAGAGGAGGAAGGAAAAGGGGGGAGAGGAGGAAGAGAAAGAAGGGGGAAAGAGGGAGAGGGAGAGAGGAAGAAAGAGGAAGGAGAGGAGAAAGAAGGGAGAAAGGGAAAGAGAAGGAGGAAGAGAAAGAAGGAAAGGGAAAGTGAGGGAGAGAGAGAGAGAGAGAGGAAAAGAGACAGAAAGAGACACACACAGAGAGAGAAGTAGGCAGGGTTCCCCCATTCCCAGAAAATCGACCCTTCTCCCCCCCCCCCTTATGGGTCCCTGGTCCAGTTTAATTTGCAGAGTTCACACAACTCTGGGAACCTGGGTCAGACACAGCCCAGCAATGTTGGATCGCCCGGATTTGGGTTCAGGATTGGAGGGTGTGTGTGTGTGAAGGGTGGGTCCAGTTTAACTTGCATTCTCCCTCTGATCAGCCAGTAGTGTCCTAAACCCTGAAAATGGGTGGATTCCAGAGCCAGGAATTGACTTGCATGAAGCAAAGTGCCTTAAAGAGAATTTCCCTCCCTTGGAATCCCCCCACCCACCCTTCAGAGGCCCAAAGCGGAGGGAGAGGATTCCCCCCCCCTTCCCCAATAAAATAACTTATGTTTTTCCTGCCTCCGATGAGATTTTTCCCACCTTGGATGTAAAGCACTTGGGCCCTTTTCAAGACTGGAGACCGCAAAACAAGGAGGCCTGTCGAGGTCTGATTTCTGCGCCTTTCCCCAAGACCCCAGGGGCATTTGTTTCTTTCCTTAAGTTTAAATTCTTGGTTGTTGTTGTTTTTTTAAAGAAAAAAACAAAGCATTTTCTTTAACTGGTTTGGTTCTTTCAAGAATTTAGGGGCTGCCGGACTCAGTGAGACTCTGGGCAGCTGACACAAAGCAATTAAGATAGGAACAATAGTCAATCCTCAACGATAATAATAATAACAATAGGCAACCTGGCTCAGATTCAGGTCCTCTCCCAGTGGGGGCCTATGCACCCAATTCATGATAGATAGATAGATAGATAGATAGATAGATAGATAGATAGATAGATAGATAGATAGATAGATAGATAGATAGATAGATAGATAGATAGATAGATAGATAGATAGATAGATAGATACATACATACATACATACATACATACATACATACATACATACATACATACATGCATACATAAATTCCAGCTCCAATGCTTTTTTAAGGCCTTTCGCTGCTCCTGGCCCAGCGTCTTTAACCACTACACCAAACTGCCACCCCGCTTCCTTTTCTTTTTCTTCTGTTCAATGGCGCTCCGATTTTCCGAGACCGCCTGGAGAAATCCCCGCAGTTTCCTTTGTTCAGAAGTGGCTTGCCATTGCCTCCTTCCTCGGGCTGAGAGAAACCGACTGGCCCAAGGTCACCTTGCTGTCTTTCAAGCCTACGGCAGAACTAGAACTCGCCGTCTCCTGGTTTTCTAGCCTGGAGCCTTCCCCGCTGGACCAAATTGACTCTCATTCGGTTTTTCTATTATGCCCCTTAAAATTTTGGGATGCCAATTCGCTGGAGAATCAGTTCTGGTTTTTGGCTGGTTGGTTTGTTTTTCCTCAAGAAAAACTGCTGTGAAATCAAATCCTCGGAACGAGTCTCCGGAGCTTGATAATTAGACATTAATTCCTTGGTATCCCTTCCAGCAAAGTCCATCACCACTTTTTGCCTCCCCTTTCCACTTTTTTTGGGGAGGGGGGGTAAACCTGTCAAGGTAGCCTTGCATCCTCTCCTTGCTACTGCAAGCGGTTTACACTTTTGGTGAAAATGTTATTCTTTTCATGATCAATACGTTCCATCTTCAAAACGGTAAGAGAAGAAATTCATTCCTTAGACCAGGGCTTTTCAACCAGTGGTACGGGTACCACCTGTGGTACATTGGCACCTGGCAGGTGGTACGCAACCATCCTAGAAAAGTGGTAGCGGGGGAGGGGAATGAGCTGAACCGGTGGCAGCACCGCACAAGCCTGAGCGAGAGATGGCTGGAGCTGCAGGGCTGTCAGGGCTCAGTGGAAGCGCCAGGATCAGCGCCAGGCTCCAGCTGGAGCTCGGCGCTGATCCTGGCGCTTCTGCTGAGCCCTGAAGAAGCACCAATCAGCTGGAAAGCAGCACTGATCCTGGCGCTTCTGCTGAGCCCTGAAGAAGCACCAATCAGCTGGAAAGCAGCACTGATCCTGGCACTTCTGCTGAGCCCAAAAGAAGCGCCGATCAGCTGGAATGTTGCAGCATCTCCAGGGTCTTGTGATTTACATTCAGATGCTTGGCAACTGATTCATATTTATGACGGCCACAGTGTCCCAGGGTCATGTGAAGTGACCAAAACCTGCTGCAACCACCCAGCAGACGGGGGGAATAAAAACCAAACACCCCCCCACCCCCGCTGCCAATCCTCAACAGAAAATGCTCACAACAATGAAAACCTCGGACAGGAGGAAGAGCGCCGCTGGGCAGGCAGGCAGGTGTCTTGCTCGGCTGTGGCTTGGGGGGCACTTTTTTCAGTGCCATTGTAACTTCGAACAGTCACTAAGCGAACTGTTGTAAGTCGAGGACTACCTGTACTTTATCACTTTTTCCCTTTTTTTTTTTTTTTTTGGTCATCAAGTTTTTGACACCTTGCTAGGCGACTGTTGGTACTCGGATATTGCCATATCCTAAAAGTGGTACAATGGGTGAAAAGGTTGAAAAGCCCTGCCCTAGGTTACTAGTTATCCAGGGCAACCGGAAACCATTACAAATCATGTGAGAAAGAAAGAACCAAACAGGCTGTATTCCACCGAGATAAATTACATAATCGTCTGCTGGTGGGAACAAGGAAACAGGTAAATAAATACTCCTTGCTCCATTATCAGAGACAATCCGAAGCACCTTGTTATATCTTTCAATTAGAGGCACGGGAAGAAAAAAAACAATAATGTTTCAATTATCTGCCCTCGAAACAGGAGCCCTGATGATATTTATCCGTGCTCCAGTGTCAAATTAATAGAAAAAGTTAGCTGTTGCTATTATTACTTATCGCGTGGCACCTTCGCATCTCATTTCAATAAAAAAAAAAAAGACGGGATAAACGTACAAAATATGAAATGTAAGATCTGAAATATTATAAACGTATCTCTAGATTACAGGTATAATATTTTTTTTTGGCTTCATTTGTGGCAGCCAGGAAATCGGCAAAGTCTCCGTTATAAGCTCTTATTTCGGCACTCCGACTCTTTATCTTGGATAGTTCGTTTTTCAGCCCCACACTTATAATTTGGTGATGGCATTTTGCCCCACTTATAGAGGGTGTCTGTACATCTATTACATTTAGATTCAGAATTGTCCGTATCAGACAGGGCTGGACAAATCCAGGTGATTTTTCCAAACTTTAAGGCAAACTTCAACATTGTGTGTGTTTGGGGGGGGGCAATTTTCTATTTAATGTTGTTTGCACATACTGAATAGATAGGTGTGTGTTACACAATACACACATAAGATACACAATATAAAGATAATATTGTGTGTTGTCTTCATTTATTTATATATCATGTGGAAAAACCACCCACCTCTCTCATAGAGAGACTTTAGCAGTGTAGAGCGATATAAAAAGCTGCATATAAATATTGTCTGTGGAGATTCTCAGCCATCCAGGTCATGGTTGTCCCAAAGGTGCTTTTTCAAGAGGCAACTGGACTTTCTTGTTTTTCTTTGAAGATGTTTCCCTTCTCATCCAAAAGAAGCTTCTTCGGTTCTGAGCTGAGATGAGAAGCGAAACGTCTTCAAAGAAAAACAAGAAAGTCCAGTTGCCTCTTGAAAAAGCACATATATATATATTTACATTCCTTCTTTCTAAAAGGAAGAAGGGAACATTCCTTCTCAGGCATTAGTATTGAAAACAGGTTTGAAATTATCCAGGGGAAATGGTTGGAGATCTGAATATTTCAGCGATGGCTTTGCTACGGATATCTATGAGTTAAGAGTCTTCCAGTTGAAAAGTCAGTTTATGTGGTCCAGTTGAACAATTGGGTTTTGGACTCTCCCCGTTTTGAGAACTCCCAGTGTTAGATCACTTAATGTATGAGCGTTTTACAGTGCTTGGAAGGAAGCAGACCAACAAAACCTGGGTGTGATCAGAAGCTGTGCATTTTTTCAACAAGCTCTACTTTTTTTAAAACAGCGCAACTCCTCTTTTCTACCTTTCTTCCATTTCTCCTCTGCTCCTTGATAGACGTATTTTCTGGACAGCTTTCACAGTCGGAACAAAACTGTCATTAAATTCAGCAGATGGACAGAAAGCAACATTTTTTAAAACAAAAAAACCAAAAAAACACGGAATTCACTTGGTCCAGAAGAAGGAATCTGGCACCAAATGGGAGAGGATTTGAAAAGGAGAGTGCACCAATTCTGTGCCCTGTTTTTTTTTGGGGGGGGGGAGTTGTTTTTTTTATAGGGCCACCGAGCTTCTTTCTGAGAATAGAGTCTTCAAGCAAACTCACAGGGACAAAAACTGAATGTAGCCTTTGCAGGAAAACGATAAGAGTTTAAATCTGATTCCTTGAAATTTGTTGTAGGGTGGAAAAAAACCACTCATGCGGTAAAGAAGTACCATAATCCTTTCCCATCAGTTTTTTTTTTTTTTTTTAACCACAATCTGACATCCAAGGGAAGTAGGGTAGTTCTGGACTGCAGATCTCTAGATAAGCCTTAGGAGGCAGCACAGAGTCCCTCAAAGTGTTAGCTCTTTGTTGCCCTCTGGTGGGAATCTGGAATTTGCAGACCAGATATGATGTGTGGAGGACAAAAGGACAAAAGTTATTGGTTGGATTCAAGGTACAAGGATTTGCAAGCTCTGGTTAATATAGCCTTACAATAAATTAGAATTAGATGGTCTGACTGTGTTTCCTGTCTGATCTACCTGGTAAGGCTGGCCTCCGTCAACCATAATTTATTCATCATAATGGTTGGGTTTACACAACAAGTTAAGTGCTTCTCGGAAAGGGTTGATGCATTGCACTAAATCAGTGTTCCTCACCCTTGGTGACTTTAAGACCTGTGGACCAACTCCCAGAATTCTCCAGCCAGCAGGCTGGCTGGAGAATTCTGGGAGTTGAAGTCCACAGGTCTTAAAGTCACCAAGAGTGAGGAACACTGACTTAGTGCAATGCATCAACCCCTTTCCGAGTTAGCTTTATTTGATTTTGACTTAAGGTATTGTTTGAACCCAACAGATCCTGGATTGCTCAGCAAGAAATGATGGCTTAGCTTAACCTAGCCCCTTTCTCCACCTCTGGCTAGCTATTGCTAATCCCCACGAACACTGGATTTGGAACTAGAATAGAACAGAATAGAGAATAACAGATTTGGAAGGGACCTTGGAAGTCTTCTAGTCCAAACCCCTACTCAAACAAAAAACCCCATACCATTTCAGACAAATGGTTGTCCAATCTCTTCTTCCTATGTTTTTTTTTCCCCTCCAGGACTGGCTGTAAGGAGCAGAACATCCCTGTGTACAAAGCCGAATTGTGAGTCTTCTCCAAATTGGGAGAATCCAGCCAGACCCCTCCAGGAATCGAAAAGAGGCTCGGCGGAAAGAATAAGGGGAGAAGAGAAACAGACAATTCACAGAACAATCCAGGTCCCAGCAGCACACTGGGAACAGCCCAGATGGCTAACTCCAATTAATCGAGACTATTTTTAAAATGTGATCAAGCCATTAATCAGCTAATTGTACCAATTAATCACTCTACACGTTCTGTCCTGAAGAAAGACTGTTAAAACAGAATGCATGGCAGCTACCAAAGATACTTTTGCCATTATCAATAGCTTTTCTTCCTTCCTTCCTTCCTTCCTTCCTTCTTTTCTTTCCTTCCTCCCCCACGTTCTTTGTTTAATTTCTTTGATTTATATCTCACCCTTTCCTCCGAGAGAGCACAGAGGCCTCCGTGGGGATTTCTCTGCATTTTATCCCGTACAGCAGCAGTAGCAGTTCTGGAAAATATTCGAGCTGGGAAAGAAAGACCTGAAATCACCCAGGAAAGTCAGTGGTTGAAGTGGGGGGGGGATAGGGGGGGAAGGGACGAGTAGCTGGATCTTCTCATTCCTGGTTCAATGCTTTCATCGCTACACCAGCATGTTTTCTGGAAATCTCTACAAAATCAGATGAGAAGCAATGGAGGCACAGCCGCCCAGGGTGAGGCAGTAAACATAGTTGCGACATTGCTAAATATGCCTCCAAAGAGTTGGGTTTAATTCTGTGATTAGTTTTAGTGGGTTAATTTGCTCAGCAGCGAAAAACGTGCACAAGGAATTCCATTTCAGTCACCTTGCCATCGTGTCTCCAAGCAATGGATGGAAACGAGTCAAGAAGAGAGCCAACCTAGGACGAAGGAGAAATTTCTTGACAATGGGAGCAATTAATCAATACATGGCCCCCAAAAGGTGTGGGTGCTCCATCACCGGAGGCTCTCAAGAACTGATTTGCTTGGTTCAGCTAATTTGATCACCCGCAGAAAAAGAGATGAAGTTAGAACAATTAACCAGTGGAACAACCTGCCTCCAGAAGTTGTGAATGCTCCAACATTGGAAGTTTTTAAGAAGAGACTGGACAGCCACTTGTCTGGAATCATATAGGGTTTCCTGACTAAGCAGGGGGTCAGGCTAGGAGACCTCCAGGGTCCCTTCCCACTCTGTTATTCTGTTAAGTTTCTCTTTTCTGCAAAGAGGATTTCTATGTCATGTGAATCAGATCATTGAAGAAGATCCCAATCAATCAATCGCCTACTCCTTAAAGTAAGAATCCTTTTTTACCAGACATCACAAGTCTCCAATGATGCTACAGACAGAACACAAAGATGCTTTTCAGCACTCCTTTGAAATAACCTTCCTTGCTTAGCATGAGGTGGGTGTCTAGAAAAGAGAATATCCAGTACTGAACCAAATTTCTTCTTTTTCTCTATATCTAATGCCTCCTCTCTCCAAGAGCATAATGGAATCTGTTCTCAGCTTCCAGAAAGTTTTATTCTCAGACAGAACAGCGTCTGTTTATCTCCCTGGTTTTCAAGTCGCTTCCCTTTATTTAACACCCACACACAATTTTTTTACCTATTTAGGGAAATCGCTCACACGGGAAGCCAAGGCCCCTTGGAAAGAAATGAGGACCGAGCAGGCACAAAGGCAGGAGACCTTTCAGAGCTGGCCGAATCGGCTGCAATGCTGTTTGTTTCTATGGCATCCATGCTTTGTGCCTCTGGACATTTATGGCATCCATGCTTTGTGCCTCTGGACATTTCACGTAGACAGATCATCGGCCCCCCCCCCCCCATTTCAAATCAAAACCTACGAGGGTGAAAGGCAGGGCTGGGAGCAAGGAAATCAAAAGAGCCTACCAAAAATGCAAAGCTCTCGAAAGGACCCATGCAAGATCTGGCTTTCTCGCTTCCATGGGAGAAAACACATCCTTTTGCAGTGGGGGATGCTGGCTGGCCTCCTCCTACATCTTTAATATCTCTGAAGAAATGAGACGCAATGATTTTAGTCTGCTTTTCCATCAGAGGTCAGGATGTAGCACGCCGCCCTTCCTCTTATTTTATCCCTACAACGGTTTTCCCTCCTGCCCTTCCCTACGAGTTGCTTTCCAGTTGCTGGGGAAATGCCTGGTACGGGTAAGCCCTCGTTCATTTAGTGACCGAAGTTACCACAGCCCTAAAAGAAAAAAAAAAACAGCGACTCACAACCGTTTTTCGCACCTGCGACCGTCTCAGCGTCCCCACGTTTACCTGATCAAAATTCAGACTCTTGGCAACCGACTTGTATTTATGACGGTCACAGCGTCCCCGGGGTCGCGTGACCGTCTTTTGCAACCTTCTGACAAGCAACGTGGACGGGGAAAGCCAGATTCGCTTAGCAACGGTGCTCCTAGCTTAACAAACGCAGCGATTCGCTTAGCAACTGTGGCCAGAAAGGTCGTAAATGGGGGGGGGCAAAGTTGACTTAACCAATGTCCCGCTTCATAAACAGAAATTTTGGGCTCAGTTGCGGTCGTAGGTCGAGGACCTCCGTGGTAACGTAGACCTGAGGCTTCTTGATAGCTGTTGCATGAAAGAACCAGCCCCGTTACCCAACACGGGGAAAAACAAAAACAAAGCATCACTAAAGCTTTCTTGAAACCTTTTTTTTTTCCCAATTGGAGAGTTTTAACCTTAATTGCTTTAACCGCAGGCAGTCGGCCACAAGCGCCATCAGAATTTTAGTCGTTAAGCGAGGCAGTCATTAAGTGAGTCACACACCATTTTAGAACCTTTTTTTTGCCATGGTGGCGAAGCAGATCACTGCCGTTAAGTGAATCATGGGGTCATTAAGCGAATCTGGCTCCTCCCACTGGCTTTGCTTGTTGGAAGCCCAGCAGACTTCCGGGATGGATGCCGCAAACTTTGATCACATGATAGTGAGGATGCTGTCACAGTTGTGGGTGCAAGGAAGAGAAGGCGAGCCACTGGAGTGCTGTTGTAACTTTGGCCATTAAATGAATAGTTGTAAATCAAGGGCTGCTTGTTTTTTTTACAATCCCTTTCATTGCGGTTATTGTAGCTGCCGGTGTAAAAATGAAAGAAATACGCCGTGAAAATAGATTCAGAGAATCATAGAATTGGAAGAGACTGGAAGGTGTAATGGATGAAGATTTGAGGCTTCTCTCAAGATGGCGGGACGAAACTTCTGGAATTCCCCATCAGCATAAAAACCCTAAGAGCAAAAATCCGCACCTATCTGGAAAGCAAGTTTGGGAAAATTAGCACTTCAGTGGGAGAATCTTAACAGAGCTGAAATGACAGCCTAGTACAGGGGTAGGCAACTTTGGCTCTTTTATGACTCGTGGACTTCAACTCCCAGAATCCCTGAGCCAGCATGGCTCAGCTTGGAAACCTCTCCCTTTCCCCTCAGCATGGCTGGCTCAGGAATTCTGGGAGTTGAAGTCCACGAGTCATAAAAGAGCTAAGGTTGCCTACCCCTGGCCTAGCTCATACCCCGTGCTAAGTCATGTCCAGGATGGCTTGATTCTGGCTTACTGTATTGGATGAATCCAACCCCATAAATCGTATGTGTGTGTGTGTGTGTCTCCAATCTTGGCAACCTGAAGACTTGTGGACTTCAACTCCCAGAATTCCCCAGTCAGCAGCTGGCTGAGGAATTCTGCGAGTTGAAATCCACAAGTCTTAAAACATGCCAAGCTTGGAGAGCCCTGCCTTAAACTGTAAACTAGAGTTAACGGTTTTAATGTGTTGTGTGAAGCCAACCCATTGCGGCTTATTGCATAAACTGTGATTACAGAACTTATGGCTTAGCGCTGGGGGGGGGGGGCGGGTAGCCGGGAACATAAAGGGGGGAAAAAATGGCAAGCTGGAGAGACGACTGAGGGCTGCGGAAAGGGAGGCCAAAACATGAATCAAAGAGTGTTCTGCAAAATTAACAATTTCCACTCACACCTCTTTGTGCAGCCTCCTTTCCCTTCGTAATTAAGCAATAAGACAAGGCCTGCTGTGAGCTGCCACCGATTAATACACCCCTTAGGAATGCAACGAGGCACAAGGCAATTGTAAAACAGGTATTTTGAAAGTTTGTTAATATTTTTTTCCTCCGTTTTTGCAAGATTAAGATATTCGTGGTGATGTGTGCCCCCCCGCAAGTTCTAACTGGCAATAACTTCAGTGGAGCAAGTAAAACTGGAGGAGAAGTGCCTCCCTTTGAAGGCAAGGTGTATGGATGGTCCTGTTCCTTAATACCCTCCGTTCCAACAGAAATGCAATGGATAAGATGAGTTTGGGCTAGCTAGACGGATGCTAAGCTAAACTGTGATTGGCTCGTTTGTGGTCAGTGTGTTTCACAAACCCAGTCACTGCGACCAGTTCATGATTTTCTGTAGGAATCCCAAACATTGACCTTGTTTGTACTTGTACGGCATGTTATCCAGAGGTGCAGAGCAAGAGATCGGCCCTAATAACCTTGTCGAAGGA
This sequence comes from Azemiops feae, assembly GCA_023970755.1. Lineage (NCBI taxonomy): Eukaryota > Metazoa > Chordata > Lepidosauria > Squamata > Viperidae > Azemiops > Azemiops feae. The sequence goes on from JALGBA010000904.1 coordinate 178,830, forward strand.
AAAGTCTTCATCAGGGTCCAGTCCAAGCCGGGAATAAACAACATGGCGACTGCTTTAGAAAGAAGGTTGTAGTTTATTGAAGAGGAGAGCCAGACAGAAAGATGGCCCTGGAAGAAAGAGTGAGCACATGTAGTAGGGAATGGGTTTTTATACCCTCTTGGGCTTTTGTTTGGAGTTGTTTCCTGTTCCTGTTTGAGGCTTTGTATTTCCTGTGTCATGTACTTTGACCTGAGGCTGAGTGTGCCCCTTTGGCATCTATGCGTTGATCCTATTATGTCCTGTCTTAGAGTTTAGGTGTCTTTGTCTTCCTAAGCTTCTAGCTGGAGGGCTCTAACCTTCCTGAATGGATTATTACATCTGCATTTCTACAGAGCTGGTTTCTGCTTGGGGGAGCGAGACTTGGGGCTATTAAGAAAAACTGGGCATGCTTTTCTGCCTCTTTAAGATCCTCGGAGGAAATATAATATTCTGCCCTTTTAATATTTCCTTCTCCGGGGGGGGGGGGACTGACTTCCCACGACCTGCATTCAAGGTATCACACTGAAAACATTTCCTTGCCAGCAAAGAGAGCAGCAGAGATTAAGGCCAAGATTAATACCAGACCTACAATCAAGCAGTAGACAATTTCCCCAATCAAGGTACCTGAGTAGTGCAAATAGGTCTGGAGCTTTCTTGGATCTGCTGAAAGGACTGTGTTGTAGACAGGAGATAGATGATGTCATATCCCTCCAACACAGACAAACCTCCAAGTGGCCTCAACAACTCTGTAAAAGAAGGCAAATGACCAGCTGTCTGCAAGGAGTTTAAATCCTTCCATTCCCCACCATCCGGTCAGAGCTGAAGAAGCTTCTTGGATGAGAAGCGAAACGTCCTCAAAGGAAAAACAAGAAAGTCCAGTTGTCTCCTGAAAAAGCACCTTTGGGACAGTCTATCCAGATGTTGTCAGCCCAGATCTGGTAGCCTCGTTCACAGAGCCAAGAGAAGCAGCACAATTCACACAGAGCTTTGTTCCTTCGTGGCCCTCACCTGCTCCCTACCTCATGATCCCACAGAAAGACATTTTCTTCCGTCGATTCCAAATAGAACATCTTTGGAGAGACCACAAGACTGGTTAAAAAAAAAAACAATACAAAAATAAAAATAAAAATAAAACTAGGGAAGATAGGATGTGCAAATGCCTCACAGCTTGGTTTATCTTTGGAGTCCCTTACAAGGCTGTTCTAGAGAACACCGCCACATATATTATTTATTATAAAGTCTTTGCAAGCCTCAGTCAAAACTGTGAGCCGCTGGCTTTCATGGGGGGGGAGGAGAGAGAGACAGAGAGAGAGAGAGAGAGGGAGAGAGAGAGAGAGAGAGAGAGAGAGAGGCCGAAAATAAATAAATAAAAAGGCTGCAAGTTCTTGATTTCCGCATCGATACGAGAGACAGAAAGAGAGAAGGGAAACAACTTTTAACCACGCATGCATTTCTCCTTACAAGCCTGGCACTTCGGAACCGCATGGGTCCTGGAGAGGTGAAAAAGATCAGGAGGAGCCAGACAGAATCAGGAGTGGATGGGGGAAAGAGATCAAACAAGCTGGGGCTTCTGCTGAGTGGGAAGCAGCAGCAGAGGCTGAAATGGGAGAAAAGGCTGGAGGAGATGGAGAAAAAGGGAAGAGCTGGAATATCCAAGGTGAACAGAAAGGAGGAAGAAGCCAAAAGACGAAGGAGGGGGAGATCAGAAGGCAAGTTAGTCACACGGCCGTTAAATGAATCCGGCTTCCCCCACTGACTTTGCTCGTCAGAAGGTCGCAAAAATATATATATGATCACGTGACCCCGGGACACTGCAACCGTCGTAGATACGAGTCAGTTGCCACGTGTCTGAATTTGGATCATGACTTGATCATCCCCCATGGGGATGCTGCCACAGTCTTAAGTGTGAAAGACAGTCATAAGCCACTTTTTCCAGTGCCGTTCAAGAGTTTCAAGAGGCCCCTAAGCCAATGGTTGTAAGGCCAGGATTACCTGTGTAACGATTCAACTCTATTTGGGCCACCCCTGGCGGTCCTTTGGTGCTGCCTCAACAGAACAAAATGCCCTTTTCGTCTCCAAACGTGACACAACCCGATTCTCAAACGTCAACTCCAAGCCGCCACTGCCTCTTCCATTATTCCGTGTGGCTGAAGGGTACGTTCCACCTTCTGGATGATGTATTTGTTCCTCTGCACATTTATCACCAACGGGAACAGTCCCAGCTCAGGATTGCAGACCTAGCAACTGGAGGCTCCTCAAACTTCTTGAGGATGGAAGATGACCGGATATGATGAATGACCAATCTTCCAGGAAATATGTTCCCCGAAACGTGTTCACTCCAAGCACGCACGCCTGAAATGCTCTGTTGTTTGGCGTGCTAGAGAACGGAAGGAGAAAGTCCTGAGACCACTCAATGGCTGGCGTCATAAATCACTCCAAGCCGGTGCTTGCTTTAATCACAGTTTGTCGAACAAGCCAGAGTGGCTCAGTTCACAGTTCGCACAGCCATAAATTGTGATTTATAAACGGCAAAGGCCAAGCTTATATGTCACTTGTGTGTGACCTGAAGTAAATGAAGCATATATTTTTTTTCTCAAGCCGAAAGCTGCATTTGGCTTTTGAGTGGCGAGTGAAAGATGAAAAAAAGAAAAAACAGATAAATCGACATGTTGTATTCGGTAAATGTGATCTGTACAGCACTGATGATGTTACCTAGCTGGGTAATGAAACGTCTGCAGGAAAACCACCAAGCTCAGAAAGCACCAAGGACCCCTCATTTCAACCCTGAGCTACAAATATCAGCTAATGTGATTCCTTCTCGTTTATTAAAATTCCCCTTTTTCATAAGTCAAAAATTAGAGAAGTCACATCTGGGCTCCCACAGTGCATGAATGTAGCTAACATTTCTTCTTTACCTATGCAGAACAAGCATTAGCTGTCTATCTCAAGCAATTCCTAGCAACCTAATGCTACATTTACCCAAGATACTTAATCTGCTTGCTAACTGAATATGCTGAGTTCACTCAACAAGTGAAAGCACTCAAATTCATTAGCTAAATTAAAGGTAAAAAGTTTTCCTGCCCGGTCGTATCCGATTCTAGAGGGTGGTGCTCGTCTCCATTTCTTAGCCGAAGGATCCAACATTGCCCAAAGACATTTTCCATGGTCATGTGGCCAGCATGACTATACACCAAGGCGCACTCTACTACTTTCCCACTGAAGTGGTAGCTATTCATCTACTCACATTTGCCTGCTTTCAAACTGCTAGGTGGGCAGAAGCTGAGGCAAGGAACAGGAGCTCACCCCGTTGCGCAATGCTCGGGTCTCAAAGGGAGAAAGGGAGAAGATGCGGGTGTCATTTGGCATCAACTGTTCAGGATGGTGTGAAATAAGATGATGCGCTAAGCCACTATAAGCCCCAGGCAAGTGACAAATTTATCAGCATCCCACCTACTTGAAACCGGCTTCGCTAACTTCCTCCTCCTTATTCCTCCCTTTTTAGTCCCTGGTTCAGAGGCAAATAACGAACGCACAAATATTCATGTGTTGTTCCAACTACAGGTAGTCTTACAGCTTACGCCGCCAATCGAGCCCCAAAGTTTCTGTTGTCACGTGAGACATTTGTTGAGTTTGGCCCCACTTTACGACCTTTCTCACCACAGTTGTTAAGTGAAGCACTGGAGATGATAAATTAGCAACGCGGTGGTTAAGCGAAACTGGTTCCCCCGTTGGTTTTGCTGGTCAACAGGTTGCCAAAGGGGATCACATGACACCTTGGGACACCTCGAGTATGAACCAGTTGCCCAGCGTCTGAATTTTGATCACATGAGCCGGGGGGGGAGGGGGCTACAAAGGTCGTAAGTCTGAAACATGGTTGTAAGTCACTTTTTTTCAGTGTGGTTGTAACTTTGAATGGTCACTAAATGATTTATTGTAAGTCGAGGACTGCCTGTACAGCGAGGACACCCTCATTTTGGTGGGGTTTACTCTAGCAACTGCAATCGTGTTTATAGACTGCAGAGCAAAACCTCTGTGTGTGTGTGTGTAAGAGTGTATGTGTGTGCGCGCAAAGAGATAAATGGCTTTCCAGAGCCCGGCAGCTGGGGAACATGGTAGGTAAGAGCAGTATTCCTCAACCTTGGCAGCTTTTAAGATGTGTGGACTTCAACTCCCAGAATTCCCCAGCCAGCATGGGCATTCTGGAATCCACGGAGACATGGTCAGTGTTTTTACCGTTGAAATGCAGGATAGTTGAGAAGGTAAATTCAGTTCTTAGGTAAATTCATTTCTGAGGGATACTGCTACAGTTGTAAGTGCGCCTACCAATCCTAAGCCATTTTTTCCCAGTGCCATTGTAAATCTATTCTATTCTATTCTATTCTATTCTATTCTATTCTATTCTATTCTATTCTATTCTATTCTATTCTATTCTATTCTATTCTATTCCATTCCATTCCATTCTACTCTACTCTACTCCATTCCATTCCATTCCATTCTGTCCCCATTTTCATATTCTATTCTATTCTATTCTATTCTATTCCATTCCATTCCATTCTACTCTACTCTACTCCATTCCATTCCATTCCATTCTGTCCCCATTTTCATATTCTATTCTATTCTATTCTATTCTATTCTATTCTATTCTATTCTATTCTATTCTATTCTATTCTATTCTATTCTATTCTATTCCATTCCACATTGTATTGTATGATCTATCACTTTGCTGTTTGTATGTACACTGAGAGTTTATGCACTGGAGACAAATTCCTTGTGTGTCCAATCACACTTGGCCAACAAAGAATATTCTATTCTATTCTATTCTATTCTATTCTATTCTATTCTATTCTATTCTATTCTATTCTATTCTATTCTATTCTATTCTATTCTATTCTATTCTATTCTTCTGTTCTAATTCTGTTCTATTCCTATATCATTATTCCTATTATTCCTATGCCTACTCCTATTTTTAGTACAACATAAATTGACAGTATGTCTCATTTGCTTTGCTCCAACTGTTTTAATTTGGGGAAATGGGAGTCCAGAAAAAGGGTAGGGAGAAGATGCAGTTTAAGATAAAGATGCCAAAGAGAAAAAAAAAAGAATCTGCTATGCTATTTCCTAAATTTATCCCGTACTGTCCATTCAAGAAGTAATGGATGGAAACTAGTCAAGGAGAGAAGCAAACTGGAACTGAGGAGAAACTTCCTGACAGTTAGAACAATTAACCAGTGGAACAACCTGCCTCCAGAAGCGGTGAATGCTCCAACACTGGAAGTTTTTAAGAAGAGACTGGACAGCCATTTGTCAGAAATGGTATAGGGTTTCCTGCCTGAGCAAGGGGTTGGACTAGAAGACCTCCAAGGTCCCTTCCAACTTTATTATTATTATTATTATTATTATTATTATTATTATTATTATTATTATTATTATTATTATTATTATTATTATTATTATTATTATTATTATTATTATTATTATAGAATTGCCTCTTATCAGGTGGAGTGCCTTTGAAACCGCTGGTCAGGCCCTGGAACTGCTGCTTGTGCAAGATGCCATCATCCGATTCTGCGATTACACTTGTAGCAAAAGTAGCTGACTTCACCAAATGGATCAAAGCCGGCTGTAGCCACGGTGCAATTATGATAATAGTCTGTCTTCCGGTCCTTAGGACAAGGCTGGCTTTATAGTGCTTTCTGTGTGTCTTTTATGACCAGCAACCTCGATCCTCAGGGAGGAAGGGGGGGGAAATCAATGGGACGGTGCACTCATCCCTGCAGCTTCTTTGTTTAATTTATTTTTTATTGCCGCATCCAGACGAAGATTCAAAGACAGGTTTCAGATTTAGAAACTTCTTTTTTTTTTTTAAAGATCATCTTTGCTGATGGTGTGTAGGTCACCCACATCATTGTCATCCGGGAGGCAAAAGGGTGTCAAAGGTTTCTGCAAAGTTTGCAGAGTGAAGACTAAAAAAAAAAAAAAAACAATCCTGAAAAATGAGTTTCATTTGATAAATGAAGGAGTATTTGGGACAGGAAATGTTTTCTAGACAATCGGGGTGTTTCGGAATACAAGTCCTTGATAATGTTACTGATTTAGTACAGGTGGTCCTCAACCTACAACCTCAATTGAGTCCCAAATTTCTGTTGCTAAGTGATCCCAAAGATGCTTTTTCACGAGGCGACTGGACTCTCTGGTTTTTCTTTGAAGACGTTTCGCTTCTCATCCAAGAAGCTTCTTCAGCTCTGACTGAATGGTGAGGAATGGATTTATACTCCTTGCAGACAGCTGGTCATTTGCATTCTTTTGGTGAGTCATTAATGCTACTTGGAGGCTTATCTATGTCCTCAGGGTCACCTGAGTGGTGCAAATGGGTGTGGAGCCTTCTTGGAACTGTTGAAAGGACTGTGTTGTAGGCTGGAGATAGATGATGTCTACAACACAGTCCTTTCAGCAGTTCCAAGAAGGCTCCACACCCATTTGCACTACTCAGGCGACCCTGAGGATGCAGATAAGCCTCCAAATGGCCTCAAGGACTCTTTAAAAGAATGCAAATGACCAGCTGTCTGCAAGGAGCATAAATCCTTCCATTCCCCACCATCCAGTCAGAGCTGAAGAAGCTTCTTGGATGAGAAGCGAAACGTCTTCAAAGAAAAACAAGGAAGTCCAGTTTGCCTCGTGAAAAATTATCTTTGGGATAATTATGACCTGGATGACTGAGAATCTCCATAGACATGTTGCTAAGTGAGACGTTTGCGAAGTGAATTTTTGCCCCATTTTACGATTTTTCTTGCCACAGTTGTTAAGTGAATCACTGCAGTTGTTAAGTTAGCAACACGGTTGTTAAGTGAATCTGGCTTCCCCATTGACTTGGCTTGTCAGAAGGTCACAAAAGGAGTTCATGTGACCCCGGGATTTTGCCACCGTCGTAAATGTGATCAAGCATCTGAATTTTGATCACGTGACCCCAGGGATGCTGCAACGGTCGTACGTGTGAACAACGGCCATACGTCCGTTTTTTCAGTGCCGTTGTGACTTCCATCACTAAACAAAGTATTGTAAGTCAAGGATTACCTGTATGTACTGTTTACAAAACCAGACGTTTCTTTCCCCCCCCCCCCAAAAAAAAGTTTTTATCCACTGAAACCATTTTTCCCAGTTGGTTGGACAAACAATGCCCTTCGTTTCCAATTAACATAACCAGAGTCTCAAAGAGTTAAGAAAACAGAAACAAATGAACAGTACGTTTCTGATTTAGCCCTAGCCCAGGGCTCTGACACATCGGTCTGCAAACTGTTGATGGAAATTACCAGCCAAAAACTATTTCAATATGATCCCATATCCCTAGGGGGTTTTTTGTACGAAGTGTAACTTCAGCCAAATAAATTGCATGAGGCAAAAAAGAAAGTTTTATAAGTATTACCCCCCAGAAACAAACACAAACACACACTCACATCAGAGTCTAATTCTAGTCTTAAGAAAACCGAGAAGAAATTTAGGCTCTCTTTAGCTTTTCCTGCTCCCCATATTTCAAAGGCTAAATTTCTTCCCCTCCAATCTTTTTTTTTTTTTTTTCCCCAGTGGAGATGCTTCAGGTGGGTGTTGGGGTTGAGTTTTTTTCCGCGTCTTCCCCCAGAGATACAATTTTCTCCTGGGTTTTCAAACTTCCCACCGAAGTGGCTGCAGTTCGAAAATGTTGCTTGACCTAGTCTAGTCCAGCACTTTAGACTGACAGAAAGGTTATGAAATTTTAATTTGTCTGAGAGCAAGAAACAAGAATAATTGGAGCCCAAGTGTCTGCAGGAGGCTGGGTACCAGGAATGAAGAACTGGCTGGAACAGCGCTGCAGTACTTTAAAGGCCACAGAAGTTCCTTCAACGGAGAGAGAGAGAAAGAGAGAGAGATCATCCTTTTCAAGTCTTTTCAGACTTTGTAGAAGAAACACCAAAGAGCCACCAAGTTCTCCGAGCTGTTCCTTTCAGATCTCTGTCCAGATTTGGAGACGAAACTAGCTATAAGAGAAGGAATAGCAGAACCTGAGGGTGGAGTCAAAAGGGGAATCCGCCTAGAATCCCTACGTAGCCACAAACAAAGTCCAACTCCTCTTGGGTGTCTGGATGTAGACATAGATCAAACGGTGGTTTATTCCATAAACCATACTTAGCTAAACCAAATAGGTGAACGCACTTAAGCTAACATAACCTTGTTGGCTGCGATGAGAAGTTGAAAAAAACATCCATCTGCTAGGACTGATGCTACAAGTTTGTTGTTGCTCTGAGCTCATGTTATTTTGCTCAGTAAGCCCGCTTTTCTTTCTCCATTTGGAATAACAAACAAGGAGGAAAAAATAACAAAGGATTCAGATAGGTTTCCGAAACATGTGGATAATGGCAAAGTCACTGGGAAAGCGCCATTAAAAACAAAAAAAAACAACCCAGAAGAATCTGACTCACAGAAAACGCATGCAGTATTAATACCTCCTTTCTAATTAAATTCCATCAGAAATAATATACCGGGTATTTTTATCCCTCTCCTTGTTCTGCCCCTCTCATCTTTTTGATTAACTCTCTTCATGTGTTAGGAATTACAGTGTGTGACCTCTAACTTTGCTCAAGATCTGGATTCTTTAATATTCACGTTGTGACGGCCTCTTTGCGGTGCTCAGAAAGCTTGGGAGGGAGAGAAAAGCTAATTACTCAGAACGTGGGGAGAGGTGATTCATTGTGTTTGCGTTGGAACTGAGTGGCACCACCTTGGAGCCACAATCCAGCCACCTTGACAGTTGTGTTCGCTTGGAATGGATGACCGCACCCTTCCGATTCCATTACCAACCTTCCTCTCCAGCGAATATCTTGGAGAGATCAGACAATCGATCTTCAAGCTATGGGATCCTGTGGGAAAGCATGCAAAGCTTTAGGGATCGCTCACGCAGGAGGTTTCGGTCTACCTAATTTAAACTTACTCAGAAACGATATTTCACCCTGAAGCTGTGACTGAGGAGGAAGGGCTCCCCGATGGATGTGAGGAGGGGGGGGCGTGAGGAGGGGGGCATAGTACACTTCACACACACACACACACATCACCATCCTTCCCTTCTCTCCTGTCCTCCTGCTGGGGTGCAACCGAGCAAATATTGTAAATCTCCTCCGTGTAATCCCACTGCTCCTATTAGAGGTGTATGGGGGGGGGAACATTATGCAGTTTGATGTATTAGACAACATCAAAGGGGCTCCTACAGAAGAACAAGCAGAGAGAAACATGTTCCTTTCTTTTTTCTTTTCTTTTCTTTTCCTGGGACGTTTGCACAGAATAACTGCTCTGCTTAGCCTTCGTTAGTTGCCCGGAAAGCAACATTTTCGGGTCAGCGGTGGAAGCTTTTGCAAAAGATGCAGCTTTTGTGTCATGTCCTTACCCAGCACTGACGTGTTCCAAGCATGCAGGGAAAAAAAAAAAAAGGACCAAGTTCCAGGGTTGTTTTGATATAACCTACCAGTTTTTAATAGCACGTCATTCTGTTTCAGCCTTCCCCGATCTGGTTTTATTGATTGATATCGCGCCTTTATTGTTTTATAAATAAATTAAGGTAGCAAACGTAGCTGATATTCTATCCTCCACAACAACAACCCAGTGAGGTTGTTGAGAGTTGAGTGATTGAGAGAGAGTGATTGGGCTGAGAGAGAGTGATTGGCCTGAAGTCATCCAGCCACAGCGTTCATGCCTGAAGCAGGACTAGAACTCACCATCTCCTGGTGACTGGCCCAACATTACCCAGTCAACTTTCATGCCTAAGGCAGGACTAGCAATAGCAGTAGTACTTAAACTTATATACCGCTTCACAGTGCTTTACAGCCCTCTCTAAGCGGTTTACAGAGTCAGCATATTTGCCCCCAACAATCTGGGTCCTCATTTTACCGACCTTGGAAGGATGGAAGGCTGAGTCAACCTTGAGCTGGCCAGGATTGAACTCCTGGCAGTGGGCAGAGTTAGCCTGCAATACTGCATTCTAAGCACTAGGAAGGAAGGAAGGAAGGAAGGAAGGAAGGAAGGAAGGAAGGAAGGAAGGAAGGAAGGAAGGAAGGAAGGAAGGAAGGAAGGGCAATAGCACCTAGACTTATATACCACTTCACAGTGCTTTACAGCCCTCTCTAAGCGGTTTACAGAGTCAGCATATTTGCCCCCAACAATCTGGGTCCTCATTTTACCGACCTCGGAAGGATGGGAGGCTGAGTCAACCTTGAGCCAGTAAGAGTCGAACTGCCGAACTGCTGGAAGTCGGCAATCAGCAGAAGTAGCCTGCAGTACTGTATTCTAACCACTGCGCCACAAAACTAGAATTCACAAGTCCCTAGTGCTTGGCCCAAAGTCACCCAGCCAGTTTTTATGCCTAGGACGAAACTTCAACTCACAGTCTCCTTGTTTGTTGCCTGGTGTTTTTACCACTAGACCAAATTGGCTCTCTTTCTTAATTCACCATCATCCCCTTTTGGATATTCGACTTGAGAATTTAAGTGAAAAACCCTGGGAGATTTGACAATAATTCGCGATTAGTTAAGCATTATTTGACAGATGTATAACTCAAAACCATTATTTGTTGGTGCTTCTGCCAGGATTCCCCTTTTAAAAGGAAAACACACACACACACACACACAAACCCAAACCCCAAACAAAAAAGGTTGTTCCCACATGATTAACGGCATCAAAACTTTAAAAGCATTATTTCTCAGAAATAATCTGATAACAAGCTCTTCTGTTTTATTTGAGAAATAATCACAATCATCCTGATTTGGGGAAGTTAGGTGATGGATTTGGATCTGTTTGCTCCAGTAACTTTTTTTTAAGGAATCCTGTTTTGTTTTGTTTTTCCCCTTGAAACCCAACCAGGCCATTTAGCACATGACAAAATTATCCTGTGTGGGCAAGAATGCAATTGTCAGTGTATTCTCCCAAACTGCAAAAACTTCCTTAATTTCTCATTCTTTCTCCTTTTTTTTACTTTCTGTGTCTGGGTTCACATATTGCTGTAGATCATAAGGCAGTTGCCTGTTTGTAGCTCAGTGAGATGCATTAACCACGTTTGGTTGAATAAACTGAAATAGCTGGGGGGGTGTCACTCCCTGCACTCTGCTCTAAATGATGATTTACAGATCATCACGGCTTGGATTCCTGCAGCATATTAAACTGAAATCAAGCAGACTCAGTCTAAACCTTGTTTGTTATAGTGTGCAGAAAGGATCGTGGTTGGTTCCATAGAATATATTTCCCAGGAATTATCCAGAAGCTGTTCCACTAGGCTGCTGTGAAGAGAGAAATAAAAAGAAAAAGAAAAAATCTTTATAAGTTAAGAATTGATTCCTGTATCTTCCTGTTCTCCTTTGCCCATCATGTTTCTTTTACTTACTATATGTTGGCTTTGTAGATGATAAACTTAAAAGGAGGGTTGCAATGTTTTTTTTATTGATCAGTAAGTTAAATTAGGATCTTTTCAATAAAGTCTGGGTTATAAATGCTTTTATAGCATCCTACTTGTAGCTTGACAAGTGAAAATTAGCCCCTATTTTTCCTTTTCTTCCTAACGTGTTGTGTGTTGCATAATGTAACAGAAATGGGAAACAGGGAACTATATTTAATTCTATCTTTGTTAATGCCTATTTTCTAAACCCTTTGAATTGTCCTCAATAGGTGTGGACAGTACGTCCATTCATCTTTAGTTCCACAAATACTTCAACCATTCTTTCATGGTGAACAGCGAGAGAGGTCAAAGGAACTTGAACAATCCAAAAGAATGTTTAATAGCAAGTCACTATTTATACATTGTTGTCATTATTTGATTGTTTGGTATGTGTATGTTTTCTATTTTAGTTTTGTATCTGTTTTCTTTTAAACTAAAACAAGAGAGTGTTCTGTTTTATAATTGTATCCATATTGAAGAGAGGTGGAAGTAATTGGTTTATACATACATACGCACACACACACACACACACACGTATGTGCGTGTATGTATTTTGGGGTGGAGGTTGTGTCACTTTTTAAACTTCCTTTGTTGTCCCCCTTCCATCCCCTTTCCCTTTTTATTGCAGTTTTGTCTTTTAGCTTTTTCTTTTTGAAGCTCAATAAAATCTTTACCAAAAATGAAATAGTGGGACACATTAGCATCAGGCCTAGTTTTAAGCTACTTGCACCTGGTTGCTACGAATTGTTTTTCTATCAACAATCTCTTTTATGGATTCTACTCAGGATCTACTAAGGTTCAGAGGTCTCTCAGTCCTGCCTTAGTAGGTCTTCCTTTCTGGGGAAATTCTTGAATCGGAATGAAAAGCAACGTTAGATTTCACCTAGGCAAGAAACTTAGCAAAAGTAGCTCTCTCGTCCTTTGCAGGATGTTCAATCTTCGGCATTCTTCCGAAGGATTTTAGAAAGCTTTTGTTTGCTGGTGTTTGGTTTTTGAAAAATGCATTTAATAAGCTGTGCTTTTCGTTGTTTTTTTTTTTTTTTTTCCCGTTACTTCTATGCACAAACTCAGTGGAACGAGAAAAATCAATTAGGCAAAATTAGCTTGTGCAGCTAAGCTATAACCATTTATTGAACAGTTATGCTCAGAGACCATAAGTTCAGGGGATGACCTTAAAATTCCCAGTCCATTTGGCTAGTGGAAAGCAAGATAATGTTAGAGTTTAATATGTTTAATTTCCAGGAGGATTAAAACACCAAGTATTTTCAGATTATTTCCTAGGAGTATTTAATGGTGCTGCATAAATCCAGTTCTTAAAGAGGCCGCAACTCAAGTTGCCTAGTTAATACAAAATATCGGGCTGGTGTTTAATAGGGCTATTTTAGTCTGTTAACTTAACATCTGTGCTTTTAGACTTCAGAGGAAGACAATTCCTCTAAACAGCTTCTGCGGAGAGGTAGAGAATGGACTTTCACCTGTTCTAAGCAGCCTCTCAAAGCCTGACTCCTAATCACTATGTGGACATATCCTTAGGCATCTGTTACCAACTACAACAATGAAAACAAGTGACGACATATGCGCCATGTTGTAACGATCCAAACCGTGTCATTTCATACTTACGTTCCAGTATCAGACCAGTTTATAAAGCACGGAGTTTGTGTTGTGACGCACGTTTTTCCTTTTGCCCAACACTTGTTCTTCATCACACACGCAAACTGTTTCAAGAAAGGAAACTGTGTTCGTTTATCACAGCCATATTTCCTTTTCTTCTCCTGAAGGGAGAAAAGAGGTGATTTGAGTTTTGCTGGACCAAAATTAAGCATCATCCACCTAAATCATCACTAAATCTAACTGGGATACAGGACTGCTTAACTCAGTACTGGTCAACCTTGGCAGCTTCAAGAGGGCTGGGGGATTCTGGGAGTTGAAGTCCACCCATCTTGAAGTTGCCATTGGTTGAGAAACATGGGCTAACTCAGGGGTAGGCAACTTTGGCTCTTTTATGACTCGTGGACTTCAATTCCCAGAATTCCTGAGTCAGCATGGCTGACTCAGGAATTCTGGGAGTTGAAGTCCACGAGTCACAAAAGAGCCAAGGTTGCCTACCCCTGGGCTAACTAGTCACTGTGTTGGTGCACTAACCTCTCCATCTATAGCAAATAATTCCCCCAGACAGTTGCTCTACCAAGTCCTCAACTTACAACAGTTCATTCAGTCATTGTTCAAAGTTACAATGGCACTGCAAAAAGTGACTTATGACAGTTTTTCACACTTAACGACCGTTGTAGCAGCTCTGTGGTCAGGTGATCAAAATTCAGATGCTTGGCAAGTGGCTCATATTTATGACCGTTGCAATGTCCTGGGGTCACGTGATCACTTTTTGCAAGAGCACAGAGGCTCACACGGTTAGGTTGTTGGGTTGGAGGTTAGCAAACCCGCGTTCGAGATCTGAGTCCTGCTGCGTGGAGGGGGTGAGTTCCCGTCATTTGCTCCAGCTCCTTGACGGGGATATGAAAGAAGCCCTTACGGATGTCCCCCAGGCAATGGTGATGTCACCAGCTCATCCTTTCAACCTGGAAGTGCCTTAGATGGTACCTCCAACACGAATGGGACGGGATTTTCCGATAAGGCTCCACACACATTTGACTCTGAGGACACAGAGAAAGCTCCAAGTGGCCTCAACGACTCTCTAACCGAAGGCAAATGACCAGCTGTCTGCAAGGAAGATAAACCCTTCCCTTCCCCACCATCCAGTCAGAGCTGAAGAAGCTTCTTGGATGAGAAGCGAGGCATCTTCAAAAGAAAAACAAGAACGTCCCGTTGCCTCCTGAAAAAGCACCTTTGGGACAACCACGACCTGGAGGACTGAGAGTCTCCATAGACCTCCATCGACCTTCTGATAAGCAAAGTTAATGGGGAAGGCAGATTCACTTTACAACCGGGTGACTAACGTAGCCAGTGCAGTGATTCGCTTAACAACCATGGCAGGAAGGTGGTAAAATGGGGCAAAAAACTCACTAAAGAAACATCTTGCACAGCCACAGAAATTTGATGCTCAACGGTGGTCCTAAGTCTTCGTGTCTTTGCTTCACAGGCTTCCTCACCCCTGATTGCTCATCTCCCCGGGGAGGGGGGCGTTTTTTCATTTTCATGAAAGTACGACTACAAATGGAGAGAAGGGAGTTACGATGAGCACGAATCCCAAGCCATCTCTTCTGCTGAAATGAGATCTGGTGCCTCTTCTGGAGGCCTCGAATTGTCTCAGGGATGGCATCCCCGTCAGGCAGAGGCTTTGAAGCAGAAGCGAAGGTGACTCGAGTTAGATGGAAGCAGAAGAGACAGGCTTCCAAGGACACCTTAGGAGGAGATCAAGTAAGCGGTAATGAAGGAGTTCTTGCTCTGGAGAGCAGCGGCGTTCAGGGGAAAAAATGGTCCCTCCTGAATTTGGAAGAATCGTGGACAGCTGTGAGAGCTGAAGGGGAGGGCTAATGGAAAGGGCCCCCCACTCCTGCAGGTCAGCTTGGCAGAAGATGTCACCCATGGCCAACCTTCTTTGGAGAAAGCTCTGCTTACAACAGCGGCAAAATGGCCTGCTGGGAAGGTCGCTCTCTTCACAATTCAGAACTGAGAGTTCCTTTCCCCCTTTTGCCCTGTTTTCTCTTTTACTTTTTCATAGATACGCTCAAGGCAGAAACTGACTTGGCTCGCCGATCGGCAATTTAATACCCCATCAGCAAATGCAACTTCTGCAGGTGGACTCACGGCCACAGTGGAGCCCCTAAACATTTCTGCTGCTAAGCGAGACGGTTGCGAAGTGCGTTTGGCCCCATTTTACGACCTTCCTTGCTACCTTGCTGCGGCGGTGAAGTTGGTCACACGGCTGTGAAGTGACTCTGGCTTCTCCATTGACCTGGCTTGTCTGAAGGCTGCAAAAGGGGATCACGTGTCCCCGGGGACGCTGCAACCGTCCTAAATGCGAACCAGTTGCCAAGCGTCTGAATTTTGATCGCGTGACCGCGGGGATGCTGCCCAGGTCTGAAGTCACTTTTTTCAGCGCTGTTGTGACTTTGAACGGTCACTAAACAAAGTGTTGTAAGTCGAGGACTACCTGTGTGGTGCAGATCCTATCTGTGTAAGTGTCTCTCCCTGAATTGTGACCTCAACCAACCGGGTGAGGGCTTCGTTACGAAAATCAGCCAGAATTATTGACGATAAACAAAGCAGGTAGATAGATCTTCAGTGCCTAGTGGCACCCCACGAATTCCTGGTAAGATCTTCTCAAAAGGGGTAGACAAGACTTATTTTTTTTTCTTTCAAGGGTCCCGTCCCTCATGGCTAATTTGTTGGCCATCACATGATAGGTCGGTGGAACTACAGAGGACAGTAGGGTCAAATCCCATGTAGGTTAGTGCAAAATACTATTTTAATTGCCTGGAAGCCCGTTCTTTTCTCTTGACAATCTTCTTTTTCTCTTTTTCCGCTGCCTTCCCCTCTCTCTCAAGCAACAGACGTGAGGAAGAGAGAGTAGCTCTTATGGGAAGGGTCTCAACTAATTTCTTGCAGAAAGCTTTGGAAATTAAGCTGAGGGCTGTATGAAATTGACCCCGGGGTCACCTGCAGCCTTAAGACTGCAAGTTGCCTGCCCAGCCTCAGGCTATTCATTAACGATCTAGTGTTCCTGATGCTTCTTCAAGAATAAGGCCTTCCCGAGTGGAAGTAATGAAGTAAAA
Organism: Azemiops feae; assembly: GCA_023970755.1. Lineage (NCBI taxonomy): Eukaryota > Metazoa > Chordata > Lepidosauria > Squamata > Viperidae > Azemiops > Azemiops feae. Next base: position 195,024 of record JALGBA010000904.1, read on the forward strand.
AACATTTAATTTTGACCAGTCGAAAGCAACTGGTAAGGCTGAAGCCTTTCATAATGGGATCTTCAGAGGATACCTACAAGCCTTCATAAGGTCATCCAGTGTGCACTGTTTCAACAGGTAGGAGCTACTACCGAAGGGATCCATATCTCCATAATCAGAGACTTTATTACATCTGTTTTCCTGCAGTATCGATAGAACAACCACTTTAATAAAAGCTGCATGGACTATGAAGAACATTTGTCGATGAACTGCCTATCTAGTAACAATAATATTTATTTGGTCCAAAGCAACTGGAAATTTAGAATGGAGTGGAATGGAATGGAATGGAATGGAATAGAATAGAATAGAATAGAATAGAATAGAATAGAATAGAATAGAATAGAATAGAATAGAATAGAATAGAATAGAATAGAATGGAATCATGATAGAATATATTTAGAAAGAGAAATAGAAACAGAATATAGAATAGAATATTCTATCATGATTCTATTCTATTCTTAATTCTATCATTATTCTATCATTATTCTATCATTATTCTATTCTATTCTATTCTATTCTATTCTATTCTATTCTATTCTATTCTATTCTATTCTATTCTATTCTATTCTATTCCATTCCATTCCATTCCATTCCATTCCATTCCATTCCATTCCATTCCATTCCATTCTCTATTCTATTCTATTGGCTACAGTTGACCGATCATTCTTTCAAATTATCAGGAAAGAGCAACAATTTTGTTCAAAGGGACCGATGACCATTTTTCCCACCTAGGACCGTTGCAGTATCTCCAGGGTCACATGATCAAAATTCAGCCGCTTGGCAACAGGTTCATATTTATGACGCAGTAATAGTTAAAGATGCTGGAGAAGACTCCTGCGAGTCCCCTGGACTGCAAGGCGATCAAACCGGTCAGTCCTAGAGGAGATCAACCCCGACTGCTCCTTAGAAGGCCAGATCCTGAAGTTGAAACTCAAGTACTTTGGCCACCTAATGAGAAGGAAGGACTGACTGGAGAAGAGCCGAATGCTGGGAAAGATTGAGGGCAATAGAAGAAGGGGACGACAGAGAAGGAGGTGGCTGGATGGAGTCACTGAAGCAGTAGGCGTGAGCTTCAATGGACTCCAGAAGATGGTAGAGGACAGGAAGACCTGGAGGAACGTTGTCCACGGGGTCGCGATGGGTCAGACACGACTTCACAACTAACAACAATAAAGAACTTTACTAATTTTGGATACAGGTAGTATCCTCGACTTACGACAACAGAGCTCGACATTTCCACTGCTAAGCAAGAGAGTTATTAAGTGAGCTTCGCCGCATTTTACGAACCTTTCTTGCCACAATTGTGGCGTGAATCCCACGTTAAGTTCCTAACATGGTTTTTAAGCGAATCTGGCTTCTGCTTGTCAGAAGGTCGCAAAAGGGGATCGCGTGACCCCAGGATCACTGCAACAGTCACCAATACACATGCCGGTTGCCAAGCATCCAAATTTTGATCACGCAACCACGGAGATGCTGCCACAGTCGTGTGAAAACCGGTCATATGTCACTGTTTTCAGGGCCCTTGTGACTTTAAACGGTCACTAAACAAATGGCTGTAAACCGAGGACTGCCTGGACTGACTCAGAACAAGGGAGGACAATCACTTAAATATGAGCCAGCAGTGTGCTGCAGCTGCCAAAAAAGCCAACAGTGCTAGACTGCATTAACAGAGGGACAGAATCAAGATGACGTGAAGTGTTAATACCACTTTACAAGGCCTTGGTAAGGCCACAGTTGGAATGCGGCATCCAGTTTTGGTCACTACGATGTAAAAAAGATGTTGAGACTCTAGAAAGAGTACAGAGAAGAGCAACAAAGATGATTAGAGGTCTGGAGGCTAAAAACATATAAGGAACGATTGCTAGAATTGTGTATGTCTAGTTTAATGAAAAGAAGGACTAGGGGTGACATGATAGCAGTGTTCCAATATCTCAGGGGTTGCCACAAAGAAGAGGGAGTCAAGCTATTCTCCAAAGCACCTGAAGGCAGGATCAGAAGCAACGGATGGAAACTCATCCAAGGAGAGAAGCAACCTAGAACTAAGGAGAAACTTCCTGACAGTGAGAACAATTAACCAGTGGAACAACCTGCCTCCAGAAGCGGTGAATGCTCCAACACTGGAAGTTTTTAAAAAGAGACTGGACAGCCATTTGTCTGAAATGGTATAGGGTTTCCTGCCTGAGCAGGGGGTTGGACTAGATGACCTCCAAGGTCCCTTCCAACTCTATTATTATTATTATTATGGGTCCCGATAACCTGGCTGACCTCTTTTGCCAGGATCTGTTCGATGCAGATGCCAAGATCGAAATCTGGGACAAGGCGTGTGTTCTGGGATTCTGCGAAAGGGTCCTCCCCCATCCCTAATGCTTGCTCATTTATAATTTACTTCGGTTTCTCCCATTCCCGCTCCGTCGTTACAAAATAGGAGGAGAGAAAGAGAGAGAGAGAGAGAGAGAGAACCTCCTCCACAGGAAGTACTAAAGAAAGTTCCTCTTCATGCAAAATTAATGTATGGGATTTGTTACCAGAAAACGTGGGGAGGCCTCTTAAAAGGAATTGGAGATGACTATTGATGGCAATTAAGTAATTAAGATTATATGGAGTCTCCAGACTGAGAGAACCATTTTTTTTTCCTACCAGACTCTTCATCAGCAGCTTCCGGGGCCCTGGTGGGAAGTGGGGATGGGACAAGTGGGGATTAGACCGGGAAAGGGTGATCTATTGAGGGTCCAAGGACCTTCCTGGATCTCTTGGCGAGGCCGAAGGCTGAGAAAGGGTAGATCTGCGTCACGGAGACGGGTGGGGAGAATCTGGTGGGCTTGCTTTGGCTTCTTCTTAAAACTGCCAGAATTTTCGTCGTTAAGCAGGGCGGTAGTTCGGGCGCGTCGTGCCAGATTTGACCACCTTCTGTGCCAGGGTGGCTAAGCAAATCACTGCAGTTGTTAATTGAACCAGGAGGTCTTTATGCAAATCCAACTCCTCCCCCACCCCCCAATTGACTTTGCTCGTGGGAAGCTGGCTAGGAAAGTTGCAAATGACGATCAACGTAACTCGGGATGCTGCAACCCTCGTTAAATACATGCCGGTTTCCGAGTGCCCAAGTTTGGATCGCGTCACCGTGAGGATGCCGCGATGGTTCTAGCAGTGCCTCTGTAACTTGGAATGGTCACTAAACAAGTGGTTGTTAAGTCAAGGACTGCCTATATCCTTATGCTAGGGCTTTTATTCATTCTCCTTTCTCCTCCTATTTTCCCCACAACCAAAACTTAAGGAGGTGAGTTGAGCTGTGAGTGACTGCTCCAGAATCAACCAGTCGGCTTTCGCACGGGAGGTGGGACTATAACTCACCGTCTCCTGCTTTCTAGCCTGGTGCCTTAACCACTAGACCAGAGGCCCCCAACCTTTTGGGCACCAGGGGCCGGTTCCGTGGAGAGGTTTTTCCGCGGACCGGAGAGTGTGTGGTTTCATGTGCTGCCTGCATCTCACGGATGGGGCTTTGCTTGTTTGTGCGGACCGGTTGCTGGCATGCCGCGGCCCGGTACCGGTCCAGGGGGTTGGGGACCCCTACACTAGACCAAACTAGCTCTATGCCAGCTTTAAGACCGATTGAAGTCAGCAAAATCAGGGGCCGTGGCAGATAAGGCCCCTGATCTCCAGTTTGTTTTGGCCCGTTGGGCTTCTCTCTTATCCCAGTATCAGATGTTTCCCCAACAATGGGCATCTCTGTTCCAAAGGCAAATTCTTTTATTTTGGGGGGGAATTGGGACAAAACCTGGAGCCTCAAAGTACCTGCAGCTAAATTTAGTTGTGAGGGGTCATTCGTGCTGTGCTTGTTTTCTTGCAGACGTTTCATTACCCAACTAAGTAACATCATCCGTGCTAGTGGTTTTCTTGCAGACATTTCATTACCCACCTAGGTAACGTCATCAGTCCTAGTCTGACTAATGATGATGTTATCTAGTTTGGGTAATGAAACGTCTGCAAGGAAACAACCAAGCTCAGAGAGCACCAAGGACCCCTCATTTCAACCTTGAGCTACAAATAAGTCTCCTTTATAGCTTTGGTTGTAACTTTGAATCACAGGAATATTCCTTTTCCTTGGGGACTATCAGGTTTTTTTTAATTGTCTCGGCTTCTGAATTTCCCCAGAGATTTTACTTTGGGATGTTTTTTGTTTTTTTGGTTTGGTTAGGATTTGAGAGTGAAGTGCAAAATATTTTGCCTTGTTTTGGCAAGAAGCAAAAAATTATGCTAGATGGTTTTGCTGCTGCTTTTTGACATCTCATGCCCAATATTTGAAGTGCAGGATATTTACTCCAAAGCAAATGGTCCTTTCTCTGTAAAAAATAAATAAATAAAAGCAAAACTTTTGTATAGTATTTCCAATTTAAAAAAAAAAAAATTCTCTTAAGACAGGGGATCTTTTCCTTGATAATAATATCCTTTTTACCAGGATTACTATTTTGGTGCATGTCCTGCAAATTAGTGAAGTTTCTCAGTTCCGTGTATTATTATTATTTATTTTTTTACTTTTTTGTAACTTTATTAATTTCCCGCTCTTTTGCATCTCTTTTGAACTAAAAATAAAGCTAGGCCGTTTAAGATGGCTGCAAGCCGTAAATAAATAAATAAATAAGGCATCTTCTTTGTTGCTTTAAACACAAGCTCACCTATCACTGTATTGTGACTGTCAGCAAAGAAGCATTAGGCCTTTTGGTCCACTCTTTTTATTTCTTCAGAAAAATTCAAGGAAAAGCAACTTTTTCCAGGTAACTGATGCCCTCTTCTGGTGGAACATAACACTTCCTAGCCAACAGAAATTCCAAGAGACGCAGGCAGCTGAGGTCAACCTGCAGGCAGTTATTCGTTGCATTTGACGGATGAAGGGACGAAAGTGTGTTGCACAAACAAACAATGGCGCTGCAATAACACAACAGAGATTTATGACCTTAAAATAGCAGCTTTGTCAATGGGGAAGCCAGATTCCCTTAACAACCGTGTCACTAACTTAACAGCTGCGTGTTTCGCTTAGCAACTGTGGCAAGGAAGGTGGTAAAATGGGGCAAAACCCACTTAACAAACGTCTCACTTAGCAACAGAAGTTTTGGGCTCAATGGTGGTTGTAAGTTGAAGACTATCTGTGCGATAAGGATAGAGTGGAATTTAAAACAATTTTGGGAAATGCACCACTACCTTCATCTTATTTAGGCACAATGGAAAATGTAAAAATATGTTCCGAGATTATTTGGACTATTTAAATTGGGGCAGTTGGGAAGAATTCAACAGAATATAGGCTTGATTTGAGAAGCAGCTGACATCAAGGAACAAAGCTGGAACATAATATTATGCACACAGCTTGCTTATGTAGGGCTTAATGTGCAATGTTGGCCTTGTGTGTATTGTGATTTATACTTAACCATGGCTTATTCAATAAACAGCGTTACAACAGATGAATAGTTAAACAATCATCATTACTTAAGCAGTACGTGAATCACAAAGAGATCAAAAGGGGAGCTGTGGAAATAAGTCATTTATTTTGGACAACATTGATTTTAGAGAACAGGTTAACATTGGGAATCTACATTATCCATTGTCTACAAACATCTATGTTGTGTTTAAGTAAAAAAAAAAAAAAACTTGTTCTTAGGAATGTGTACAACAGAAATTAATATGCATTTAACATTGCCGGGAGTGGTAAAACACACACATTTGTCAAACTCAGCTTATCTTAAAAGAGAAATGCTGCCACCTAGGATGACTCTTTATTTAATTCCTTATTAGTTCAGGCGTCCTCTCAAGTCAGGAACTTTGGTTTAGGGGCCCAGGGATGCTGGACGGATCTGGACTGAGCAGCTGTGAAAAGAAGAATAGCAAGACTGAGACTTCTTCCCAAGTTTAACTCACAAAGTCCTTCAAACGGGCTGGCTGGCTTTAGGACATGATGCTCTTGAGCAGGAGTAGGCAACCTTGGCTCTTTTATGACTCGTGGACTTCAACTCCCAGAATTCCTGAGCCAGCATGGGGGAACTATGGCCCCTTCATGACTCGTGGACTTCAACTCCCAGAATTCCTGAGCCAGCCATGCTGAGGGGAAAGGGAGAGGTTTCCAAGCTGAGCCATGCTGGCTCAGGAATTCTGGGAGTTGAAGTCCACGAGTCATAAAAGAGCCAAGGTTGCCTATCTCTGCTCTTGAGCTTCTTTGAAAGGACAGTCGTCAAGAGATGAAATAAAACATCATTTTGGCTTATTATTGCAGATAGGATAAAATGACTCTTCATTTTCTGCATCTCTGTTTTTCCTATAGCTCAGGGGTTCCCCTGGGGCTGCGAGACGATATTCTAGGGGGTGCAAAAACTTGGGTTTTCAAAATTATAGTGTGTATGCATAATTTGTTGCCGTTATTTTAAACTTTTGCAAGGGGTGCGAGGATGTATCAGAAGCGTTCTAGGGGTGCGGGGTATAGAAAAATTTGGGAGCCGCTGCTATAGCTCATAGATCATCCTTATTTATTTATAAACCTCCCTTTGATATTTTTATAGATAACTCAAGGTGGCAAGCAAACATAATACTCCTTCCTCCGCCTATTCCTCCCGCAAAAGCAACCCTCTTAGGGAGATTGTACTGAGAGAGGGCGACTGGCGCAAAGTCACCCAGCCGGCTTTCCTGCCTGAGTCTCATTTCAACTGGGCAAGATGCAAAGATGGGAAAAGAATATCCACTGACTAAGCTCATCTATTAGCTAAGCCACAAGAGGATGCACCATTTGGATCCAGCCCTCAGCTTATTGCTTGGCCTGAGGGCGGATCCAGGCATTAAGGCTGACTCAATCCACCATGACGGAGTTTGAGTGTGAAGCCAGCTACAGAGTTGAAGACAAGTCTCAGGGGAGGTGAGGAAAGAGAATTAAAACTAGCATGAGTTGGGCAGTGATGCATTCAAAAACACTGGCAGGTGAGGGGTTTTAGGAGAGGACATTGCCAAGTGATAGACCAGGGGTCTTCAAACTTGGCCCTTTTATGGCTTGTGGACTTCAACTCCCAGAATTCCTCAGCCAGGCACGTTGGCTGAGGAATTCTGGGAGTTGAAGTCCACAAGTCATAAAAGGGCCAAGTTTGAAGACCCCCGTAATAGACAGTTAAATGTAGGTCCTGCCTGCTGCCCTTGTAACAACCCAGCTCCAGACCAACATGAATGGAGGAAACAGCCACTAATACAGGGGTCTTCAAACTTGGCCACTTTAAGACTTGTGGACTTCAACTCCCAGAATTCCTCAGCCAGCCAGGAGTTGAAGTCCACAAGTCTTAAAGTGGCCAAGTTTGAAGACGCTTGCAACTAATACAACAAAACCATCTTCTTTCAAACTTAGGCATGAAGCATCACCCAGATTTGCCCGGCTCTCACCTGGTGTAGGCAGCAGGCCAGGTCTGCCCCCAAGCAGTGGCCGCTTTGCGGGCAGATGTGGAGGAGTGAGGTGCATCGGCCTTTTGATGGTCTTTACAAGAAGAGGTGGAGGTTTGCCCTTTGGGCCAGCCAGCACTGCTATAAAGGACAAACAGAAAACAGGGTTTTATGCATAATTGAGATAGTGGTACCTTGGTGCTCATCGTTAATTGGTTCCAGGAGATACGATGCGTACCAAAAACGATAAGTACCAAACAAATGTTTAATATAGTGAGTCACAAGGCAGCCAACAGCGACACGTTCTAGCTTATGTGTTGAGTACTAAACGAACGATGAGTACTGGGGCAAAATTTTTGTGTCAGGATACATTGAATACCAAATGAGATGAATTTCAAAGCAGCTGAGCACCGAGATACCTCGGTGCTTAGCAGTATCGACATATCGGATACAGTGCAAAGTTATATTCAAAAGGCAAGGTATATATGATTTCCAAGGGGGGGAAAAAACAGTGTCCACCAGTTACAGGACAGTAATCAGGGATCCAGGCAACTGGTTCTTATTCATGCCAGTGAATAAAGAAACGATAGCTTTATGATTTAACTCAAGCAAACAAATTTAAAAGCCTAAGATAAAAAGCACAGATACCAAGCAAGATGATACTCAACTTTCCCACAGGCTCCTTAATAACAATAGTAGAGATAGCCCAAGGGTGCCCAATTTCCACAGTACCCACAGCTAGGATCTGTCAGAAGCGCCCCACCGTCAGCAATAATCCCAAGGTTTTTTAGCAAAAGCTGACCCCAGGACTTCATGGCCCTGCCTATAGTCAGGAGACTGCAAGAGTTGGCTTTGAGTAGCTGGCACGTGATTCTGGAATGGGAACCGAAAATCTGAGACTCTCACAGATTGGCACTTATGTCAAGATTTCTTCCTGCCCTTTCTCCTGTCTTTTATTTGTATCCCGCTTTTTATTATTTTTTACAAATAACTCAAGGTGGTGAACATATCCAACACACCTTCCTCCTCCTATTCTCCATGCAACAACAACCCCATAAGATAGGGAGTGACTAGCCCAAAGTCACCCAGCTGGCTTTCATGGCTAAAGCGGGATTAGAACTCATAAGTCTCCTGCTTTCTATTCCAGGTGTCTTAACTTGTTTACTAATTCAGTAAACAAGAGTGGGAAACAAGCAAGTTAGCTCAGAATGTGCTCTAAACTTCTATACATTTCTTAATATGAAGAGTATAGAGTAGAGTAGAGTAGAGTAGAGTAGAGTAGAGTAGAGTAGAAATATAGAATAGTTCTTATTGGCAAAGTGCAATTGGACACACAAGGAATTTGTCTCCAGTGCATACAAACATATTTATCACAACAGTGATAAATCATAAAATCATAAGACACAATCATAAATCATAAGACACAAACAGCAAAGCGCTAAAGTGTAAGATAACAGAAGAATGCAATAAGAAAGAAGAGAAGGACAACAGGCAGCCCTACTTCATGGATAAATATCCTTAAGAGATAAGGATGTTTATTTGGAAAAATCCAAATTGGCCACTCAACTCCTTGAAACACAATGGTCTTCCACACTGCCACTACAATACTGTATTTTGAAGGGCCCACCTGGAGTGGGAAGAAGAGCCCCCAACGGTCTTTCGCCCAACAAAGCTGGCTTAGGCGAGGGCACCCCAGGCTGGCCTAACACGGGGGCTCGGCCAGGCGTTGGCAGCAGAGGTGGGGGCTTGCTCAGCGTCGGAGGGAGAGCGCTCCCGCTTGGCCTGACGTTTGGATACCCGGCGTCTTCACCTGCGGCGGCTAAAGCGTTCGTTTCTGCAACAAAACCTGGATTAGGAGGACCCAAAGTTAGCAAGGAAACAAGTCGATTAGCAAAACGTTCAACCTGCTGCTTGCTGAGAAGGCAGCCTGGCTGCTTATCCTCATATCCTCTCCCTCTGCCGGTTCATCTGCGCAGGGAAAGACTTAGGACGTGTTTTAAGGCCGTGAGGTGGGAAAGCCATTTTTATAGGAGTCACGGAAGGGATTTGAAGTAGGAAATTGGTAGGGGTTATTGGCTTTTATAATATCAAGCAGTTTGGGGGGGGGGAAGGGTCTACTTTTCCGCGAGGGTTAAAACATTTTTCACTTGCTCTAATTATACCTCGTAGTGGGCTTTCGCCGTGTGAAATGTGGCTGGGATGGGACGGCGGCACAGGGCAGTTACTCTTTTATGACGGCAGCGGGATGGAAGCAACGTTTGGGGCCACAAATTGGGGCTCACCGGGAGGGGGCTTCGCGGCCTGCTAAAGTGGGAAGGGGCTCTCCAACCTGAGCCAGGATAGGGCGGGCAATATTTTTGCTCCTGTATCATCAAGAACCGTATGTTCCATGCATTAAGGACAAGTGGCATTTCTCCCAGGGCCCCGTGAATAGGGATGACAAGTTCCCTACTCGCCTGGAAGGACTTCGTTTGAAAGTGCAAAGGACGGACAAATATTGAGGCATCTGGGGTAAGGATGAGCTGGGTGCAGAAACAGACCACCTTGGCGAGTCCACCTTAAGTAGCCACCCCACTTCCCAGAGGAAGAGGCGTCACCCACAGATACGTGTTATCGAGCTGCAGCCCTTCTCAAGGAAGTCTCATTTTAACCATGTTGGCGTTCATGCACGAAGTGTGGTTTTTCTTTTCTTTTTTTCCAGGTTTGAGGGAGGACGGGACGTTAACTTCCACACTGGGTATTTTCTGATTCATTTTTATTTATTTTTTAACACCGAAGGCCCCCCCCCAAGAGGTTATTCTGAGATTGTGGGTGGGATTTAGAGGGTATTGTTGAGGAAGAGATGAGGGGTGGGGGACATGAATACCTTCAAGCTTATTTCTCCTGGTCTTCAGGTAGTCACTTATTGAGTTCAATTCTTCCACATATAAATGTTTTCCCTCACTTAACAGAAAGAGGAGGTGTCTAATGCCTAGAGGCACATGGTAACTCTCAAAGAGCGCCCGTTCTAGGTAGTCATCCGCCAGATCAGCTGCTTTGTGGGAAATCTCTGTGCGCTGCTGTTGTTCATGCTCAGCAAAAATTTTCTGAAATTCTTTAGTGATCAGAGCCAGGGCATCCTCCATGGGCATATTACGGTGTACTACAGAGAAGAGAGATACCTTTGCTTTTTAAAAAGTTACATCCAGACAAAACCAAAAGACAAAAGCGCCGTGTGTTCTTGCACCATTCCGACTGCGAAGCTAAAAAAGCTGCCTTCTGATTCAAAAGGCTAACTTTTCACGGAAGGTTTTAGGTCCAAAATTCAATACAAACACGTCCGTTTCTATTAACTGTAGTTGGGGGGAGGGGGCAGGAATTCAACTATGAGCTTCTTGGTGTGTTGAGTTAATTTCCTTAAAGTGGGAATGGTTTTATAAAAAACCACCTCTGGAAAAGAGGAATTAAGAGTTAAGAAGCGAGTGAAATTGTCATGTTCTTTTTAAACGCAGGAAAAATTTCCTACCAGAACAGTCAAGTTTTCGATAAGATAAATTCTGGATGAAGTACATTTCGCTAGATGTAGTAGTATGAATTCTTAAAATTATTTTACCGCTCTTCGGCACCTTCAATCATGTCCCGAAGAGGTTAGTTTTGATGTGTTTTAATCTGAGGAGGAATGGAGAGCATTGTCTGAATGGGACCCGTTCTTAAGGAGAAACTAAACTTACTTTTGATAGTCTGATGAAGCATGATTACGGTGCATGAGGAAAGTGTTACATTAGATGGCTCAACAAGAACGCAAAATGGAGAACCATCGTTTTTAACTTCCTGGAGGGCACGTGTAAGACCTGATTCAGAAGTAAGGTATATCATTTCCAACACAAGGCCATGATCCTGCAACCGATGGCCTATGGCTGTTGAATATTCCCTTGAAGGAAAACAAAAAACAAAACAAAAAACAAAAAAACAAAAAAAACAAAGAAGCAGGTTATTTTACAAGTAATTCAGAAAATATATTATTAGTGCCAATGTCTTAGTAAGGGTCATTTTTGTGTGCGGCAAGAAAACTCGAAAATATTCAGTGAGATAGATTAATGGTGTGCTTTTCTGCCGAGTCACCTGAAACAGAGGGGGTCTCGTTGTATTAAATGTAGGTTTAAGCAGTCATAAAACTTCCAGGTATACAGAGAAGAACCTCAGTGTGAGCCAGACATTTCCCAACGGCTGGCAGAAAAGGTGAGATTAAATTTGTAGCAAAAAAAAGGAGAGCTGATTGGGTCATTCAGTATCCTAAGTTTTATGGTTTTAGGCTTTGACCTCTGCAGACAGTGATGTTCATCAATAGGGCATTCTCAAGATATGACTTTCAGATCTGATCAATGGCCACGCTGATTGAGAATTCTGGAGACCTGGAGAGTGACAGGCTGGGAAAACCAGGTCTCTATATTTCCATTTACCTATTGTAGGTACAGAGGTTTGGGGTTAAACCTCCTTGGTGGGAAACACAAGATTTCCCCACAATATCAAACTGACTGGTGAAGCCCTTGTTTATATGAACTTCCACGTACATTAAGCTCACTTGATTAGACCAGATTGGGGCTACCTGGACTTAAGTCTTGCAAACACTTTGCAGTGATTGAATTGCAGAAGGACATAGAATGTCTACGTTGCTTCCATTTCAACAATAATTGCAAGGGAACCTCAGGTGTGTATCCATGAGAAACTGCTTAGTATTTGTGAACATTTGGTTAGCTTACGTAAACAAGATTTTTGCATGTAAAAGTGATCTCTAGAAGTATGCATGTAGAAATTATTTAATAATAGCAATTAGGACTCTTAAAGAAGAGCCCAAAAGAACTCTGCTTTCTTTTTTCAGATTTGAAATAGGTAAGTTTAAAAGTAAACAGATATGAAGCAGCAAATATTACACTACAAAGCAATTTTTAAAAATGAGCATCTTATTCGGATTTTATAGATATTTTTCACGTACTAGCACTTTTACAGAATTGCTTAATTCAACCAGGCTTTTATTATGGGTCATTCCATGCTCTTTCCGGACAGAAACTCAACTTTTTTGAGGCTGCAATGTTACTTTATGGAAAATTCCATCGGCATGGATGCCCAAATTTATCTAATTAGATCTAATTTATCTAATCGGATGAAACGGAAGTCAACAATTTCAAGTAACTGGCACTTTTACCTATGCTTTATAGCAATTTTGTATGCCATGTTTTAGTAGGCCCTTTCTCGAAGAATAAATAATTAACAAAATTTACAAAACAGTTTGTATTTTGCCAAACCCAAAGATTTATTCTACAGATTTACTCTAGATTATAAGAATATTTTAAATAGTTGCATTCACATCTCATCTGAGGATATGAACGTGTGAGACTAACTATGGAGAAATATTTAATGGAGAGGTTTATAGAACAGAAAGCAAGGTGGCCAAGGGTTTGGGGCTTAGACTACACGAAAAAGTTTAGCATGAGATGAACAATCACCGCCTCCAGTTTATCTAGCATGCTTGCTATGAAAACAGCAAACAGATGAAAAGGCAGAATTTTTTTTTATTCGCACTTTGGATGGGAAATTGGAAAAGATGACGGAAATATTTTACCAAAACCAATTCAGGCTTCAGGTGTCATTTTGGCAATCTAGTATCAATGGGGGAAAAATGGAAGCAGCCCCGTAGGTCGTTCTTACAGCATTGCTAACGCCGCAATCTGACACAATCGTTGAGAGCGATTCATCAAAATTGCAGTGACAATTAATTTAGCAAAGACGTACAACAGTGACACTCAAATGGAGACTGCCGCTATTTTTGCTACTGATAATGTGCTTGATGTTGTGTGGAGAACTGGAGAACAGCCTTTAGGGAATGACAGAGAATGCAAATTAAGAAATCCTGGTTAAGGTTAATACTGCAAGAATTAGAGGGAAAGGACAAAAGGGGGACAAAAGCCTAATCAAAGCAAGTGAAACTCCCAAAAGTTCAAGATTAAGCAAAGGTGGAGACAGCATGTTTGCCTTAAATTGATGTGTGTTTTTATATTAGAAAGTATTCAAGGGGGGGGGGGAAATCCTCAGAGCATTTTAGAGAAGCTAAGCATTTTTCTGTGAAAATCTGCAAATATGGGGGGCTTTTTTTCAGGAACTGCGTAAGAGAAATAAGTGTTATTTTAAGTAGCAAGACGAAATGTTCAATACCGAACGCTGAATTTATGACCCTTGGTGAATTTCATGGCATTCAAAACCAACTGAAAGGAACGGAGAGGGGATGATGTGGCTAATCATTATAAACTTCCGTCGTGTCAAGATCAAAATTACGCTTTTTCAGTTGACTTCATTGAATGACACAAATTTTTAGTTTAAAGAATGCTCAATACCATTACCCACAAGACTTACAGTGATATTTAACTTATATTCGGGCAAAGAAGAATAAGGGACACGTTAAAATGGTTCTTTAAAAAACACCACATGGTAATCCATACATATGAACATTTAGAATATTTCATCGAGAGAGGCGGATCTTACTTTAAATGGACGTGGATAGGCATGAAAACTCACAGGTGACTGTAAAATCTAAAATACTATGCTAAATAGTTACCACACCCCTTTTAGAGAGATCTCCCTATTAAGTAAAACAAACACGTAAGAACCGGTACTAAACTTACAATCATCCTACAAGAGCTACTACACTAATTAAGTCCTACCAAACCCAATAGGACTGACGCCCAAGATATAAGGGACAGAAGGAAATCAAAATATTTTACCGTTTTAATAGTTTCCCATTCATGGGAAACAGGTGCCAAAAATGTAATACAGAGGGTCTAAAGCAGGTGGGAATAATGGGGGGGCTGAGACTATTTTTACTATTTTTATTTTTATTCAACTCTCTAGAGCAGGGGTGGGAAAGTATGGCACCCTTATGACCTGTGGATTTAAACTCCCAGAATTCCTGAGCCAGCCATGCTGGCTCAGGAATTCTGGGAGTTGAAGTCCACAGGTCATAAAGGTGCCATAGTTGCCCACCCCTGCTCTAGTGACTTATTCTGGGACAGTTCTAATAAGAGGAGTTTACGAGAAAAAAATGTGGTGGGGTGGAGGAACCTTTTCTCCATGCAAATGATGTTGCAAAATTTAGAATTATATTTCTGTTGCTCGGTCATGCAGTACGGATATGTACCACCCCCGTTGCTTTTGGTCACTCTCGAAACAAAATAGGAAAATTAAGATCTCCAAAAAGAGCTAACCACATTGCTAAAAGTGAAATTAAACGGGGAACTGTTGGGTCAAAGTGCAGTGAGGCGTCTTGAAAAGCAAAACCCCAAAAGACCTACGCTTGATCCTTGCTGATGGAAACGATGACGCAGTCCGAAGGTCTTTCTCTGTTATATTCCTTGTCTATCTGCTGGTAAAACTGCAAGTACAACTTATCGCGATGAACATCCTTGCTGTAGCCGTCATCTAAAGATATAAGCAGATAATCAGGTTGAGAAAGAAAGAAAGGAAAGAAAGGAAAGAAAGAAAGAAAGAAAGAAAGAAAGAAAGAAAGAAAGAAAGAAAGAAAGAAAGAAAGAAAGAAAGAAAGAAAGAAAGAAAGAAAGGAGAAAAAGGAAAAAAGAAAATGAAAGAAGGAAAGAAAGAAAAAAGAAAGAAAAAAGAAGGAAAGAAAGAAACAAAGAAAAAAACAAAGAAAGAAAGAAACAAAGAAAGAAAGAAAGAAAGAAAGGAGAAAAAGAAAGAAAGATCAGAGAGAGAGAGAAAGAAGGAAAGAAAGACCCCAGAGAGAGAAAGGAAGGAAGGAAGGAAACAAAGAAAGAAAGATCAATCAAAGAGAGAGAGAGAAAGAAGGAAAGAAAGACCCGAGAGAAAGGAAGGAAGGAAGGAAGGAAGGAAGGAAGGAAAGAAAGAAAGAAAGAAAGAAAGAAAGAAAGAAAGAAAGAAAGAAAGAAAGAAAGAAAGAAAGAAAGAAAGAAAGAAAGAAAGAAAGAAAGAAAGAAAGAAAGAAAGAGAGATCAAAGCAGCAGCGAGGCTTAATACACATGTTCTTTGTTCAGTTAGATATGATGAATTCATCTGGGGAGGATTGAGGACTGGTGTCTTGGCTGAACAGTGGCAAGTAGTAGTAAAAGCTGGTTCCCACACTGATAAAAATGCTTCTGTAAACAGCCAGCTTTAAGTTTCTTTGTTCTCAGTGAAAAGACTATATGTAGCTCAGGGTTGAACTGTGTCTGAGCTTGGCTGTCTTTCGCTTTTGCAGACGTTTCATTACCTGACCAGGTCACATCATCAGTGCTGGGTGAGTGTGAGGATTAACACCAGACAATCTATCAAGTAATAAATACCCTAATCAAGGAGCTACTAAGGCAGGGGTGCCAAACTGCCGGCCAGCAGGCCGGATGCATCATAGCGAAACTGCGCCCACCCCATTGCCAGCAATGGCAAAAAAATTGTGATACGTCGTGACGCGTCACGTGACGTTGCGGGTTTGACACCCCTGTACTAAGGTGACAAACAATTATGCAGACCAACAATCAAGCAGAAAACAATTCCCTAATCAAGGAGCTGCCAAGAAAACCAGACTTCCAACACTGGAGAGCAACTACTGTATATAAACTCACCAGCACTGATGATGTTACCGAGTCGGTTATTGAAACGTCCATAAGCAAACAACCAAGCTCAGGGGGCATCAAGAACCCCACAGAAATGGCTAACCTCCCTGCTGGAAGGCTTTGTGTTTGGGATAAATTGGCACTAAGCAGAAAATATTCAGTTGCTGAAATTCTTGCCGCTCTACCCCATTTCTTTCAATAAATCTTAGTAAAGAAAAGTCTTGCCTGGAAATAAATACTTCCGATATTTCTTCAGCTGCCAGAGAACCCAGCTGGACTGAAGTGCAAAACTGAAATGAAAGGCATTTGGAGGAGCAAGCACATTCTTTCTGCAGTTTATTTCAAGCAACTCTTACCTTTCTGACAGGACTGGTGCCTCTCAAAACTGTCTTCGTTCTCCGCTGATGGATGATACTGCTGCCCAAAAAGTTCTTCAAAGCTTTAAGCCAAAAATACACAAGAACTAGTTTATCTCCCTCTTAAACAAAAGACCACAACCCTCAAGTTGAACAGATGATGAGAACTGGTTTATATCAGAGAAGGCGTGGGACTGCATGGTTTCAGCAGTGCAGAATAAATGTATTATCATTCAGTTCCACCTGTCATTCCCTGCCTTGCCCTGTTGCTTCAGGTTATAACTGAAGTGAGTACGGAAGGGGAAAGGGTCCTTCTCACCTGTTACCATCCTCAAAGTCCTTCGAATAACCGTCTGGGGGAGAGTAAGAACTCTTCTGAATGGTTTTGTAAGGATTTATGCTACAAGGAGCAAGATATGGGTGTTAAGGATTGACAAAAGAATTCGAACACAATAAACGTTTAGACTATATAATGGCAAGACGACCATTTGGGGGAATTTGGAATCCAATTTTAGACTTGGCAGAATAAGATCTGAAACGTCTGTTGTCTGGTGCAATGCTGACGGGAGACATCCGAAATAGCTATTATTATTTTTTGGTCAATTCAGCATTAACAAAGATCCCAGCAAAGAAAAGGAGAGATCCTGGTGTGTTTTTTTCCCTCCCCGTTCCAATTTCAGCAAATTCCTAGAGAGTTGGGATGACATGAGAGCATCTAACACCACTGCATGAAAGAACTCTTCGTCATTACAGGCCATGCTAATAGAAGAAATATGACAAATAGGGGACAAGGACATGGCATGAGGTGGTATATATATTACAAACAAAACATCTCTCTTTCTTTCTCTCTCCTTGCATCCATCCATCCATCCATCAATCCATCCATGCACTAACCCATTCATCCACCCTTGCATCCATCCATCCATCCTTGCATCCACCCATCCGCCTTTGTTAAGAACCCTATCATGCTGTTATGGGCAGATCTGGCTTTCAATCAAGAGCAGAAATGGTAACGTAATCACTTACTCCAGAAGTCGAGGAATCCACCCCGGTCTCTGCCTGCAGCCAAAAATGAAAAGCCAATTAATTTATGCTATTTAACAGTAGTCAACACCATTGTTAAAAGTACTGATTGTCTCTGAATGTGGACTGTATCCTTAAAAAGGTTTAAGACAGACTGAACCTGGGCATTCTGAGGGGCACCCATCGGTTCTCATGCTGCCAGCTGATGGACCAGCTGCCATTCTGAGTGGTCTTTATGGGCAGACCCATGTAGAATACAGTGCAATGTGGGAAGTGACCAAGGCATGAGTAACCATGAACAGGGTCTCCTGATCAAGAAACGGTTGTAACTATGCAAGGACCAATCTAGTGCTCCTTTGATGGAGGTCAGATGCTGGTGAGATGTTTTCAGTTTGTTGACATTGCCATTTGTTCTTCTTTTCTTTGTCCGAGGCTGGTTTTAACTGTTCTTCATTTTGGTTACACTGTTTTTTAAATATTGTTTTGATATATAGTGAGCCATCCAAAGCCATTTGGAGTTTTGTGACATCAGATCAAATAAAACTGACATGCTAGACTTGCAAAGGGTTAAGAAAGAACTTTTCTAATCATGTTACAGCATTAAAAGAAGAAGAAGAAGAACATAAGCTGGAGTGCTGTTGAAAATTGAAGGGTGATTTAATTCCTTTAAACCAAATGCTGAGCAGCCTTTTTAAAATCTCAGAATCGTACAACAGATCACCAAGATTTGTTCTGCCAAACTTTCTCTCCTTACAGATCAGCTGAACAATCTAATTATTCTAAACATTTTGCTTAAGCTGCTAGCTTTGGACCCACCGAGATATGGAGAAACCAATTAAAACAAAACACACAAAAAAAACCCTCAAACTGGCTGGCAGATGTACAGTCTGGAAAGATCTGTCAAGGAGCAAAGGCAGCATAAGGACAACAGCTGCCTGTTCTTGCCTCATTTACTGTTAACTATTTCTTAGGCGCAGATAAAGCTGAATTCGGTTACACTGATTAACTATGAATATGAGATGCAGCACATTAAATCCTTGAGCAAGATCTGAAGTATGTAATGCCAACGAAGATACAAGCACGAAACCCAAGATGGGGTTTATTACAGCCAGACACTGTTGTGGCGCTAAGTACAGTAAACAGTTTCAATTCTCTACCCTAAAAAAATCATTTCTATTATACTGTACAAGTAGTCCTCAACTTATGACCACAATTGAGCCCAAAATTTATGTTGCTAAGTGAGACATTTGTGTTGCCCCATTTTACGACTTTTCTTGCCACATGTGTTAAGTGGATCACTGCCGTTGTTAAATTTGTAACACGGTTGTTAAGTGAATCTGGCTTCCCCATTGACTTTGCTTGTCAGAAGGTCACAAAAGGGAATCCCTTGACCCGGGGACGCTGCAACCTCATAAACACAAATCAGTTGCCAAGTGTCTGAATTTTGATCACATGACCACGGGGATGCTGCAACGGTCATAACTGTGAAAAACAGTCATAAGTCACTATTTTCAGTGCCGTTCTAACTGCAAACGGTCACTAAGCGAACTGTTGTAAGTTGAGGACTTGTAATTGGTGTAGACCAGACCCTGTAGATGAACTAGTAGCACACTCAAACAACCAGAAGATAAGATGGAAATATTTCCATCTGTAATGAGCAGCTTGTCCAAGGAATATTCCATAAAGACCAACACCATTTGCCAAAAATCAAAAACAGACATATATAGATTGCTAGAGGTAGTCCTAGCACCTACATTTCTATATTATATCCATATCATATTATGATATGAAAATGTCAACATATAGACAGTAACGACAGACCCCAGGTAATTTCTGGGAAGCTGGATGTCTTGGCATGCAAATGTTTCAGGGTCAATATCTGCCATTTTCAGAAATTCTGGGGAAAAGACAGATCTGAAAACTAAGGCAGCTGCTGCCCATCAGTGTAAACAACAATCTGACTTAATGAGGCAGCCGGATTAATTGCCTGGGTGGCCATATTGCTTTGCCATTTGCCATTTGCATTTCTCCGCCAAACATTTTGATTGTGTTATTTATTGCATTTGTACCTCGCCTATAAAAGCTCAAGGCAACCTACAGAAAATCTCTAGCACGCAATTGAGAACTCTCGAACTCAAGAGTCACTGATTTAAAACCAACCAGTCAGTTCCGTCCCTTCTGCAAAGTTTTGCTGCTAAAGGTTTTGTTGTTGGTAATGAACAAGAAGCAGATACTGGAAGCGTGAATACTTTGGCCACCAAATGAGAAGATTCATTGGGAAAGACCTGGATGTTAGGAAAGATTGAAGGCACAAGGAGACGGGGACTGCAGAGGATGAAAAGGTGAGGTAGTGTCATTGAGGCAATAAACATGAATTTGGGCAAACTCCAGGAGACACTGGAGTTGGGGGGCAGTGGGGGGGGGGGAAGAGATGCTGGAACGCTATAATCCATAGGGTCATGAAGAGTTGGACACAACTTAGTGACTGAACAACAGCAACACAATTCTTTGATAACTCTTGATTCCAGCTGAAGTGGAATCCGGATTGAAAAACAAGTGTAAGCCGGGTGTTGGTACTAAATTAGAAATACCAGCTTGCATGGGAACAGCAAGCCCAGAATAATTTGTTAAGCTTGGCAGCCAGACAAATTGCATGAATAAATAAATAAGCAAGCAACCAAACAAGCAAACTAAGATGATAGGTTTAGATGGGAGGCACAATTTCTTGTTTTATGTATTTATTCAAATGAACAGAAAAACAAAGAACAAATAGGTAACACAGAAGCACACCGATAGTTTACGTTAGGCAGGATTAGCTGTGAATTTGGGCCTGCCATCAGCAGCAAATGTAGCCACTAACCATAGTAAAGAAGGAAACCAGGATTCAATTAAAATTTAAAGGGCTAAATTTCACACAGAATTCTCAATGATTTAGTCAGATTATATCTTATATGATTAAATGCAAAGATCAATGTTCAGTATTTAGTATCCATCAAGCATAGGTTGCAATTTTAAAAAGAAAAGAGTTAAAACTTCTGAACTGAGTGTAAAAAAATGTAGAACACATTAACATTTTTATACTACAAAAATGGGGGTCTGAGATTTATATATATATATAAATATATATACGAATACACAGAGAGATGTTTTTAAAACTAGAGAAAAAAGAACATAGATCATTGTTTTTTACCTTTTTTCAGGATCAGGTGTTTGTGCTTGATCTGTGGTTGCTTTGGCCCATGAAGACATTTTAGTTTCTAAATTAAAAAAGAAAATCTTATTAAAAAAAAAATAGTTTCAAAATATTTCCAGAAGAAAATTTATATCTGAAAACATTCAGAGTGATAAGCCACTTAAGAAGGTTTTTTTTTTTGCCAAACTACTACTACTGAGTTATAAAAAAATTGAAAAAGTCAAAAAGTGAAAACTTTTTGAGTCCCTTAAAAATGTTGCTTTGCTTCATGAAATTAACATGTTCTCCGGATACAAATACTTAAACGCTTTCCCTTAATTGCCCTTACAGTGTTATGGCAGAATGCCAAGAAGCAACAGAGTATGGGGTTAAATGGACTTGTCCATAATTAACATTTTTTACAAGAAAAGATTTCCCACAGGAGAGATAAACAAATCTGGTGCCTTCTACATATTTTAAACTACCATTCCTACAATTCTTTGTCTGGGTCATAAAGTCTAAAACATCTGGGGGACATCAGGTAGAATTCTCCATTTTTGTTCTGCCACTTTTTTGTTTTTATATCAGGTTATTCATTTTTGAGGGCTTAATTACAAGGCTGATGTGACAGGTAAAATATATTTTTGCATTTCCCTTATGGTGTATTGTTAGCTTGAGTTATTTGGAAAGATTATTTGCTCTGCTCGGAAGCCCTCACATCCTTTGTGCTAAATGTCCTTGGGGTTATAGTAGACCCCAAAATAAAGGAATGTGCAGCAAACTTTTAAGTTTCTTCCATCTCAGTGATTCTAGAGCTCAGATAAAGGATACACTGCAGCTTCCATTACAATAGGAACACCACAAACTCCTTTTGTTTCTCTAGAGACTTTTGCCTTAACAATACATACAATTATAGACTACCTGTTCGACATAATTATATATAATATTGGAAAAAATACACTGAGGCATAAATAAAGGTATCGTGGTGAGAACATTTTGGAGGTCTTGCAAAGAGCACGTGATGAGGGCCCAGGTCTCAGGCACGAAAGTCCACAAGTGAAGGTTCAATTGATTTATTGCTAAAAGCGGGACTAGTCTCACTTCTCAACACAGGAATCTTTTCAACCTGCTTAGAGGGCTCCTTTTCCTACAACAGGCACATAATATAATCCCATCAAATGTATCAATAAAGGCAGATTAGAACGAAAATGGGGATGCAAAATCATTGATCCTCACGGTGACTTTCTGTCCCTTTATCCTTTTCCATGGAATGAGAACTTGCAGAAATGCAGATTACATCTTGAGGGGTCCTTGGTGCTCTCTCAGCTTGGTTGTTTTCTTGCAGACATTTCATTACCCAAACTAGGTAACCTCATCAGTGCTAGTAAGGAGTGGGCTTTGCTCTCAGTTTATATTCTACTGGCTTGCCCTGTCAGTGGGGGTGGGGGGTGGTCTTAGAGGTTCTTTGGTTGGGCTGTTGGCTTCTTTGGAAGTTCCTTGATTGGGGCATTGTTAACTTCTTGATTGTGTTTGTCTGATGTTAATTTTGGAGCTGATCTATGCTCATCTGGGTGCTGATTGTTCCCCTAGCAGCAATCAGCACCCAGATGAGCACATAGATTAACTCCAAGATAACATCTGACCAACAATGAAGTAGACAATAGTTGGCATGAGATAAATTAAGAAATACAAGAAAAAAAAACAAGCAAATAAATTAGTTTTATCCCACTAAAGACCAAGCAAATACAAAGTCACATCTTAATGTAAGTGAATACAAAGTTACATCTTTTTTTTAACAAAGTTAAAAAAAGATGCCTCTATATGTTGTTGTTGCATTTACAGTATACATAGCCTACTTAGCCAGCCCTCTTCCTTCCTTTCCCTCCCCCCTAGTTATATATCACGTGTATGCACTCTCCAGTTGTATACTGTAATTATATATGCACACAGACACAAACATGTTTACACACTCACTCATTCAATAATTGTGGCAAACACACACACTTAGATGCATTCTCTGTGTGCACACACCCACACCTAGAGATTCTGTATGTATCACGTAGTTTGTATTGTATACTGTATTGTATGTATGTATGTAAATAATGCGTGTCTGCTCTCCATTCAGCTTGTCTGCCGTAGTGTGTGTGTGTGTGTAACATTTGTATACGTGTGTGTGTGTATTTTTGCAGTCATCAAAGACATATATATATATATATACACATACACACGTATACAAATGTTACACAAACACACAAACTACGGCAGACAAGCTGAAGAGCAGACACGCATTATTTACCCCCCCACACACACACAAGTATACAAATATGTTACACACACACACTCAATAACTACGGCAGACAAACTGAATGGAGCACAGACACGCATTATCTACACACACACACACGCACACAGATTCTCTTTATATATATATATATATATATATATATATATATATATGTATATTTATATAAACACACACCCAAGCTCGGCCACTAAGCCATCTGCGCCAACTGCCTGGCGAGGCCTGCTTCCTCCTCTCCCCCTCCGCGGCCGCTCCCGCCAACCCGCCCCTCCTCGGCCCCTTCCCAGGCGCCCCTGCAGACCCCCCCCCCCGGCCCCGGCCGCCCCTTCCTCCCCGCTGCCCCGCCCGGGCCCCCCCACCGCCCCGCCAGACCCACCGTCCTCCTCCTCCTCCTCGCTCTCCTCACGGAGCCGCTGCGACCCGCGGGGGGGGGGAGCGCGGTCGGTGGGCGGCGACAGAGCGGTAAGGGTCGGTCGGTCCCGCCCATTCGGGCTCCTCCCCTTCCGGGAGCGGCGAGTCCTGCCCTCAGCGGCCTAGCGAGACCGAGCAGGCCGGGCGCGGTTTCCTAGGCAACGGCGGCTGCCGAGGCGATAGGCATGTCGGGAATTGTAGTTCAGGCAAGCGCTTTCCCAACCTAGCGTGTTCCCTGGAAGCGGGACGATGAAGGAACTAAGGGAGGGAGGGAGGGAGGGAGAAAGGAAGAAGAGGCGAAAAGAGAGGAAGGAAGGAAGGAAGGAAGGAAGGAAGGAAGGAAGGAAGGAAGGAAGGAAGGAAGGAAGGAAGGAAAGAAAGAAAGAAAGAAAGAAAGAAAGAAAGAAAGAAAGAAAGAAAGAAAGAAAGAAAGAAAGAAAGAAAGAAAGAAAGAAAGAAAGAAAGAGAAAGATTGTTAAAACGTTTTCAAACGTTCCTAAAAACTTGGAGGACACCTGGAACCAAGCAGGGAAGGGGAGGGGGAAAGAGCGTGCAAGCTGCGCGTGCGCATTCCTCTTTGCCCGTCCCTTCAGCCGCTTCCAACTTCTTGCCCATAAGGGGGTGGACCCAATGGCGGCGAGACTTGTTGGGCGACGGGCGGAGTCTGGGCGAACCCTGCCCAATGGGAAGCGCCGATGATGCGAGGGCGGTGAAGGAAATTCGAGAGCTTATGTCGGGCGCCGGAGGAGGGAAGCTCCCGGCTTTGCGAGGCGGTGGGCAGCTGGTCTCGGAGCGGTCTCGTCCCCCTCCGTCCGAAGCGATGAATTCGCTGGAACAGGCGGAAGGTAAGGCAGGTGAGGATGTGTCCCAGAATCCTCGCCTCGTTCCAGGGCTGGTGTATCTCGTTATCCCACGTCCCGCCACCCAGAGGCTCCCCAGCCTTCCCCAACCTGGCGCCCCCCGCATCTGCTGAACTGTCATCCTCACATTTATTGCAGATGTGTGTGTGTGTGCAGATGTGTGTGTGTGTATAGATGATAGATAGATAGATAGATAGATAGATATCGATAGCTAAATAGCTAGCAAGACAGACACAGACAGACAGACAGACAGACAGATAGATAGATAGATAGATAGCAAGACGTTAGATAGATAGATAGATGATAGATAGATAGATATCGATAGCTAAATAGCTAGCAAGACGATAGATAGATAGATAGATAGATAGATAGATAGAGATAGATAGATAGATAGATAGATAGATAGATAGATAGATAGATAGATAGATAGATAGATAGATAGATAGATAGATATAGGCTCTGGGGTGGTCGCAGTTCATCAGGTCTAGTTCATCCCCACCAACTTGCCTGCTGAGCCTGCAGGGAGGGGACAGATGAATGGCAATTATTTGGACCATTGTGGTGGTTGATAGATTGATAACAGATCCCATTTGTGCTCTGAATATTATTAATTATCTTCTTCCCCCTTTTATTGGTATTATGGTTTGTCGCACAGCCAACCAGATGTTCAGATTGAATTTGGCGTTTTTGTCTACCTATTGAGTCGTTTCCAAGGACCTAATTATTATTACTGTTATTTCTGTGGCAAGTACACTGAGTGCTTCTGTACCGGAGACAAATTTCTTGCGTGTCTACTCACACTCAGCCAATAAAGTATTCAGTTCAAGACTTACCGGCATTGGATGGGATTGTATTATGTGCCTGTGTCATCATCATCATCATCCAATTTTACAAAAAAATGTTTATCTTTATTGGTACAACAGTTAAATCGCGGCTAGAATGAAAAAAAACAAAAACCTGCAGGGACCTATCCAGGTAGGGGCAGGAAGTCAGCACTAACTTAAAAGCACGCAAATGTCCTTTGTAGCCCTTGTGTTGTAAAGGAGTTTCCATGGTTTCAAGGTGCTAAATCTAAATTCTAAAGCAGGCTTTGACTAATCCGGTTATTCACTCTCATTTTTAGATCTCAAGGCTTTTGAAAGAAGGCTAACTGAATACATACACTGTTTACAACCAGCTACTGGACGCTGGAGAAGTAAGTGTCAGGTCTACCTCCCAATTAAATGCTTGATCAAATTGTTCCTATCTGTGTCTTTAAGAAACTCATTTTGAAAAGCTATGTGATGGAAATGTGCATTATTTGGTAAAGTTTATTATAATGACTGTGCTTGCAGTTTACAATACGGATGGTTTTTGCTTAACAACTACTGGAAAAAAAGTAGTTAAACGGATCTGGTCATGTGGTGACCTGCATTGCAACCTTCACAATTGAAGACCGTAATTGGCAGTGTCCATTTTGGTTATAAGTCAAGTTGTTACGGATTATTCCCGATGTATGGTATGTAACGACATCATTTTTGTCCTTTCAATTTTCCTCCAGTAATTCTTATAGTGGTATCAGTCTGTACAGCCACTGGTGCTTGGAACTGGTTAATAGACCCTGAAACACAGAAGGTGGGTTAAGTCCTAGCATTTTAATTTGCTATATAGATTCATGGAAGATATTTAGGATATTTTAGCAAGTATTTTAGGCTGTCTGGAAAATTGCTATGTTTCTCCTGTAACATTATCTAAGTGGTGCCATTACTGTCAACAGAGCACTTTTGCTCATTCTAGAAGCATGTCTGGAGCATCATAATTTGGGATCTTTTAGTTTAGATTTCAGAAGCTAACAACTAGAAGCTAACAACATTCAAAAAAAAAAAATCAGATTGCTAATCCCTATGGTAGCAGAGAAAAATTAGAAATTAGGTTTATTGCTTTTTGCCAAGAATTTGCTTAGAAGGAAATGGAAAGTACAGTAGGGATTTTCACTTCCTTACAGTTTTTTTCTGTTCTGTTTTTCAGTTTTGTGTTTACTCGTCCACTGTAAGAGTGCTTTTCTTAAAATAAAAAGTTGTTTGATTCTCTCCTAGGTATCTTTTTTCACATCTCTATGGAATCATCCATTCTTCACCATTAGCTGTATTACGTTAATTGGTTTATTTTTTGCTGGAATACATAAAAGAGTAGTGGCGCCCTCAATGTATCCTTTTCCAAGGGTTTTATGCAAATACTATTTAATATGCTATTTAGCCAATACATAGCTATTTAATATGCTATTTAGCCAATACATAGCTATTTAATATGCTATTTAGCCAATACATAGCTATTTAATATGCTATTTAGCCAATACATAGCTATTTAATATGCTATTTAGCCAATACATAGCTATTTAATATGCTATTTAGCCAATACATAGCTATTTAATATGCTATTTAGCCATATGTACAGGAGAGTAATTTAAGTGTAAGAAGCTCTTAACTCTAGCATAGATTTTGCCCCAGACTAAAACTTTTCCTTCTGAAAAGCCACAGAAGAGGAGAATATAGTTTTGTGCCCTTTCTGGGTATAGAAAGGCAGTTGAATCTCATTTGATTTTTATATATATATATATAATTTGTTGCTTGTGAGCATTTTTTAAAAGAATTTTTGAGCAATTGGAAGGGAAAATTAAATATTTGGGTGAGACGTTCAGAAATATTTTTTATCAGTTTGCGAAATGAATTAGGAAAGCCAGCCCATCAACTATTGAGAAGGCGTGTTTCTTTGACACCCTCTTCAGCATAGCTGCTCGTTGTCGAACTGTTTTGGCAGAATACAATATGTCGTGCGATGACGTAAGTAACTTGGATAACTATGTTGAGTTTTGACCTTGGAAACAAAACTTACGGTGGAAGAGAGCTGCTGGTTTTATCTTACCGTTTAAAGTTGTGGTTTTTTTTCTCCCTCCCCCCCAGACTGGAAAATTAATCTTGAAACCTCGGCTCCACGTCCAATAACCCATTGCTTTTGTGTAGAGGATTGCGGAATTACACATACAAATTTTGTTTCTTCAGTTCAACAAGGCCAAAAACTAGGACCGAGAAACGGGTTTGTCTTCAACATGGGATGGAAGACGGGCAAAACATCTGGCGTCTCCCAAAACTTTTTCTGCCCAAACTCTGGTGTGGTCAGTTTCTTCTAGGACAGTATTACTGTTTTCTCATCTCTAATGGCGAGGTGGCACCGAGGCAGCCTCTCCGAGACTCATCCGCTTTTACAGTACGCAAATAATTGTAAATAGAAAACGGTTACAGTATTTGTACTGCCATCTGCCGCCGCGTTTTTTAATCAATGTGTGTGTTTGTTGATTGCGAAGTCTTTACCCTCTTCCACGTCTGCGGCACCTGATTTGTTGACATGTCGCATCCCGAGGTCGTCCTGGTTTATTCCATGGACAAGAGGGTTGACATGTTGCCTAACGTGTTGCAATTGGGTCCTTCCTTGTGACGGCAGCAGCCTCAGTCGCCTGGAATGTTTAGAGTAGCCTCCAGGTCACAATTTTGGGTTAGCTGCTTCCCGCGACTCTGCAGAGGAAACTTGGTTTCCTTCCTGACTCTCGTTTGGATCCAGAACATGGGGGGGGGGGGGGAGAGAGAGAGGCTTGAGGGTCACGTTTTGCATTTTCTTGCTAATAATTCTAAATGTTTGGCCTTTGCAAGTTGGAGAAGTCAGAGGAAGATGATGGAGCGTCCCACACAAATACTTGGTCCGGATCAACAAGCTCATTTTTTTTAGCCCTAGTTTTTCGCTTTGTGCAGCTTTTGGCCTACTCAATATTCTCCATTAGCTTGCTGTTTTTAGCTCTTCCTCTCCCGAGCTGTCCTGTTTCTCTGCCTAAAAACAAGGTATGGTATTTGAAATTAACATTGGGAGAGTTCTGCCATGAAATTAGTATTGCTGGATGTGACAAAATGTTCCTCGTATTATTTGACGAAAAGAAGTGCCAGAAATTAACCAAACCATCTTGCTGCTCTTTTGGGTTTTGTTTTAGCCCGGTCCATGCTGGATGCCCTCAACTGACCTAACATAATTGAAGAATTGGGAGGTAGGCTTGTAGGCCTTGTATTGTACACCCACAACAACCAAACTGAGCTTGGGGACAGCTAGGTAACTGCAAATGTTTGGGTGGGCCAAACCATCAGCATCTTGGAAACCTTACGAGATGCTATCAAACCATAGTACTAGGTGTAGATCATGGCTTAGGTTAGTAGAAGTACTGGAGACATGAAGCTTTCACTCTGGTGTTGGAAGTGGTCTCTTTGGCTGTATTTTTCACCAAAAATACCTGCTTAAGGAAAAGGTCTTGTAGCCATGAGGTCAGATTCTAGACTGTTTAAGTGACTCTGGTGTTTCTCCATATGGGAAATTTCTTAAAACTCTTTTTACAAAACCCCTTCCAGCCATTTTAATTACCCTTGTTACACAGAAGTGTTAAAAAAGAAAAAAAAAGTGACTTACAGTCACAGTGTGACTTTTAAAATACTGACCCAGGAATTTAGTTTTAAATCCTTGCGCCTTTTTTTTTTTTAAATGTACAAGCTATTTTAATAAGTGCGTTGCTCTTTAAGACACAACTGAGACCAAAGGGAACCTTAACCGTGCAAGGAGTTGTAGGAAAACAAATCTCTTGGATTAATAATGCACCTCAAAAGTTTGATTTTTCTTCTTTTGCTCTTGAAGTGTCTTCTCTATTCCTTGCGTCACCATGGTTTTTAAGCAGCTGTGCATTTTTGTAGGAATTGCATTTTAAATAAATATTTTATTGTTTGATCTTTTCAAAAAAAAATGCAAGAGTGTGTTTGTTGGAAGCAAAACCTCTGAAATCACTAACTTCTGAAAATTCTGTTGGGAGAAAAATTGCAAAATGCAATTGATTTCTACAGGACAAAAACACAATGGTTGGGTCTCTGCAATAGCTCTACAAATAGCCATCTAGCATGAATTTATAGCAAGAAATCTTAACAGCAGAGCATAATGATTTATACATTTTCCTATTTGTTGTAAAATGACTTACAAGCAGGAATAACATGGTAGCACCTTACCCAACCAACACATTTTATAAAATTATCAGCCTTTTTTTATCACCAAAGAATAATTTCTTTTCCTTAACACTTTTAATTATGGATATGATTATCTATTACGGCCCCATTCCACTTTAAAAAAAATATTTAATAATCTCTTAGCCGATAAAAGAATTATACAGGTAGTCCTTGACTTATGACAATTCATTTAGTGACTGTTCGAAGTTACAACGGCACTGAAAAAAGGGACTTATGACCGTTGCAGCATCCCCAGGGTCACGTGATCAAAATTCGGACGCTTCGCGACTGACTCATATTTATGACGGTTGCAGTGTCTCGAGGTCACCTGATCCCCTTTTCCAACTTTCTGACAAGCAAAGTCAAGGGGGAAGGTAGATTCACTTAACAACCATGTTACTAACTTAACAGCTGCAGTGATTCACTTCACAATTATGGTGAGATGGTCGTAAACTGGGGCAAAACTCATTTAACCAATGTCTCACTTAGCAACAGAAATTTTGGGCTCCGTTGTGGTCATAAGTTGAGGACTTGTAACCTGTAGGAGTTGAAAGCCTACCCATAAATGGCCCAAATACAGCCATTACGTTAATGTGATTTTGAAAATAACCTTACTAGTTCATTTTTGTACGTTTTAGTACTAAATTGTTTTTAAAAATCAAATTTGCAAAATGCAAGAGAACAGAGTGCATGCCCAGTGCTCAGCCATAATTTCCCCAAATTATGATAAGCCAGATGTTTTTAACTGGAAGGATAAAACCAGCATTTTCGGTCCACCTTGCCATAGACCCAATTCTGTACATCGCCGCAACTGGGCTTTTCCCATTGGCTGGGAAGTTCTGGGAGTTGAAGTCCAGACACCATCCAGTTGCCTAGTTTGAAAACAGCTGAATTAGAACTTTTGAAGTCAGCAAAACCTTTCACAACAGCTCTTTCAAATTCTGGTATTATTATTTTTTTTTCCGCACTTGGGAGCTGTGTCTTAAAATCTCAGGAATGGTTAATGTCTTATCGACTTAAGATAAAATTTGCTGGGGAAAGAATGCAAATTAGCAATCTCGTAGTACTCGGGTATGTATTGGATGTACATCCGGCTGTTAAACTTCCAATAAACCTCAGCAGCGGAAGTGGTCTCTTCCATCCACCCCGATCTCAGGGACTAGTCTGGACCTGTCTGAATCTATCTGGCCTATGAGGAAAAGTATCCTTTCCATTAAAACAGGTTACTTTAGATCCCAGTGCAGCTTTGCACTTTGTACTGAGATAACCTATTGACGAGGAGGATTTGAATAGTAACTATATGGATTACATGGGAGATGAAACTCAAATCAAGATGAGATACTGGACAACGTGGAAGAAAATTTGGCGGGCGCCCATCTCCCTAACGGAGAAATGTCTTCGCTCTCTCATCTTCTGCAGAGATTGACTTTTGGCGACAATCGGGTATGAAAGACATTGTTTTATCGTTTTACGCAAAATTAATTTTGCATTTATTATCCAAGGGTTAGATTATATAATAAAAATGCGTACTGTGATCCCGGGCACATTTTCCTTATGTATTTTAAGATACGGTTGAACAGGCGGATCTTTCATCTTTCACGATTTAAGAAAAACATGGTTGAAATGTGGAGATTTCAAAATATAGTAGGTTCAAAATAAAGGCCGTTCTATTAGGCAGAAGAATTTGGTAGGAGATCTATCAAATGTAACAAATGTAGAAAGATGATTTTAAAATGTTCGTAGCCGACTTCACGATTTTAAGAAAGCTCCCCTCTTGCCATTAACTTAAACTGCATTTAAAAAATAGCTCAAAACGGAAACTCCCCGGCGGAGAGTGAACTAATTAAAAATGTTTTGATATGTGCAGAGATGGATAGACTAACATTAGAAATCAAAGACAAGGGTGAAACAGAGTATTACGAAGTTTGGGATAAGATGTACTATTGGTTAGACTCAAGGAGAAAAAGTCAGAACAAAGAAAGCTCGTTTAGAAGTGAGAAAGTGTAGATTTTCAACCTCAAGGTGAGCGTAAGATAGAGATCAGAAAGAATATGATACAAGAATTGAAACGGAAGTTATGTTGTAAATAGACGTAAATATGTATGTAAATATATCAATATGTAAATAGTATAAAAAGCAATATGTAAATGGTATAATGAATACCTATCAATGAATAGGGAGATATATAGTATGTGGTATAGTATGTATGACAAATAACAGCCAGAAAAGTCACAGTGTTCAACCTGTTTTTAAATGTTTACTCAATAAAATTTATTAAAAATTAAAAAAAAAAAATAGCTCAAAAGATTTTTTAACTAGTTAGGAAAACCAGACGAGGCTTTGATTATAGCTGTGAGCAGGAAAAAAAAAGTCTAAGCGTTTTTATCATTTGTGTTATAAATCGTCAACAACTTGGAATCTACTGTTAACTTTAGTCTTTTTGCTTTTTTCAAAAATCCCGCTGAATAAAGTCAAGCTCCGGAGTGACCGAGCATGCTTTTTTCAAAGCATCTTATGGCGGTCTAGCAATGAAGGGAAATCTTTCTCAATTTACAATTCTGAAAATAGCTTGGAAGTAAGGGGTCCTTGGTGCTTGGTGGTTTTCTTGCAGATGTTTCATTACCCAAACTTCACCAGTGCTAGAGAGGAGGGGGGGGGTTGGCAGAGAGGAGGAAGAGGAAAAGAAGGATGACTTTGGGGTCTTTGGTGCTCTCTGAGCTTGCTTGTTTTCTTGCAGACGTTTCATTATCCAAACCAGGTAACATCACCAGTGCTAGTGAGAAGTGGGGTTTGTTCTTTGTTTCTATTCTAGTGGCTTAACCTGGGGTGATCTTTAGAGGGTCTTTGGTTGGGCTGTTTACTATTGGCTTCTTCTAAACAAAGAACCTCTAAACACCTCTACATCCCATTCCTTGCTAGCACTGATGATGTTACCTAGTTTGAGTAATGAAATGTCTGCAAGAAAGCAACCCAGCTCAGAGAGCACCAAAGACCTTGCAGTCCTCTTCCCCCTCTTCCTCCTCCTCCCTTCTAGCACTGATGATGTTACCTAGTTTGGGTCATGAAATGTCTGCAAGAAAGCAACCCAGCTCAGAGAGCACCAAGGACCCCAAAGTCGTCGTCTTCTTCTTCTTCTTCTTCTTCTTCTTCTTCTTCTTCTTCTTCTTCTTCTTCTTCTTCTTCTTCTCCTTCTCCTTCTCCTTCTCCTTCTCCTCCTCCTCCTCCTCCTCCTCCTCCTCCTCCTCCTCCTCTTCTTCTTCTTCTTCTTCTTCTTCTTCTTCTTCTTTCTTTCTTCTTCTCTTCTTCTTCTTCCTCCCTCCTCCCTCCTCCTCCTCCCCCTCTCCTTTTCTCCTCCTCCTCCTCCTCCTCCTCCAACCCCTCTCCCTTCTAACACTGATGATGTTACCTAATTTGAGTAACGACGCGTCTGCAAGAAAGCAACCAAGCTCAGAGAGCACCAACCCCGAGCTTCAAATAATTCTCTCTTTATCTGTTCCGGCTTGCTTCCTCCAAACTCGCCCGCATCGCAAGGAGCGGCTGAACCCACGAAGTCAAAAGGCAAAAAAAAAAAAAAACCGGACCCAAAGGGGTGTAAAAGCGATTTAAAGGTGGTGGTGGAAACAAACCCAAGGCAACCAGGGCGCGCGCCGCAGGGCGAGCTGAGCGCGCTGCGGACTCCCGGTCCTCTCTCTCCGCCCCGGGAGGGGGAAAAACGCAGAGGCGCCCGGTTGGAGACCCGCGGAGACCCTCACCCGCCCAGCCGCCGCCAGCCAGCCCTTTCCCCGCCTGCTTCCTGGGCGGAGAGCGGCGGCGCCTGCGCCCCAGCCGCACACGTGGGGAAGGCCGGCCAGCCCGTCCCGGGAGCCTCGGCTGGAAGGCAGCGGCGGCGCTTCGGCTATGGGCAAGACCAAGGCCCGGCGCTTTCGCCCGCCGCCCTTCGCTCCAGCCGGGAGCCTGGGCGAGCCGGCGGCGGCGGAAGGCGAGGCGGGCGAAGAGGAGGGCTCCCCGGCCGCCGAGCTGCTGGAGAAGGCAAGGCGGAGGAGGGAGGCGCGTTGCCAACCGATGGCCAGCCGAGGGGAGCCGGGTCGGGCATGGAGAGGGTGGGGGGGAAGACAGGGGAAGGGGCTTCGCTACAGGCTAAACGCTATGAGGAACGGTGGCAGGGGTTGCAAATATACTTAGTCCTCGATTTACGGCCCGGCATCTATGTAGCCGAGGGAGACATTCGTTAAACGGGTTTTGCCCCGTTTTGCGACTTTCCTGGCCGCAGTTGTTAAGGGAATCGCTGCGGTGATTCAGGGAGTCACGCTGTTTGTTGTTAAGCGAATCTGGTTTCCCCACTGACTTGGCTTGTGTCCAAAGGTCACAGATGGGGACTGCATGACCCCGGGAGGCTGCAAGTCGTCGTAAATGTGAGCCAGTGGTCAAGGACCCGAAGTGTATATCCCCTGAGCGTGGAGATGCTACAACGGGCATGAGTGTGGAAAAATGGACATAAGTCACTTTTTTTCCCGCAGGGCTGTTGTTAACTTGGAACGGTCGCTCAATGGAACTGTTGTAAGCCAAGGACTGCCTGTAAACCCGAAGCAGTGTAGGAAGACGAAAGATGTCTAGAAAGAGTGCAGAGAAGAGCAACGAACATGATTAGGGGACTGGAGGCTAAAACGTATGAGGGACGGTTGCAGGAACTGGGGATGTTTAGTCTAGGAAAGAAGGTTGGAACAGAGGCATAGAATCAACATCACGCAAAATATTAGTACCGCTTTATAAATCCTTAGTAAGGCTACACCTGGAATGCCGCATCCATTTTGGTCACCACATTACAAAAAAGATGCTGAGACTTTGGAAAAAGTGCAGAGAAGAGCAACTAAGATGATTAAAGGCCTGGAGACTAAAACATATGAAGAAAGGTTGCAGGAATTGGGTTTGTTTAGTCTAGTGAAAAGAAGGACTAGGGGTGACATGATAGCAGTATTCCAATATCTCAGGGGCTGCCACAAAGAAGAGGGAGTCAAGCTATTCTCCAAAGCACCTGAAGGCAGGATAAGAAACAATGGATGGAAATTAATCAAGGAGAGAAGCAAGCTGGAACTAAGGAGGAATTTCCTGCCACTTAGAACAATTAACCAGTGGAACAGCTTGCCTCCAGAAGTTGTGGGTGCTCCATAGCTTGAGGCTTTTAAGAGGAGTCTGGACAACCACTTGTCTGAAATGGTATAGGGTTTCCTGCTTGAGCAGGGGGGTTGGACTAGAAGACCTCCAAGGTCCCCTCCAGCTCTGTTACTCGGTTTGTAGGGCTGTGAGAGGGCGAGCCAGGGTACCGGCGAACCGGGAGGTAAAGTAGGGTGATTGATGGCTTCTCTTGGCACGCTGCAAATTGCAAGCGGGGTTGCCAGCTAATTGGGAAAATAGGTCCCAGTGCACTTCTGGGCATCCTCAACTTTGAACAGCCCAAGAATAGGTAGTGGGTTGCGGGTGGAGGGGGCACCAAAGAGCAGAGTGCATTTGTTGGATGGGCAAGGGGTATCCTTGGCAAGTGAGGTTTTTAAGACAAGGAATATAGGAATTTTAAGGGTGTGCAAAACTTCAGGGCTGCAGCAGTGAGTGGGAATTGAAGCCACCCATCTAAAATAGCTTTGACCTGCGTCTGTTGGGATCTGAGGTGGAGGAAATGTGATCCACACCCGTCCAGGAGGGTGTGCATAGATTTAAATCCTGCTGGAAGGCCTTCCAGGAATTTTCAAAATGGATTTGGTAATTAGGGATCCTTGGTGCTTTCTGAGCTTGGTGGCTTTATTGCAGGCATTTCGTTACCCAACTAGGAAACATCATCAGTGCCAGAAGGGAGTGTCTGTTAGGTTACCCAACTAGGATCATCATGCCAGCGCTGATGATGTTACCTAGCTGGGTTATGAAATGTCCGCAAGAAAACCGCAAAGCTCAGAAAGTACCAAGGATCCCTCATTTCAACCCTGAGACTTAATATTTCTGTTTATTCATTCTCTGTACCTGCCTTCCCTACTCTCTGCCTTTCTAGCTGCAGCACCCCAATGCCGACGTGCGTGAATTTGCCTGCGCCAACATTTCCAAGATGTTGCAACAGCAACAAACAATCCCAGCTTTTGTGCAACGGGATGTGGTCCGGCGGCTGGGTCCGTTGCTGCTTGATCCAAGCTTAGTGGTTCGGGAGACGGCGGCAGGAGCACTCCGGTGAGTGATGGACGATCGAGAGAAAGTGGTTTGGGCCAAAATTTATAGGCTCTTTGGGGTCCTTAGTACATGGTGCAGTTGAAATCGGGGGTACATTCAATAAACCTGGGGTTACCGTACTGGCAACAGATCTAGTTGTAGTTAGAGTCTGGACGGCTTTGCTACACCTTTGAGAAATTTATTTGTTGTTCTGTTCCTGGAAGTCTGCTTAGATGGGCTTGGTGTGAATTTTGCAATTTCTACTCAATTTCTACAGGCCTTGTGAGGTAGTCCAGACAAGAAGCACATTCGGAAGTTATAGCTCTACTTTATTGTTGTTAGTTGCGAAGTCGTGTCCGACCCATCGCGACCCCATGGACAACGTTCCTCCAGGCCTTCCTGTCCTCTGCCATCTTCTGGAGTCCATTTAAGCTCACGCCTCCTGCTTCAGTGTCTCCATCCAGCCACCTCATTCTCTGTCGCCCCCTTCTTCTCTTGCCCTCCATCTTTCCCAGCATCAGGCTCTTCTCCAGTGAGTCCTTCCTTCTCATTAGGTGGCCAAAGTACTTGAGTTTCAACTTCAGGATCTGGCCTTCTAAAGAGCAGTCGGGGTTGATCTCCTCTAGGACTGACCGGTTTGATCGCCTTGCAGTCCAGGGGACTCGCAGGAGTCTTCTCCAGCACCAGAGTTCAAAGGCCTCAATTCTTTGGCGCTCGGCCTTTCTTATGGTCCAACTTTTACAGCCACACATTGCAACTGGGGAAACCATGGCCTTGACTATACGTACTTTTGTTGGCAGGGTGATGTCTCTGCTTTTTAGTATGCTGTCTAGATTTGCCATAGCTTTCCTCCCCAGGAGCAAGCGTCTTTTAATTTCTTGGCTGCAGTCCCCATCTGTGGTGATCTTGGAGCCCAGGAAGATAAAATCTACTCTACTGTTGTAAGGATACATTAAGCAGAATCTTGCAAGGAGGGAAAGTACATTTCTCCCCCTTCCCCTTTACAATGCACAAAACTAGGGAGGGTTGCTTCTGAGTTGTTTGCTACACACGTTCCCTCTGCAGGGTCAGATTTTATTTATCAGACAGCCGTCTAGTCTTTGGCTTTTCCACCTGTCTTCCAAGATCATTCCCACATCCCATTATAATTTCTGCCCTTTCTCTTTCTATAGTGATTGGAAACTTCCTGACCTACACAAATGAGCAAGATCAAATCTTATGTTTCGCATCCTGGTTTCTCAAAACTTTCAGACACGTTTTGATCGTTTCGGATTGCCCCATTTTCATCATTATTGCTGTGTTGTGACTTATCCTTTCCTTGCGAAACCTTGTATGAATGGCTGATGAAAAACAACCTAGCAAACTAATGTGGGATAAATTTGGCTTTGTTGCAGAAACCTCAGTGCCTGTGGAGGATTTGAAGCTTGCAATGATATGGTCACTAAAGACATCATGACTCCTCTTGTAGCTTTGTTGAAGGAGGTATGTTGCGGGTGCTTCGAAAAGAATTCCACAAAGATGCTTTGGAATATACGGGAGCCTGAACACAGCCTCTCTTTAAAGGAGCCTATTGTTTTTCTGCCACGAAAACAAAATCTTATTAAATCAGCTGCCTCTTTTTCAGGGGGAAAAAAAGAAACGACTATTTTAAAGAGATGCTGTGCTCGTGTACTCACTCGTTACAAAACGTGTATAAACTAAAATGAACAAAAAAAATGTTTTAAAGTTTTGAGAAATATTTGAGTATAATCAGTGAAACGCTTCCCTAAAGCCAACAGTTCAGAGCAAATACAAGATTAGAATGGGCATCTCTACCATACTACAGATCTGTGTATGCATTGAAAGATGTTCTACAATGCATGGGTACATGAGCACAGCTTCTCTTTTAAAGCGGTCATCTCTTTTTTTTGGACTTCAGCGCAAGCCTGAAAAAAGAGGGAACTGCTTTAATGAGCTCAGATATTGTGCTACTTTCCACTCCAGCCTCAACTTACGATACAGGCCTTCCTGATAGCCTACCATCCAATAGCTAGGTTTGTCCAAGCTTTGCTTTTCAAGCTCCTCTGAGGTTGATTAAATTATGTTACCTGACTACTAAGATATAATAAATCATAGCCACAGTTGTCTGGATTCACCAGTTACAGTAAACTCTCAAACCACAGCTGACAAGCCAGAATAGTTAGGCTCATTCAACAGACTGGGGTAGCAGGAAACAACCTCCCTTGAATTTAAAGTGATGGATGAAGCAGCCTATAGTAAGTGGTATCTAGAAAGTCCTTTGAAGAATAAATGAATTTGGAAGAGATCCATGAAAGCAAGAATATCTTGCATTCTTCCCATCAAGAGTTGTTTCATTTGTTCTTTTTTGGCCTACTTTGATTCAAACAGTGCCGGGCAGGACTTATAGAAAACAATAGTTCCTTGAAGGAAGACAAGCAGACAGAGAAGAACCATCCTGAGGACATTGCTAACGAAGGTGTGAACTTGCTGTGGAATGTGTGGTAAGTGTAGTTGTGAAATTTCTTGGTTTCAGGGCTAGCAGAGGGTATTTGGGGAAGAGGGAATCCATTAACCGTGTCTTCCAGTTGGTGGAACTGGGCAGGATGGGTGAGCTCAGCCCCCTTTGGAGAAAGTGGAAATCACATTACAAATCAAATGAGTTCATTAACATTGTGCGTATCACTGTACGGGTGTGTGAGGGAAGGATGAATGGATCCCAGTTGGTAGAAGGTCCTCTTTTTTGTGTCCCGTTGCTACTGTGCAAAACATTTAGGTTTCCATTGGAAACTAATCAATGCTAGGGGCTGTGGATATTTTGAACATTGTTTGGAAGAAGCAAGTGTGACTTTTCCCCGCCAGGCTTCTGCTCAAGGCTGAAAAGTGATGTGGTTGCATTAAGAAGCGTGACCTCATTAAAGCAGCTGCATCTTCTTTCAGACTTGAATACACACCTGGGGAAAAAAAAAATCCTGCCATGCTTCCCTCAATGCAGGGGTGTCAAACTCGCAATGTCACGTGATGTGTCGCAACGTATCGTGACTTTTTTTCCATTGGCGATAGAGGGGGGCGTGGTTTTGCTATGATGCATCTGGCCTGCGGGCCGGCATTTTGACACCCCTGCCTTAATGCATATCAAAGAGGTCCTACGCTCGTCTGAATTCCAGAACAGTTCTCTGGAATCATTTTTGAACTGTGCACAATCACTATCAATGGACGTTTGCCATCTTTGCTTATATAAAGGAGATTGATCGACTAAACCTCCTGCAATGTCTCTTTATCAGTGAATGCAACAGTACAGCCGTATCAATATTCAACAAAGAAGGATGCTTAGATGTTACTCTACAATATCTGAAGAGATTTCATACCAATGTTGAGCTGGCTATTGCTGCGGGTAAGAAATGGCAGATCACCCTTCTCCTTGGAGATTTTTGTTATAGTTTTTCCTGCCGGCAGGAGGCTGTCTATATAAGTTTGAAGCTGTTTTGTCTGTTTGTCCGACTCTTTGACTGACTCTTGGTGACTTTATAGACAAATGCTACCCTGTCAAGATATAGCTTCTTTCCACTGTTGGATGTTCAACTCTGTTACCAGATTTGATGTTGTCAAGTCAGCGTGTTCTTGGCTTGCCCCTTCCCAGCATCGGTGCCTTCTCCAGTGAAGTTGCAGGCCTAACAGGGTCAAGTAAATCAGACGTAGCCTTAATGATTTTAGCTTCTAGTTTGAAGCAGGAATGGGAAAAATGTGTTGGCTTCTGATTATTTGTTTTTCATTAACTTGAATCCTGCTTTTCATCTTTTTTTCTAGGAAAAATCTAAGGGGCCGGTGGTAGAATGTTAATAATTTAAAGGAAACGTTTTGAGATTTAAAACTGCTTCTGTGTAATACAGGTAGTCCTTGGCTTATAATAGTTTGCTTAGCAACCGATCGGAAGTTACAGCGGCACTGAAAAAAAAATTACTTATGCCTATTTTTCACATTTACGACCGTTGCAGCCATCCCCGTGGTCTCACGATCAAAATTCAGAGGACTGGCAACTGACTCACATTTATGACAGTTGCAGTGTCCCGGGGTCATGTGATCCCCTTTTGCGACCTTCTGACAAGCACAGCCAATGGGGAAGCCAGATTCTCTTAACGACCGTGTTACTAATTTAACAACCGCACTGATTCACTTAACAAATGGGGCAAGAAAAGTGGTAAAACGGGGCAAAGCTCACTTAACAAATTTCTCACTTAGCAACATAAATTTTGGGCTAATTGTGGTCGTAAGTTGAGGACTACCTGTATAGCGTCAGATCACGATGGAAGTGAGCATTTAGTACAAGTAACACTAAAAACAGTATCAAGCAGTGGATCATACTTGTCTGAAACAGAATGACGGATAGCTTTAGGAAGGTTGATTTATGACTTTACAGGTTGGATTTGCGGCCTACATATAAACATATTCTCCACCTTTACAGCATCCTGTTTACAAACTGTGACAGAAGACAACCCAGATCTACTATCATCTTTCGATGCATCTGCGCATCAGGTGCTGGAAATGGTCATGTTATCATCGGAGAAAGATATGGACCACATCCTTTTGCGGACTTTGGTGGCAGGTAAGAAATTACTCTGGCAGGGTCAGGAATTCTGGGAGTTGAAGTCCACAGGTCCTGAAGTTGACATAGTTGCCCACCCCTGCGCTATAGCAATGATGCGCCAGAATGTGTGTGTGTGTGGGGGGGGAGTCCCAATTCCATGGTTTGTGTGTGGGAATTCCTTACATGGATCTCAATCTAACATCTCCAGGTGTCTTTGGGGAAAGATCCTGTCTTAAGCTGCCAGTCGGAAGTTGGGTGCAGGTATCTCAGGAAGCCATGATGTGATGACATCCTTTCTGGCTTAGTGATATATTGATGTGGTAGCTCACAATATATATGAACCAACCCATTACAGCTTAATGGTCAGGCTTTCATTTTATACTTGCTTCCCAAAATTGTGAATGCTCCAACACTGGAAGTTTTTAAGAAGAGATTGGACAACCATTTGTCTGAAATGGTGTAGGGTTTCCTGCCTGAGCAGGGGGTTGGACTAGAAGACCTCCAAGGTCCCTTCCAACTGTGTTATTCTATTACTGTTCGATTCTGTTTCTTATTGCTTCCTTTGTGTGATGTCTGAGTGTGTCTAAAAGTAGAGAATGGTCTCTTTAGAACAGATTTTACTTTTGTCTTTCATTTCGGACGATGATGGCTTGTTCAGCATACCGTTCTTCAGCAACCTTGGCTTGGTGCAACTTGTGTGAACCTGGCCAATATCGAGCGAGTCGATTGTTGAGCACGCCAATTACTTGGTTCAGGTCTTTTTTAAGTTGGCTAGCAGACTTGACTTTGCGTAGTCAGGAAATGAAGGCACTTTCCTTGAAATGGAAGGCAGCGTCCCTGCATTAAATTGCCCGGTTGGGTTACAATTTGTCCAGAAAGCAAGATGGTGAAGGATTCTTTCGTGGTTGTGCTTTGGAGTTGTCCCTTTCTTTTCTTTTTTTTCTTCAATATTTTATTAATTTTTACAATCACAAATCCTAAATATTTTATCAGCAACATATTGTCTGGATTTCAATATTTAGCTTACTAATACATGTTAAACTCCTTTCTCTCGACCTCGTTTTTCTAGCCCTTGATAAAATGTATCCCATGTTCTAAAGTATTCTGAATTTTTCTCTTTCATTTTCAGTGTCAGTCTGTCCCTTTCTGCACAACCTAAAATTTTCTTAATTATCTCTTCCTCCGCTGGTATTTCTTCATCTTTCCAACGTTGAGCAAATACAATTCTCACTGCAGTTAATGAATGTAACATTAAATATACACGTTCCTTCCTAGGTATAATTTCCTACAATTATACCTAACAAAAGTAATTCTGGCTTAAAATCGATGTGTTTTTTTTTTTTATCATTTTCTCTAAACCATATATGTATTCTTGACCAAAATCTTTTGGCTTTAGGGCATGTCCACCAAAGATAATAGTATGTGCCTGATTTTTTGTCTACATTTCCAACAATGGCTAGACGTATTTTTAAACACTTTCGCTAACCTCAAGAGGTGCTGTGTGCCATCTGTAGTCCCTTTCTTTGATCTTGCAGTGAGCCGATTTGGCTGGCTGATCTCTGCCGTATCCTTTTTCGTTGCTTCAGGGGTAGCGTGGAACGTAAAGAGCACTGTGCCCTCGGGCAGCCAGGCGGGAACCATCAACGCCATCCTGAAGATTTTCTCGGACTGTCTAGTGCTGGACGCTGGAGAGACCGTTGTTCGGATGAAGGAAGCCGAAACGGAAAGGTTGAAGACTTCGGTGGAAGGAAATGGAGTGAACGGAGGTAGCACCACACAGACAGACGAGAACAGCATGGAAGAGGAAAGTGGAGGGATCGCCCAAGGGGAGAAGGACCTGTTGGATCTACTGCCAGTAAGTGGCTGATCTGTTCTTTCAAAGGGGAGCACCAGGGGCTGAGTTGTGAGGATAAAGACAAACCGCAGCTAATCCTCGGTTTACAAAAACCCCATTAGCGAACATTCAAAGTTGCAACGGCGCTGAAAAAATGACCTACAACGGTCCTTGCGCTTATGGTCGTAATACAGGTAATCCCCGACTTACAACTTTACAATCACTGGGGAAAAAAGGGACTTATGTCCATTTTTCACATTTACAACCGTTGCAGCACACACACACACACCGTGGTCACGTGATCAAAATTCAGACGCTTGGCAACTGACTCATACTTATGATGGTTACAGCGTCCCGGGGGTCACGTGATCCCCTTTTTGCAACCTTTGGACACAAGCAAAGTCAATGGGGGAAGCCGGATTCGCTGAACAAACATGTTACTAACTGAACCAGTGCAGAGATGCGCTTAACAACCGCGGCCAGAAAAGTGGCAAAGGTGGGGCCAAGCTCCCTTAACAAATGTCTCGCTTAGCGACAAATTTGGGTCTCATTTGTGGTCGTAACTTGAGGACTATCGTGGTCAAAATGCAGGCGCTGGACAACCAGCCTGTTTTTAAGATGGCTGCAGCATCCCAAGGTCATGTGATCGCCATTTTGTGACCTGCCCAGCCGGCTTCTGATAGGCACATCCGCGAGGGGAAGACAGGCTTGCTTAATGACCGTGTGGTTCTCTTAATAACGCCAACGATTCATGTAACAACTGTGGCATAAAAGGTCATAAAATCGGGTGCGACTCCCGTAACAATGGTTCACTTAGCCACAGAAATTATGGTCCTAATGGCAGTCGTTAAGTCAAGGATTACCGGTAAAACATCCCCATCCATAGACCCAGATTTTCAGCTTGAAATGGCTGCAGGGAGAGTTCGTTCTTTCAGGAACTTTTCATCCTGGTTGGCCGACTGAAAAAAATGTTTGTTCTCGCATAGCATCCCACAACAAAATCCTTGCCTTTCACTCCAGAATTTTTCCTGAACTGTTCTGTGCCTACTCCCCATTTCTTTCTCTCTTTTTTTCCACCCAATCTTTCTTCAGTCTAGTTCTCTGTCATCGTTATCTCCCTCAAATCTTCATCATCTAGGAAGGGAGAAGATTCATTCGGAGGGGAAAAATATAACACTGATTCTGTTAGAATTGGATAAACAGAGTTTAAATAAGCCACGGTTGAGCTCAGGGCGAGGGCCAGCCCACGTATTTGACTTGGTTTGAAGACAAGGCCTTGTGTTTTTTTTGCTTGCTAGCGCAGCCAGCAGGAGTTGAAGCAAGCGAGTGCGTTACTTTTGGCTCAGCAAACTGCCCTGGAAATCATTGTCAACATGTGCTGCAACGAAGGTATATCGGTGGCCTCTTTTCTTGTGTGAAGTGAGCTGGGCACTTAGGTGAGGTGGGCAGGAGAAGTTGGATGGATGAATAAACAAATCAACAAATAAATAAAACAAAATGTAGTTTTCCTCAACTTGGTTGCTGTTTTAATACGTGATGCTTAATGAGGTTATTTATATCACAGTCTTTGTGCTACACCCCAGTCCACAGGCTGTGTGGCAGTGGAGTAGGTCATAAAATGAATGGAAATGCCACAGATGGCCGCCAGAAGCCTTTTATCTTGGTTAAAGGCCCAGTGGAATAGTTAAAGCCCTACTAAGTGTATACACACAACATGTAAAGTTGGGCCGGTTTAATTGTGATGAAGCTCTTGAGTCTTTGCATGTTGTGTGAACCCAGTCTGTTGGGTAGCAGATAATGCATTGTGTGAATGAATGCTACCCAAGGGGTTTTGGCTTACACCTTCATGCTTATTGCAACCAATCCATTCAAAAAGAATACGGTTTCATAATGGGTGCATCTATTAACCTCTGAAGCACAGCAAGCAAAGAATTGGTATTTGGCTGAGAGGCTGGCATCCGGGGCATTCAAGATGGCAACATACAAATAAAGTGGTTGCACTTCCTTTGGGATGTTGATGCCTGTGGCTTTTTGTTTCCAGATGCTTCTGACGAAGAATGGGAAGAGTTATCAAGCAGTGATGAAAGCGATGCCTTTCTGGATAACAGTTATGAAGAAGAAGGAAAGCTGCTTTCTCCGTTGTGCCTTTCAGCTGAAATTCACACCGCCCTGGTCAACCAGTTAATCCCAAAGAAGGTAACCACCTCTTCTTCGACTTCAGAAGACGAACCTGGCTAAAACGTCGCATTTGAGGCTGCCAAGATTTATACAAGAGAATATTGATAGCTCATGGTTGAACTGTGGGGTCTTTGGTGCTCTCTGAGCTTGGTTGCTTCCTTTGTCTGCAAGAAGACACCAAGCTCAGAGACCACCAGAGATGCTCACTAAGTGCTCAAAATGCTCACCTAACACTGATGATGTTACCTAGTTGGGTAAGGAAACGCCTGTAAGAAAACAACGAAGCTCGGAGAGCACAAAGGACCCCTCCCCTTTTCTGATTGATAGCTCTTACAAACCAAAGTAGCT
Organism: Azemiops feae; assembly: GCA_023970755.1. Taxonomy (NCBI): domain Eukaryota; kingdom Metazoa; phylum Chordata; class Lepidosauria; order Squamata; family Viperidae; genus Azemiops; species Azemiops feae. The sequence continues at coordinate 239,376 of JALGBA010000904.1, forward strand.
GACTTTCATATAGCTCCCTTGTTCACAGAATGCCTGCATTAGTATAGTTGTACTTGAGAACGTGGTAGGAGTATGCGTTAATACCACTGCTTGGAGAATTGTCAAAACGAGAATTCATATAGGTAGCAGTTGTATGCCTGCATAATTCTCCAGCCTCTTCCCTTTTTGACTCGGCGCATAATTTGTTGACGTTTTGTTAGCCATAGCATGAAGGAATGGGTGGCCAAAGGATTTTTGCAGACATCTTTGCAGCTTAACAATAAAGGATCATCACCTTTAAAATAAGTAAAGCGAAATGTGATGGTCTCAGGAACTTGAGATTACTTCCACATTCTGTAGGGATGTTGTGTTCTTCTTAGAATTGGAGCCTGAGGTCCTTCTTTGAACACTTACCATGAACCACAGTTGTTCTTTGCTTTGTGCAGATCCTGGAAAAAACTGCTTTCCCTAGTGGAGTTACCGTCAATGTCTGTATGCAGCATCCATCTTGGAAGGCTCTGATTAAAAAGTAAGTGGTTTTCATTCAATTCCTTGTTACCTCCTTCTCAGGAGAGCACTCTCTATGGATCTATCTAGGCCAGTGCTTCTCAACCTTGGCCAGCTTTAGGAGGGATGGACTTCAACTCCCAGAATTCCCCAGGCAGCATGGAATTCTGGGGGTTGAAGTCCACCCTTCTTAAAGTTGCCAAGGTTGAGGAACGCTGATCCCAGCTAACATTGGACTAGAAAAAGGATGCACAGCCTACATGATTCCCCAGTCCCTCACCCTGAAACGGCCTTCAGAATCCCTCACCCTCAAAAAGCCAGATGATGGATTTGGGCAGCTCAACTTTCTTGGGTGTTTTGTTAGCAAATAAAGCAAAATTCCGTTTTTTCTTTCAGGTTGAACATGATCCAGTGCAGAGCGCTCACCTGTCTTCACAGCATCTTGCTGGTGTCGGATGTGGATAGCCTGGGGGGTCCTTCGGTGCTTCAATCCCTGTCACAGCACTTGTCTCAATTAATTTTTTCCCAGCCAGGTTTGCTTTGATTTTTAGGCTCTTTCCAGCTTGGTAGGACTCGTTCTTCCCCGCTGCCACCGTTGTTCATTCTTCCCAATCCTTCCGCTAATTGCACTGGCTATTTGATATATCTACATTATAATGACTTGAGCTTCCTGCTGTTTTGTCTTTGCAGGCCCCTGGAGAGTAGACTTATTTATTTAAGGCAGGAGTGAGCAAATACAGTGAAACAGTGTCTCCTCTTGGTGATTGCCAGGACAAGTCTCTGCAGGTTTTGGGGGGCAGCCATTTTCAGAAATGGCTGCCTCTTGCTACCTTCTTACGGCTATCATGAGGGCCTGACCCAAGTCACCCAGCTGGTATTCATGCCTAAGGGAGGATTAGAATTCGTGGTCCTCTGGTTTCTAATGGGGAACCTTAAACCAGTGTTTTTCTCCCTCAGCAACTTGAAGATGGCTGGACTTCAACTCCCAGAATTCCCCAGTCAGCATGGAGGTAAAGGAATTCTGGGAGCTGAAGTCTGTATATCTTAAAAGTTGCTGAGGTTGAGAAACACTGGTTTAAGGCACTTCATCCCACTGGCTCATATATACTTAGAGACATGCACACGTACACGTGTGTTGATGTACATATGTAGAAAATTGGGAGGTGTTTTCTCCATATGGGTGATCCTAATTGAGTCCCAAACTTTCGGTTGCTAAGCTAGACCGTGGTTAAGTGAGTTTTGCCCCATTTTGCGACTTTCCTTACCACAGTTCTTAAGTGAATCACTGCACCTGTTGAATTAGTAACACAGTTGTTAAGTGAACAAGGGGCATATTTAACTTCCAAATTTTTTTATCACTAGTGTTTTGAGCACAAAGATAATGTGCTTTTTATTCTTGGACAGAATTTTCAAAAGAAGTGGAGTTTCTTGAAGCTGTCACCAGTGCATTGCGAGCTCTTTTGCAAATGTTGGCATCAAATAATATACCTCAGGTGAGTTTTCTGGACATGTTGGCATCTAATATCAGTTTCCACAATTCCACAAAGTCTTTCAACATGGAGGAAGACCTCCATGCCGGCAAGAGAAAATGCTGTCAACGTGGCCCAATATTGGGCGAATGTCATTTAGTTTTAATCCTATTTATTTATACGTACTTTTTGCACGTGCTATATTTCTAATGACCTATTTTATAGCTATTTTCTTTGCTCGCTATTGAAGGTTTTATGTCTGTCATTTGAAGGTGCTTCTGACACGAATAAAGGAAGTTTCCACAATCTGATTATAAAACATCCACGTCACATGAAGCGGTGAAAATTGTGCACATGTATAATTTCTTGAAGAACTTTTGGGTTAAATAGGAAGGGGGTCAGCTCCACTTGTTCTGGAGGGATTTAGGAAATGAGTGTGGCTTCATTATGCAGAGATAGGATCCATTTGCAAGAAACAATAAACCAAAAAATGTCTAGTTCAAACTTAGCTTCCCCAATTATGCCTTGTTGAATAAATCATAGCTTCATGTTGTCTGAATCCAGCACATGAAGCCATAATCTAAACTATAGATTCTTGTTTCATACTAACATGGAATTTTTAAACCATGGTTTGTTGCACAAATCACAGCATCCTAACTTGACTGTAATCTTAAGACCTGAGGTGTGGTTTCACACATATCGGTATGTAATTTACCCTAGACCTGTCTGTATCGTGCTGAACATGAAGTAGGACTGGGAGACAATGCCTCTGAACACGTGCAGAATATTTTTATATAAATAAAATAAATAGAAATAAAGTAAGTAAAATATAAATATACAATTAACCAGTGGAACAGCTTGCCTCCAGAAATCGTGGGTGCTCCGTCACTGGAGATTTTTAAGAAGAGGCTAGACCAGGGGTAGGCAACCTTGGCTCTTTTATGACTCATGGACTTCAACCCCCAGAATTCCTGAGCCAGCATGGCTCAGCTTGGAAACCTCTCCCTTTCCCCTCAGCATGGCTGGCTCAGGAATTCTGGGAGTTGAAGTCCACGAGTCATAAAAGAGCCAAGGTTGCCTACCCCTGGGCTAGACAGTCAGTTGTCGTGAGATGGTATAGGTTCTCCTGCTTGAGCAGGGGGCTGGACTAGAAGACCTCCAAGGTCCCTTCCAGCTCTGCTCTATTCTATATAGGTTCAAGGAAAGAACCAAATTAGAACTAAGGAGAATTTTCCTGACAGAACAATTAACCAGTGGAACAGCTTGCCTCCAGAAGTTGTGGGTGCTTCATCAATGCAGGCTTTCGAGAAGAGATTGGACGTCCATTTGTCTGGAATGGTATAGGGTCTCCTGCCTGAGCAGGGGGTTGGACTAGCAGACCTCCGCGATCCCTTCCAACTCTGTTATTCTGTATTCTGTAAATATATTTTATTCCTGTTCATGCTTGTGGATGGCTTTTTAAAGCATATGGGATGATTTGCCCACAAACCCATGCCACTACCCTTTTTTTATTATTTTTTTCACTCAAAACTAAACTATTCCTAAAAAAAAACAGCTTCCCAGTATATTGGGATTGTAATTCCCAAAGTGGCTGTCAGGAATTGCAATCCCAGCACATCTGGAGGGCTCCAGGTTGGAGTTGGCCAAAAGGATGTTTGACTCAAAGGCTGTTTTTTTTTCTTCTTCTTCCTCTTCTTTTAAACAGTGCATGACCCCGGAGCAGCTGATGACTCTGTGTGACACTGGAATTCAAAGCACAAACATCAGCGTCCGAATCAATGTTGTTAGCATTTTAGGAATTGCTGGGAGTGTGCTTGCCAAAGTGGAAGACACCACTGAGACACTCAAGGTAAAGTCAGTTGCCGTCTTGCTTTTAATGGGGATGTCAATTGCTTGGAAGGCAACGGATGGAAACTAATCAAGGAGAGAAGCAACTTGGAACTAAGGAGAAATTTCTTGACAAATTTCCTGGCAAGTGGAACAACTTGCCTCCAGAAGTCGTGGGTGCGCCAACACCGGAGGCTTTTAAGAAGAGATTGGACAGCCATTTGTCTGAAATAGTATAGGGTTTCCTGCTTAAGCAGGGGGTTGGACTAGAAGACCTCCAAGGTCCCTTCTAACTTTGCTATTCTGTTGTTCTGTTTTTTTCCCCCCTTTGGATTCTGCATTTCTTTGTTGTTCCAGAACATCGGAAAATTCCTCCTCAATGTTGCCACGAAAGACCCTTCCCTTGTGGTGGTGGGAGAAGCCTTGGATGCCCTCTTCGATGTTTTTGCCGATGGCAAAGAAGCAGAAAAGGCAGCGGAGGAAATAAAATTGCTTTATGCGCTTAAGGAATTCCAGCCCATTTTCAAGTCACGGGTAAGCATACAGTGTCCTCGTGAGTGGGGAGAAAATGAAGAGCTAAGGTGGTTTAGAGAAGCATCTGGGTTACACAAACAGCTAACCGTCTTGCCCAGTTGCATTCATTTGTTGATTCCCTGAAAATCCCAGTATCGACTTTATTTTAAAATCCCCTCATTACTAGTCCTCGTGGTTTCAGCAATGCATTTTGAATTGGGATAGCTAGACTTTTTGTTACTGGCAACTTTGCTTGGTTTTTTTTTTTTTAAAATAGAAAGTTGCGGGGGCTATAAAGATGTAGAAACAGGTAGGTGATGGGTATTGTTTCCGTTTAATTTTATTTCCTGGGATAAGGAATTTGGATTGTCTTATCTACCTACCTCATATATCTATTGTCTGTCTATCTACTATCTATTGTCTGTCTTTCTGTCTATCATATATCTATTGTCTATGTACTGTCTGTCTGTCTATCATATATCTATCATATATCTATTGTCTATACTATATTGTCTGTCTGTCTGTCTACCTACCTTATCTATCTACCTACCTACCTTATCTATCTATCTATCTATCTATCTATCTATCTATCTATCTATCTATCTATCTATCTATCTATCTATCTATCTATCTATCTATCTATCTATCTATCTATCTATCTATCTATCTATCTATCTATCTATCTCTATCTATCACTGATTAATTAGAGTTTAGCCTATTTAGCGCTTCCACAGACGTTTTTGTACATTTCTCTCCTCAAAATAGTGAGAAATTATGACTAAAGAAAATGTTGGCTGAGTCTTGGAGCTTTTTGCCGCCCCCCCCCCCCAATGCCAGGCCACTTTTTTAAAAAAACAAGGTGCTCCCCTGACACACATACACACACACCATAATAGATGCACATACCTGGCCAAAAAGGGCAGAAAACCAAGAAGATAAGTTAAGTATGTGTGTATTCGTTGCAGAATAACCAGATCACTACAGCTTTGGCATGACTCCCAAGACAAGGGAAGGGAGAGCTTATATATCAACTGACATGAAATAAGTCTCACTTGTGTTTCAGTAATAACACTTCACACATTTGATTGCATCTGTTCTGTTTTTCAGTGGATTTTACTTAATGGTTTAGAGGCTGAAAGTAGGCGAAGTGGCTCAGGCAGAGACTTCTCTCTACGTCACGAGTATAGGGAAGGCAGTAAAGGATAACCAGACGTGCAAGGTTCTGCTACAGGTAGTCCTTGACTTACGACCACAATTGAGCTCCAAATTTTTGTTATTAAGCGGGACAATTCTTAACTGAATGTTGCCCCATTTTACAGCCTTCCTTGCCGCAGGTGTTAATGAGGTACTGCAGCTGTTAAATTAATCACATTGTTAAGTCAGTCTGGCTTCCCCATTGACTTTGCTTATCCGAAGGTCGCAAAAGGTGATTGCGTAACGCCGGGACATTGCAACCGTCATAAATATGAGTCAGTTGTCAAGTGTTTGAATTTTGATCACATGACTGGGGGGGTTGTGCTGCAACAGTCATGTGAAAAACACTGGTAAGTCACTTTTTTCCGTGCCGTTGTAATTTCGAATGGTCACTAAACAAACCATTAAAAGTCAAGGGCTATCTGTACTACAGCTGTATTAAAATAAGCCATTCTTTTGGAGTTGACTTCTTGGTCTACAGTGGGGTTGACAAGGCTGTTTCTTTTTTTAACTGCAGATGCGAAAGGAAGGCAGAGGACAGTACAACACAGAACAACTGTGCGTTCTAGACAACGTGAAGTTGAATTTAAGAAGATTTATTGCCTATCAAGAGACGTTGGACAGAAAGAAAAAAGTTTTGGAAGAGAAATAGGATGGAAAGCTCTATTTTTGATATAGTTTATCGAATGTTTTAACCATGGATTCTATAGGACCTTGTAGTAACAGCTAGTTGGAGACAAGGGTGGTGGTCTGCTTTTCCTACTATGTGTCTTATATTGAGGGGGGGAAAGGGGGACAGAGAAAAGTGCTAAAATCAATTCAGCACCGCAAAGGGTCAAAATTTGTCCTTAATGTGGTGGAATGTTTTAATTTGCCGTTCTTAGAAAAAGAATGAGCAAAAAAATCCAAAATAAAAAAAAAGATTGTGATGGAAGTGTCCATTTTCTTAATATGGACAAAATAATTTGATTTCCTTGATTATATACTTCATATTATATACTTTTCTGTTTTGTTTTGTTTTTTTAAGCAAAAGTACAATGTAAAAAACAGGAGAAAATATTGTTCCTGGGTGATTTCAATTTTCTCAGTGCCCAAATGTGAAGACTTCCTACTTCTTTTTAAAAACGTTTTATAGATAACAGCCAAGTTCACACATTGTATTTTTCTAATATACATAATATACAGAAGTATATTTCTTCATATTGTATTTGAAATCCTTTAGCCAAAAGCTGTTCAAATGCAAAATAACTACGTTTTCTACCAAAAGGAATCTTATGTTTTGTGTTTGGATTCAATGCTGGTGAACGATAGCAATAAAATAATTGACATTCCCATAATTTATGATAGTTGTACTGGATAAACTATGATAAAACAGAGTAAATTATAAATTGTGGTACCCTGGGTAAATTGACACAACTTGGGAGCACTGTCACAATAACGTCTTGCTGTGTGTAGCCTGAACAAGCCTTTTACCGTATTCCGATTAAATAGCCTTTTAGCCAAGTTTGTCTCCATTCAGCCAAGAGGCTGGATCGAATGAAGGCCAGCTAATAAAAAAATAAAAATAAGCAAGCCTTAATGAACTCATTCCAGCAACCAATAAGGTTCAGGATCAAGCAGTCTCTTGTACCAACAGTATGGATGCTTCTATCCCTTGCGCGTGGGCTGCTCCACCTTTCTGCAAGTTAGATTTACTATCATTTAGCTTTCACTGACTGAGAATTCTCATGTTGAGTCATAGCCCAGGGTTACAATCCGTACTTGGCAGCCAGGCGTTTGAACTGATGTGATCCTAGTATTTCCATGTGGGTTGAACAAATTCCTCCCTTAAAACCTGGATTGCTGTTGCCAGCCAGTAGGCCTGATTTAGCGTAATCCAAGCTTTCTCAGTTGATTATTATGATGGCTATCGGGAAGAGTTGCAACAGGTATGAGGTGGTAATATCAGGCGCAAAGAATCAGGACCATGCCTTAAAGTTGCAGTCAAACTGATTTATTGCTCATGCATATGCACAAAAATGTAGTCAACGGTCAGCACTAAATTGGCGCTAGGTAAGAACGGAATTCAAGGAGGGCGGGACTTAAGACCACTTGTGAGAAAGTAATGATTCCAGGCTGATTCCTCTCTTGGCTCCACCCCCAGGCTGTGCTTCTCCTCCTACAGGTAGAGTAAGACAATTTCAGAACTGGGTTACTGAATGACTGCAACCAGTGTGATTCACATTCTAAGGCAGTGGTGGCGAACCTATGGCACGGGTGCCAGAGGCGGCACTCAGAGCCCTCTCTGTGGGCACGCTTGCCGTCGCCCCAGTCCTAGGCCTTTAAGCTGGGTTTTATAAAACCTTTTCGCTTTAGGCCTCTGCCGTGTGCAAAAAAAAAAAAAGGTTCAATCAGTCAATTTCAACTTCTCACGGGAAAAAAAAAGATCTTGCAAAGTTGGAATTGATTGAACTTTTTAGTCCCACCCAGTCTGCCATTACCACCACAGCCACGCCCACCCAGTGGGCCACACCCACCTGGCACTGGACGATGCATAAGTGGGTTTTGGGTTGCAGTTTGAGCACTCAGTCTTTAAAAGGTTCACCATCACTGTTCTAAGGGGTAACTTGAGATGAAAGTTGCAGAATAATCTTTTTTTTTAACCTACTCTAAAAAATTTGTTGAACAAATCATAACAAAATATCATCTTGTACTGGGAAACAATGACATGGCAGTTTGGTCTGATGGCTAAGCTGTTGGACTAGGAGTGGGGAAACCGAGTCATGCTCCTTCCTAATAACCATTTGGGTATCTGGACCAGTTCTGTCTTAGTCCTAAAAAGAAGGGCTTCTAAAATGGCTGCCAATAGAACCATATGGACATTTCCACGTAGTCCCCAGGTGTCACTGATTCAAAGGCATTCTCTGATTTTTTTTCAAATCATACTAAATATTTGTTCTTCCATGTTGTACAATACAAACATGGAATAAGTAGCTGCTTCAGAATAATTTTCTGGGACATGGGTGGAACTTCACTATGCAAAGCAATTTTAATCATATTTCAGGAAAAGGGGAGGTTGAAATCAGAATTGGAACAAAGAGGCTAATAAAACTCACTTAACTCCCCCATTAGATTTGGACAAATTCAGACATGCATGACATGTCTAAACAACCCTTTTCAAACCAACTAGGAATCTGAAACGTATTGCTAAAATATTATTGCTTGTTTTAATGGACACTGTACTGAGTAATACGTCTTTGAAGTATTACATATTGTAAAGATTTTGAAATACATCGGCAATTGCAAAATTCCCTTTTCACACATGAAAACTGGCATGTGTACATAATACACGTGACTACACAGATGCATTTGAGCTCTTACTTGGAGCAAAGTTGGAAAAGACTAAATGTGTACTTAATAGGTGGCCTTTTTGATTTTGGAGATACTGTCCAAGAGATGGTTTGCAAATCGAAATCTTCCCTCAAAGTGATTAACCACAAATGGACTATAAAATGGAAAGAAAAAACTACATTAAATAAATCCGACATCAGGCTTTGATACTCTGGATTAGGAGACACAATTAACATGATCTTTAAATATAAGGGTAGTTTAACTTTGTGGTAGCTTTGATCATCCCTGGAATTTTGGCAGTGGTCTCAAGCAATTATTGGCTTAGATAGGTTGAGATTCTCAAAATGTTTTCAGATTTGCTTTTATTTAGTATGCACGCATGTACGTGCAAAAGAAGGAAGGCAAGAGACTTGAGGGGGTGAAAAAAGATCTATAATTATCTCAATTTTGAACCTTAAGCTTTGCTGAGTCAATAGTTTGAGCTACTGCATTTAATTTGGACGAGTCATTGATGTGGGATTCTATTGGGATCTACCAAAATGCCCTGAGGACATCTCCTTAATATTTACAAAGAAGGACCTCTCTGTTGCACTCTTCCCAACCATAAGGATTAGTTTGAAAACAAGAAATGGAGAAGACTGTAGGCTGCAAAGCTAAGCATCAACAGTGGGGTCCTTGGTGTTTTGAGCTTGTTTCCTTGCAGACATTTCATTACCCAGATAGGTCACATCATCAGTGCTAGAAGAGAGCGTCAACTAGATTAATCAATTAAGATCATCTTGCTAGCACTGATGATGTTACCTAGTTGGGTCATGAAATGTCTGCAAGAAGGCAACCAAGCTCAAAGAGCACCAAGGACCGGCAGTTCAACTCTTGAGTTACAAATACTCTTTTTTTATTGTTATTCCTGGAGTCGCATTGATTTCTAAGAATGGCCTTCAATTGCAGATGGCCTCCTGGAGCATCCCGAGAACGTAAAAAATGGCTGGAGTCCTGGGCTTGGTTTTTGTAGGTATGCGCACCTGTTCAGAAGAGAAGGATAAAGATTACCTACATAGAATCAAGCAAATCCCCCGGCTTTCTGCCATTTTTGTTATTTCCCCAGAGTATGTAATAAGAAAAGTTACTTCTATAAATTGAATGAATGAAAAAAACCTCCCTTCTATGAAGGTTTAGTACTTCTGCCATTTTAATTCTCTTTGCCCAGCATCATTCGGAGTTGGATGGAATATAAATTAGATAAATAGAGGAATGAACCTCCTTTCTATGAAAAGTCCCAAATTTCTCTTTTTCCCCCTTTTCCTAACCATTTCTAAAATGGCCCAGACATCTGCTTCATCTCTTATCTATCTCCTCTCTATCTGTATGTATCTACACACTTGCATACATACATATACATACATATTTATAACTATATATATATATATATATTGGTCGGTATCTGTCTCATCTCTATGTGTATTTCTATCTATCTATCTATCTATCTATCTATCTATCTATCTATCTATCTATCTATCTATCTATCTATCTATCTATCTATCTATCTATCTATCTATCTATCTATCTATCTGTATATAATGTAATAAATACATATTACCTTCATATACATATACAAATGTTATATGTATGTAAATGTAATAAACCAGCGAACCCCTCAGGTTCAAAAGAGGGACTCGGGATAAACACTCCCAAACCCCTCCTGACCACCTCCGCCCGTCCCCCCCAATATACTGGGAAAGCTCGGGGCGCCCCTGCAAAGCGAGGCCTCCTCCCGCGGCCCAGCGCCCCGAAGGGCCCTTTGAGGCGGCCTCCCTCCGGCGCTCCGCCGCGCTCCCCCTCGGGTCCGGCCGCGGACGATCCGTCTCCATCCCGGGCGGCGGAGCAGGCAGGGGCGGGGAGGACCCGCCGGGCGACCCCTTCCCCGCGTGGGCGACCCTCCGCCGCGGCCGCCGCCCGGCCTTCTCCTTCTCCCTCCCACGCCTTTATTACGCGCGGCCCGGGCGGCGGCGGCGGCCGCCTCTTCGGCAGGGCCCCGCCTCGCTCGCCTCTCGCTCCGCGCTCCTGGCCGGGAGGGGCGGCCAAGCAGCAGCAGCAGCCGCCGCCGCAGCAAAAGCCTCGCTTCCTCCCCGCCAGTCGCCCGGCTTCCCCGCCGTCCTTGCCGGGAGGCGCCCGGCCGGCCGCGCGCGGGTCCTCCTCCTCCTTTTCCTCCGGGCTCCTCCGCCTCGCCGCTCCCCGCAGGGCGCCGCGCTCCCGAGAGGCCGGCGGGGCTGGGCCTGCCTGGCCCGGCGGCGGCGGCAGCGGCGGGCAGGAGGAGGGCGAGGAGGAGGAGCCGCCGCCGCTGCCGCCCCGTCGCTCTTGGGCCGGCTCGCCGTTTGATGGATCCCCGGATCGCCTGGTTCCAGCCAGAGCAGCTCGGCCCCTCGAACCGCCTGTGGATGCAGATCTGGGAGACCACGCAGGGGGTCCGCAACCTCTACTTCCAGCAGCAGCAGCAGCAGCCGCCGCTGCCGCCGCCACAGCCCGCCGCGCCGGCCTCTTCCTCGACGTCTTCCTCCTCCTCCTCGGCCGCCTCGTCGTGCAGCAGCAGCAGCAGCAGCAGCAGCTCCCCGTCGACCCCGGTGGCCGCCGCCGCCGCCTCGTCCCCGCCGCCCGGCATGTCCCGCGTCCCGCGTGGCGGCGACCCGCAGCCCGACTTCCTGCCGCTGGAGAGCGCCGGCCTGCCCCACCAGCACCCGCAGCCTCCCCCGCGGCGGCAGGCCTCGCCGCAGCCGCCCGCCTGGGCAGCCCGGCCCGGCGCTCAGGCCACCGCCGCTGCGCCGCGCGCGGCCTCCTCTTCCTCCGCCATCGCCGCCGCCTCTTCGTCTTCCTCGGGCTCCGCGGCGGGGCCTTCTCCGGCGGCCTCGGCTCCCCGCGCGGCTTCGCCCGCTGCCCCGGCAGCGGCAGCGGCCGCCGCCGCCGCCGTTGCTGCTGCTGCGGCGGCAGCGGCGGCGGCCAGCAACAAGAGGAAGCGCGACAACAAGGCCAGCACCTTCGGCTTCAACTGCACGTTGCTGCTGGGCCCCGCCGGGGAAAGCGGCGGGCCGGCGTTGGGGAACGGGCCCCTGGGGAGGCCGCCGGTCGGGCCGGAGGAGCAGGCCTACACCGGCACCCCGTGGAAGAAGACGAATTACAGCCCCGGCGTGGTGGGGTGAGGAAGGGAGCCTGTGGAGGGGGGGGGGTCTGGGGGGCAGGAGAGGGGGGTCTTTGGAGTCCGGACTTGGGTGGGGGGAAAGGGAGGCAGGGGGGGCTCTTTGGAATAGGACTTGGGGGAGGAAGGAAGGATGGGAGTTTCGAGGTCAGGACTTGGGGGTCGGGGTGGGGAAGGCAGCAGAGGGGGCAGGACTTGTTGGAGGAGAGGGGGGCTCTTTGGTGTCAGGACTTAGGGGAAAGGGAGGAAGGGGTCTCTTTGGAATAGGACTTGGGGGCAGGAAGGAAGGAAGGACGGGGTCTTCCAGGTCAGGAATTGAGGTGGGGGGACGGGAGCAGAGGGGGGCAGGACTTGGAGGAAGGGAGGAGAGGGGTCTCTTTGGAGGCAGGACTTGGGGGCCAGGAGTGGAGGTCTTTGGAGTCAAGACTTGGGGTGATGGGGAAGGGAGCAGAGGGGGACCTTTGGGGGCAGGACTTGGGGTGGGGGGAAAGGGAGGAGGGGGCTCTTTGGCGTCAGGGCTGGGGGGCAGGTGTGGGGGTCTTTGGAGGCAGGACGGCGTGGGGAAAGGGAGGGGGGGGTCCTATTGAATCAGGACTTGGGGGGTGGGGGAGGATCTGTTGGGAGCCTTTGTAACCGCCCTCCCCAAAGGAAACATTGGCAAACTCAGATCTATGGGAAGGATTGCATTTTAGTCTGCAATGAGGGGGGGGGGGGGGGAAGTACTGTAATGGGGAGGAGATAGGGTGGCAAGGTTATTGCACCTTGTCCCAGAAAGGTAGGTGCTCAGCACATTTGCAAAAGGGGGCTTGTCCGGGATCTGCAGGTGTTCGGGGCCAGGGGCTGCATGGCTGGCAGGGGTGTGCTCTTGAGTCTTGGGGGTGACCCCTTGGCCTTCCGTGGAGGTTTTCCTGGCTTGTTTTGTGGTTTCAAGATTGGAAAAGGTGGAATCTCAAGGATGGACTGAGAAGAAGTTGCCACAATGGGGCCTTGGATGCTCATCCCCTACGGTAGCCCAGATTGGACATTTTCTGGTGGGGGTGGGTGGGTTGAGATGTCCCTTTTGCATGCAGGGGATGTGGATGCTTTGGGGAAGTGATAAGAGAGGCCTGTCAAGTCAGCAAAAAGTTTGACCAGAATTGGTTATGGATCAGGAGGGATTTGTGCCGAATTTGTGGTATAAGAGTTATTGGTTGGGGAGGGGCGTGTTATTGGGAAAAGTTATCCCCTCCCCACCAGGCCAAGGCTGCAATGTGGATTGAGTTGAATAGGGTGGCACTATGGCGAAGCACTTGATAAGGGATAATCTAAGGGTGCCTGGCTACCCTGGTCCAGAAGCACATGGTCTGGGAAGAAAGGCACACTTTACCTGTCATGATGGAATGCCACACCATCTTCCCCACCCCCCCACCCCTTAATGTTGCTTGTGCAAAGATGTGCTTTGACCTTTACACAGTTTGCATTCCTGTAATAGTATTATGTAGGTATTTCCCGGGTCACACTATGAGTAGCTGCTTTGGCTCTCTGCAAACAGAAGAAAGGAGGAAGGGTCATTAAGAAGCTTAAGTAGGCTCAGGCTTTTCATGGGAGGGGGAGAACCAGGGTGTATATGTGTATTTGGAAATTAGACAGGAACAGATCCACTTATTCTACAGAAGGGCACAGTCGGGGTCGTAGTCTTCTGATCTTACGACTCTAAGCACCTCCCAGTGCGGTTGAAACATGTGTTTCAGTGCATGGAAGTGTGTGAGAGCAAAGAGGAATATTGCACACCAGATTACACCTGACAAAGATACATGGCCTGTGTATTTAGTGGAGTGGGATTCTTGTGCTGAAATGACCTTCTTGAGTTGGCCGTTGCAAAGGTGAATTACAATATTTCGTCTTTCTCAACAAAAATCTTTTGTCACTGTTAGTGTTACATTATGCAGGATCCCAGGGCAGAGATGTCTCTCTGAATGCAAATGTACCTTTGCAGGGTGTGGAAAGGAGTCTCCTGAACAGCTGATGCACAACACTTCTGTGGCAGGTTGCACTTAATTTAACAAAGGTTAAGGAGGTCTTGCAGTGTTTTAGAAGTATTATCATTTTTTCCTTGTTGTATTCTCATTCCTTCCGCAAATTACGTGAGGGTGTTGTTGTTGTTTTTTTTGGGTCAGAAAGAAACTCTGCTGCTTGTGCATTGTCGATTGGCGGCATTTTAATAGCATCAAAACGGGATTTTATATTGTTGTAGGGAGCGGTTTCATAATGATAGGTCAAATTTGTCAACGTTCTATTCTTCGGAGATTATTGGAGAGTTTCAAGGCAGCTTATACTTTTTATTTGTATAATTTATGTATTTTGTTTTCAGTTTCTAAAAACTGCAATGTCCATCCTGCAATTTTTCCTTATTTTACGAACAACGCATTCACCCATCCAGTGCCCATCCAGTAAACTATTTCACTGCATTGTGGATCAAGCTATGATACAGATAATGGAACTTCATTGACCTTAGATTTTTCACTGGTCTGTATAAGCTATTCAAGGGAAAGGATAGAATTCCACATACAGCAGAGAAACATAATGTTCCTGGGGTGTTTAATTATTAGATGTTGTTTAAATGGGTTTCAAAATACCACTTTCTTTTAGTATGTTCCACTTTTTTTTGTAATCGCATAATATATCAAACATTAGTTTGATATATTAAACTAACTGATAATGTACTTGTTTATTTAAGACAGTAGAGTAACCCAGTCATAATGCCTTCACATGTGCGAGAACTATGGTTTATTCATTTAACATCGGTTAATTAGCATGACTTTGTGAATGCAACAGATGGCCGTGTTTGTGTGTAGCCAGTAAGGTGAAAGCAGAAATTTGTAGCTGCAACTTCAGAGGATGAAATGAGGGATCATAGGGTTTAATCATACTAGGCTGATCAGGGAAGTAACATAGCAGCTAAGATAGTTTTATTTGTCAGTTATACACTTGTGAATATAGCTGTAACTTAAACTGGCTCCTTTTAAAGATGGCAGATCATGCCATGTCATAATTCTACTAAATAACTATTTTTGGCTGAAAGTGGGTCCACTCACATAATTTCCTTTTCTGGCAAGCCTGGTGTTGACATTTCTGTTACATAATGATCAGTTAAATTATGAGCCGAAAGCTTGCTGGAGAGTTTTAATTGAACCTAATCAATAGAGATTGGAAATAAAGTGAACTTTGTTAAATAATGGGTTAGCTTTCACTGTATTGTAATAAAATTGTGGAACATATCTTTTAAATGATTTGCAGCATAACAAAGCAATAAATGTATATTCGATTTACCTACTGAATTAAGTAATTAATGAAGTTGTTTTGTGTGCTACTTTCCTTCAGTTAGTAGTAGGGTATAATGGAGTGTCCAACCATGGCGACTTTGAGACTTATGGACTTCAACTCCCAGAATTCGCCAACCAGCTTTACACTTCTACTTTTCATCTGATACTTCTTGTATGGGTGAACTGACAGTAGGTCTCCCAGACTTTTAGCATAGATTTTGTGTTGTTACCTGTGATCTTGTTTTAACAGAGGTGTCAACAGCAGGCTTTGGTAACATGTACTGTGTATCATATATCAAAATGATTTCCTGCTTAATCATCAGTAGCTGATAAAAGTTCTTGTCTCATCTTGAAACTGCAATTTGTCTAGTTAACGCAAGAAAGTGTGTTTTTCCCATAGCCAAGAGACTTGGTTTATATAGCACATTAAGGCAGGGGTGTTCAAACTTGGCCCTTTTATGACTTGTGGACTTCAACTCCCAGAATTCCTCAGCCAGCCATGCTGGCTGAGGAATTCTGGGAGTTGAAGTCCACAAGTCATAAAAGGGCCAAGTTTGAACACCCCTGCATTAAGGTATGATTTGCTTTAGTTAATTGAATAGACCTTAAGTACCTAGGTTTGCACAACACATTCAGCCTAAATCAGACCACATTATGGCTTAGTTTGATGTGTGATAAGCCATTAAAATATAATTTCTTCATGCAGCTCAAACAATTTAAAAGTTACAGGGTTCTGCACTATCATGTTTAATAAGAAAGATCTTTAAAGCTCATATCAGTTTGTACCCACTAAAGCATTTTCATGCAGAAGGTATTATGAACAAATAAGCCAATTGTAGACATAGTGATAACACTTTTTTTTCCCCACCCAGAGCTACAAAGGCTTTTCAGCAGTGGTGTTCTTGGTTCTTCCATTTGATTCTTGCATGATTGTGTAATCTCAGTTTTATGTTCCAAGGTGTTAGAGATTAAATGTGCAAGGAGAGAGCAGTGTTAATTGATTTAACACATGCGCAAACGTGTAAAAATTCTAAATGGAGGCCATGGTTAACAGCACTTGTATTTTATACAGCTCAGTGAAGAAATTAATAAAGATATTAATTGTGCAGTAAATCCAGTATTAAAAGTGTGCGTATGTGTGTTGCAAACAGTGGACCATTTCTTGCCTTTGAACTTGTGCTTTAGTTGTTGGCACCAAAGCAGCAGGAGAAATGAAACATCTTGAAAATGGCAATGACAGTTGAAATAAACATAATGTGGATCTCTGGAAGCCAGAGGGAGCAAAGTGTGAAATAGCAGGGGTTTGAGCTCATCTTTGTTAAAAATAAGAAGTCTAGTTACAGAGAGATCATTGCGTTAAACAACACTCTTGTACCACCCTGGCCACAGTTTTCTTCCAAAAGAAGATGATGCAGGGCAAAAAGTTTGAGTTAGCTTGCCTGGATCGCGAGAATAAAAGGCTTCGTGACTGCATTTGACTGAATGGAATGATATTTTATTTTCTGTAGCTCAGTTTTTATTGGCTTTGCCTTGGGTTAGTGTACCATTCTGGAAAACAATGCCTGCCTAGCACAACTTTACTGTGGTCCCCTTTATAGGCTAGATTGCCACTGGTGTGAAGGCTTCATGCATTCTACAAACCCAGCCTTTGCCAGTTAGACAAGCCATGCCTTAATACAGGTAGTTCTTGACATTTGTTAAGTGAGTATTGCCCCATTTTACAACCTTTCCTGCCGCAGTTGTTAAATGAGTCACTTCAGGTGTTAAGTTAGTAGCTCGGTTGTTAAGTGAATCTGACTTTTCCCCCATTGACTTTGCTTGTCAGAAGGTCACAAAAGGGGAATCACATGCCCCCAGGACACTGCAACCGTCATAAGTACGAGTCAGTTGCCAAGCATCTGAATTTTGATCACCTGACCATAGGGATGCTGTGAAAAAACGATCATAAGTCACTTTTTCCAGTGCTGTGGTAAATTTCAAACAGTCACTAAACAAAGTATTGTAAGTCAAGGACTCACTATATGCAAAGTCAATTCATAGAAGGCCTCGTTCTGTTGTGAAGCAATAGTAGTTTTACACCTTCAGTCTAACATTCTTTATTATTATGTGGCAGTTCCTCAGATAAAATGGTGTCACAATCCAGCGCCAACCTTGTAAACTTTGCTATATTTTTTAAGTAGGAAGCATGCTAAAAAGAAAAAGAGAGAAAAATGGCCACTCCCACATGGATATCTCCACAGATGGTGGGAATTATTCTTTCGCATCATGTTTCAAGAGAATTCTGCAGTGCCAAGGAAGTGAAATTATGTACTATTAATGTTCCATTAGTGTGTTTCAGAGGATAGTTAATTTATGATTGATTTAACACCATGCCAGTCTCCATTTAACACTGTTGTTTCGCTGGTAAGGGAATACTTATCACAACCTTGGCCCTTGAGGGCATACAGGGAAGTTCAGAATTAAGAATTGAATCTTTGTTCTGGATAGTAATTGGTGAGCTTGTTTTAAAATTTGCCTCGCCGAATCCTTTTCATGACATTTCCATTGCACAACTGTATCTCACCTGTACCTTCTTAGATTCTTCTGTTCTTGATCTAAATTTGGAAGGGATATTTCACTTTGTTCCCATATCCAGTTATTTATTCACTGAATAATCTTGTATTTAGTTCTTTATCTACTGAATGTTCTGTCTTTAGCATCATTGAGAGGTTTCGGGATTAAAATCTCTAAAAGCATTGGGAAGCTTTTAGGTGTTATGTTTTCTCTCCTTAAGTTTCCGTTTTGTTACTGTTTAGTTTTTTTTTGTTTGTTTGTTTTAATTGATGCAACATAATTTGGTGCAGAGAAATTTGACTTTTGGCAACCGGTATTTCCCCACAATGAAAGGAGCTAGGGTTGAATTGATACTCAAAACATTAAGTGTATGAATCTCTTGTTAGTATTGGCCCAAAGACAGTAATGGAATTGCTGAATAACAATTATTATATTTTGGGCTCTGTAGACAAGAGTGATAACAGGTAAGCTACAGAATTTAACCTCTCTTACCTGGATTCTTTCATAGTCCCAATTCTGAACAGAGCCGGCAATAAAACCAAAGGCTTCCTTAATATTCGTCAGACATCTCTGCTAGCTAAGCAAGAAACGGCAAGCAAAGATTTCTTGGATTAGTTGATTTAATGTAGAGCCGATAAAGAATCCATTATGAAAGAACTCGAGTGAGTGCTTGTGAATCTCCTTCAACAAGAACTGCTTGTATTATTGTAATATTTCTCCCACCTATGTGATATAAAGGGTTGGAAATCAATCTCTTCAGGCAGAAATGTCTGTTTCTCCTTGTTTCCTGTTTTGGTAACAGGCTGATCTGGTTATTAAGATTTTTGCTCGTCTGTCTTAAAACTGGTTCCCACATTTTTCTTTCATTTTGTCTCTTGGTTCTACCTGTATATTAAAATAAATGTGGACTCTATCATGGACATGTACTCATCCCATTTCAGATCAAGGCCAACAGGGATATGGTTATACAGTATGTTATATGTTGTATATAGTATGTTTAGGTGTGTGTCATGTATGTGTTCACTTTGAGAGCGGGCAACTAAATTTCACTTTTGATGTGTGCCGTTGTGCCCACAATAAAAAAAACGACAATAAAGGTTATCTTATCTTTATCTTATCTTATCTTATCTTATCTTATCTTATCTTATCTTATCTTATCTTATCTTATCTTATCTTATCTATTTTATCATGTCTTGTCTTGTTTTATATCTTATCTGTCCTAGATTTTCTTGGGTGTTGCTTCAAGCAGTGTGACATATAGAAAATGAGGATATCTGGTAGAGGCAGGGCTTGACTTAACAACCATAATTGAGCCCAAAACATCTGTTGCTAAGCGAGACATTTGTTAAGTGAGTTTTGCTCCATTTTACAACCTTTCTTGCCAGCGTTACTAAGCGAATCACTGCAATTGATAAGTTTGTCACACGGTTGTTAAGGGAATCTGGCTTCCCCATTGACTTTGCTTGCCAGAAGGTCGCACAAGGGGATCACCTGATCCCGGGGCAATGCAAATCGTCGTCAATATGAACCGGTTGCCAAGCGTCTGAATTTTGATCACGTGACCACGGGGACGGTGCAACGGTTGTAAGTATGAAAAACGGTGCTAAGTCACTTTTGTCAGTGCCGTTGCAACTTTCACCGGTCACTAAACAAATCATTGTAAGTCTAGGGCTACTTGTAATTTGTTAATGTTCCTGTATGAAATGATACAAATAAAAATTTCAGTTGCATCAAGTGGGGAGAGAGGTAGGCGATGGATAATTGTCGTGTTGTATTAAATCCTCAAAAACATGGCTGATTTCTATTCCCCAGAATCTAAAATTAGGGTGCTAATGTCAAGTGCCCACATTTTTTTTTTAATGTACTTTTGGGAATCTTCTGTCCTACCCCTAAAGAAGAGAGTAGACGTTAGATCTGGATTTATTAGATCCCTGGACGATTTGCAGTAAACTGGCAAGGAGATCTCACCCCAACTGCTTAAAAATAGCAGCAGCAAAATGAGATACACATAAATCTTCCACCTCTCCTTTCCTAAATCACAACACTGAGATGAAGAAATAAATATGGTAGTCAGATGTAAATTCTCCCGTTTTCCTTTTTTTTTTTTTTTTTTAAAGAACTCTGGGCTGGCCATACTTTAATTCTAAGATTATGTTTTTTTACATTAGGCTCTGGTTGATGGATCTGCTAAATAATAATAATTAATAATTATAATAATAAAAAGTTGGAAGGGACCTTGGAGGTCATCTAGTCCAACTCCCTGCTCAGGCAGGAAATCTATACTATTTCAGACAAATGGCTGTCCAGTCTCTTCTTAAAAACTTCCAGTGTTGGAGCATTCACCGCTTCTGGAGGCAGGTTGTTCCACTGGTTAATTCTTCTAACTGTCAGGAAGTTTCTCCTTAGTTCTAGGTTGCTTCTCTCCTTGGTTAGTTTCCATCTGTTGCTTACTTGACCCTGGGACACTGTGACCATCATAACTATGTGCCAGTCGCCAAGCGCCTGAATTTTGATCACGTGACCATGGGGATGCTGCAATGGTCATAAATGTGAAAATCAGTCATGGTCACTTTTTTCAGTGCCTTTGTAACTTTGAACGGTCACTAAACGAACTGTTACTTATAAGTCAAAGATTACTTGTATTTCTTGCTGATCTATCTTTCTGGACAGGAGAGATCGGATGCTGGTCCTGCTATTTATCTACGACGGTTGCCTTTTCTTTCTGAGATCGTTCCATTTGTGCCTAGGCCGGGAATGCCAGAAAGATTGCTTGTTTTTCAGGCACTATAAAACATTTTTCTCACTTTTTCTCAGTCTGCGAATCTTAACTCTTAGCTTTGAGATAGTGAAAGGCCAGGGCCCTAAACCAAGAAAGCAGAAAGTTCTTCCCCAGGTTTGTTTGCCATCCTAGGATGCTCGTTATTTTCTTTTATCTCGGGTCCTTTTGTAAAATCCTTGTTAATCCTCGCGATGTCACTCTATGAGTAAAGTACACATTGTTCCTGTTGCGTAGATGGCAAGCTGATGTTAACACATCTGCTGGGAAAGACAGGATTTGGTCTCAGTCCTCCCAGACTGAAGTTCACACACCATCTCCATTGCATTGATTCCTGATCGTTGCATTGATACTCAGCCTTTGGCCTTGGTGTGTAAGATTACATAACTCTACAGGGTAAAAACTAAGTTTGGTACTTGGAATTAATAGATTAGGCACAATTGTAGCTTTTTTTTTTCCTCTCGGATTATAAATCACAGTTCTGAGGATTCAAGTTTTGACGTGGTTGCGTATTTTTAAGAGCGTGCTTGTAAATTTAAAAAAATAATCATGAAGGGAGGAGAACACGAGGTTCAGACTTCTGTATGATCCCCTTCCCCTAACTTTAGCAAAGTTAGTTGTGTCTGGAGACTTGCAGAGTGTGCTACATGACATCCCGTTGATCATATTTCCTAATTTTATTTTTAAATACACTTGCCCCAGTATGATCTGGGTTAGAATAAGCATCACTCTGTTCAACGTTGGATAGAAGAATGTACTAACTAGAAAATGACCTCCTTTGCAAAAAAAAAAAAAAAAATGTTATTGAAGTTTGGTGGCTTTTGGATAACATTCCCAGTAGACGTGAGAATCGGCCTTGCTTTATTTCTTAATTTTTTCATCCTTCAGTTTGACTTTTCCACAATTGCCGGATGCTCTTTAAGGAAAGCGCAAGTGAGGACAGGGCTAAAGACAGTTGGGCTTTGATCCAGTGATCAAAAAGATGGATTGAGGCAGAATACAGGTAGTCCTCGGCTTAACGACCACAATTGAGCCCAACATTCTCATTGCTGAGTGAGACATTTGTTAAGCGAGTTTTGCCCCATTTATACGACTTTTCCTGCCACCGTTGTTAAGCGAAGCAGTGCAGTGTTAACCCGGTTGTTCAGTGAATCTGGCTTCCCCATTGACTTTGCTTGTTAGAAGGCTGCTGCCTGCATCCTGCGGATGGGGCTTTGCTTGTTTGTGTGGCCCAGTTGCTGGCATGCCACAGCCCGGTACTGGTCCACGTCCCGGGGATTGGGGACCCTTGCATTAGATGCGTTTCAGCCTGGCTTCAGGTCTTGATTTACCCCTGAAATAGCCTTAGTTGCCCTGATCGATACCTTTATGAAGGGGGGGGGGGAATAATCAACAGAAGTTCTTGATTTCTGTTAGGTCTTTCAGCAGCCTTGGATATTGTTGATCAGGAGATATTTTGCTGCAGGAGCTCCTTGGATGGTGGGAACTGTGTCCAGTGACTCCACTCTTTATCTACAGGAGGTGTGAGGTTTCACTCTGGCTCTGTTCTTTCTTCCTTGCGGTTCAGTATGTACACAAAGCCGCAGGGAGAAGTCGCCTGGAGATTTGGGTTTCAAATGTTCAGTGTTCTCCTTTTCATCTAAATCAGGAGAGGTTATGCAGGTGCTGGAGAGTTGTTTCAAATACGGAAAGGGCTGGACGATCGAGAGTCAAGAAGCTGAAACTGATAACAGATAAGATGGAACTATTGCGGAGGAGGTTACAGATAGGTCTTGATTTTACAACCGTTCATTTAGTGACTCTTCTCACCATTTAGTGACCGTTCTCACCGGCTCGAGGTGGTCTCAGCCTTCCGTCCTTCCGAGGCCGGTAAAATGAGGACCCAGACAGATTGCTGGGGCCAAGATGCTGACTCTGTAAACCGCTTAGAGAGAGCTGTGTAAAGCACCGTGAAGCGGTCTATAAGTCTTAAGTGCTAGTGCTATTCGAAGTTTCAACAGCACTGAAAAAAAGGAACACAAGCGTTTTTTCACACTTAACAACCGTTGCAGCGTCCCCATGGTCACCTAATCAAAATGCAGATACGTGGCAACTGGTTTCATATTTATGACAGTGGCGGTGTCCCCGGATGATGCATTTCCCCTCTTGCAACCTTCCAACAAGCAAAAGCAACAGGGAAGCCAAATTCACTCAACAATGGCGTTATTCGCTTAACCATTGCGGTGATTCACTTAATGTGGCGCGTAAAATGGGGCAAAACCTGCTTAACCATTTGTTTATTTTTTTGCTTAGCCCATAAATTTTGGGACTCCCTGTATTACACTGAGATTTGGGAAGATGGCTTATAATATCAAAGAGAGGTAGCACTTCAAAGAAAAGAGCTGCATGGATGAGGGTTCTCCTTCTACCCCAAGGGACAACAGGCCATGAGCGGTGAGCGGTTTTGGCGACACTGGAAATAATTCCCACCTGTTTTTCCTCACGTCTCTTTTAAGTTGTTTCTTTGTGGTTTTTTTAAGGAATTAAGACGTGGTTGTGGCACTTCCCATATTCCCCTGTTTAAAAAAAAGAAAGGCAGGCAAGCTTTTGTAAACCGCCCAGAGACGGCTATGACTGAGTTGTGCAGCTATATAAATTTGTTTAATAAATAAATAAATAAACAAACGGTGAAGCACTCTGTGGATTGTGTGCCTGACCCTATAACAGAATAACTTGAGTTGGAAGAGACCTTGGGGGAGGGGGGGTGTCTTACCAGAAATGTCTTATCGGATTTTGAGGACTGACCATTTAAGTCCCTTCCTTGAACACTCTCCTTTACGAGGGGGAAGATACGTCCTCCGAGCTTGTGGGTTGGTTTTTTGAACGTTTCGTTACCAGGCTAGGTAACATCTTCAGCGGAGTTTCGGGGGGATGTCAGTGTCGGTGTTCCTAAGGGGTTCAGGTGTGGGTGTGTCAAGTGAGGGTCTTGTGATGGGTCAGGTGTGAGTCATCAGTGAGAGGCTTGACTCACACCTGACCCATCATCACAAGACCCTCAGTTGACACACCCACACCTGAAGCCCTTACAAACAGAGGAACACTGACATCCCCTAAGCCAGTGGTGGCGAGCCTATGGCACGCGTGCCAGAGGCGGCACTCAGAGCCCTCTCTGTGGGCACCCATGCCATGCCCCGGAGATGGCGAGGGATTGCCCCCCGCCGCCCTGGCCCCGCCCACCCAGTCTGCCATGACCACCGCGGCCACGCCCACCGGCACCCGGTGATAAATAAGTGGGTTTTGGATTGCAGTTTGGGCACTGGGTCTCTAAAAGGTTCGCCATCACTGCCCTAATCTTTGCGGAAGATGTTAACTAGCCTGGTAATAAGAATAGAATAGAATAGAATAGAATAGAATAGAATAGAATAGAATAGAATAGAATAGAATAGAATAGAATAGAATAGAATAGAATAGAATAGAATATGGAATGAATAGAATAGAATAGAATAGAATATGGAATGAATAGAATAGAATATGGAATGAATAGAATATGGAATGAATAGAATAGAAGAAAGGGACCTTGGAGGTCTTCTAGTCCAGCCCCCTGCTCAAGCAGGAGGACCTACACCATCTCAAACAGGTGATTGTCCAGTCTCTTCTTAAAAATCTCCAGTGATGGAGCACCCACAATTTCTGGGGGCAAGCATGTTCCACTGGTTGATTGTCCTCACTGTCAGGAAGTTTCTCCTTAATTCCAGGTTGCTTCTTAGGCCCGCTCTATATCACAAGAGAGACCCAGAGAGAAACGTTCCTCCTCTTTCCCCCCCACCAACAAGAGGGCTGCAAACAAACCCTTGTAATAGTGTAACTATTGATTTGTATCGCAAAAAAACATCGTAAATGTAACGGAGGACAGGCTGGCCTCTTGTACAGTATGTTGACTGCATTTATCAGAGCGGTTAATATTAACTATTAGTGTCAACATGGTGTGCTGTTGATATCTGGGTCTTTCTAGGGAGAGGGCGGTGTTTTGCTGGCATTCAGGATGTCATCCTTAGGTGAAGGTGTGGGCTGCCTGTTTGTGGCTTCAGGATGTTGGGTCTTCCCGTCTGCAGCTGAAATTGTGGTTTGGGCCACATTTAACTGCCCCGTGTAATCTGCCAAACCGTTGTAATAAACAATAAAGTGAGGGGGCCCTTGGTGCTCTCTGAGCTGGGTTGTTTTCTTGCAGACGTTTCACTGCCCATTCGGGTAATGTCATCAGTGCTACATCATCAAGCACTGATGATGTTACCTAGTTGGGTGATGAAACGTCTGCAAGGAAAAAAAAAACCTCTCAACCCTTTATCAGCAGCAAGGAAGTCTTTTGCGCATTGCACGTATCCAAAGTGTAATCCGTGTCCTCCCTCTTAGGTTTTTCACCCTCAGTTGTGTGTATCTAAATCTGCCAGCCTTCGAGGTAAATCAGGTCAGGAAACAGGCCCGGCAAGAAATACTAGAACTCCTGTTTTATTGATCGAGTTGATCATCCTTGACTTGAGTACCATTAGTTTAGCAACCAATCAGAGTTAACCAAAGTGGCATGATCAGTCCTCACACGTAACATTCATTGTGGCCTCCCCAGGGTCACGTGATCAGAATCAAAATTGGCAGTCAGCGTGTATTTTTTTTTGCTTGTACATCCTGGGGTCACACGTTCACCATTTACGACCTATGACCGCAGGGTTCACTTAACAACTGAAATGATTCCTTAACTGTGGCAAATAGGACATAACTCCCTTAACAACTGCCTTGATTAGCAATGGAAGTTTGGTCTTGCTTGTGATTGTAAGTTGAGGACTATCTATAATAACAGTTCTGAAAGCCTGACATCATTTCCCCTTCCCTTCCTCTTAGACCAAAGAGCATCAAGATGGGGCAGTCTTGAGTTTCTTTCTCACCCTTTCCCTTTTCACCCCTTTTACTTACTTTCTTCAAGGCCATCTCTACAATACCTCCAGGCTGTCTTCCAGCTTCTCACCTCAGTTCTTCTTGTCTTCCGCTCCTGTGCCGCGGAACAGATGGCCAAAGAGAACTTGTGGGCGGTAGAAGTATTAAACAGTCTCTCTTCCAGCCTGTTGTTTCTCTCTTCACTAATGTATCACGAGGCTAAGGCTGGCTTGGCATTTCCTTCTGGGCCCTGAGAGGCGTTTTTATAGGATGGGACTTAAAAAGTCCTACGTGCAGCAGTCCGATTTCCCCCTCGAGCTTGATTGAAATGATTTCTGAGTAAGCCTACAGAAAGCCACAGATGAAACTCTTTTTTTAAGTCTCCCTCTTCCCCTTTCCTCGTGATTATGTCATTTTGCTAACCTAGCCCTCTTCTCTTTCAGCCTTCACGAAGAAATCAATGACTTCTACAAGTACATGTCTCCTAGACCCGAAGAGGAAAGAATGAGGATGGAGGTGGTGAACAGGATAGAAAGCGTAATAAAGGAACTCTGGCCCAATGCGGATGTAAGTTGAGCAAACCCTCTTAAGTTGCCGAAGATGCTGGCGTTTCGTGTCCAATGGCTGTAGACTTTAGATGACCTTCGACGGCATTAAAGACAGAAACTCCAGCATTCTGCAGTTAAAAAAAAACAAAACCCTGGAAATCTGGTGTTAAAATGAGGCGGCCTTTTATTCTCCATTTGCCTAGCTTCAGTCGGGTCTGAAACGGTGATCCAGCCGTTTTGCACGTTCGTCTCCGTCACCCTGGCCAAAGGGACCAGTTGGAACTTGAGAGGAGCAAATACTATCGATAAAAAGACTTCCAGCTTTCCTTGTCCAATTAATCTGCAAGATTGATGCCCGACCTTGGCCATTTTAGGACTTGTCAACTTCAACTCCCAGAATTCCTCAGCCAGCCATGTCGCACGATATGATCAGCAAAAGGTTTTGGGATGAGTTTGCACCTTTGTGTTAAAGCAGGGGTCTCAAACTTAGCCATTTTAAGACTTGTGGACTCCCCAGCTCCCAGAATCCCCTAACCAGCCATGCTGGCTGGGGAATTCTAGGAGTTGAAGTCCACAAAATCTTAAAAGTGGCCAAGGTCGGACACGCCTGCCCTAAACTGTTGCCTGTTCTAGATCAGCCAGTCTCTTTTTGACTTTCAGATTCCATTTCCCTCTTGTAGGTAGGAGCATTCCTGACTGGTCCTTCCCCATAACAATTCAGTCTGTGGGAAGGAGACCAAAAAGAAGTTAAAAGGGAAAAGGAACTGGAAGTCTCCCAGCATAACCTTAAAGCGAACACGTCGCTGACATTTTTGGCTCCGGTGAGCTTTGGAGTCAGATCAGTGACTGAAATAATTTGCGAAAGGGCAACGTGTAAACCATGTAAGCAAAGTTCAGAGATCAGAAAGGTCTCCTTTGCATTCAGTTGGAACCTGCGTAGCTTGAACAGATCTGAAAAACCTGACGAAAGAGCTAACGAACCAGATCTCCAAACAGTGGGAAAGACACTGCCATGGATGTGCTTAGCTTTTTTTCTCTCCCTCCAGCTGCATTTGTGTGGCATGAATCTAAAACTGGAAGCAAAAAAAAAACCCAAAAAAACAAACCCACGGTCATCTGTTTACATCTGGTAGCAAGCTGTCCATTGGCAGGTTCATCGTGTTCATCTGAAAAATGAGAATCCTTTTTTTAAAAACAGGGATCCTGTTAAGAACGTATGTGAGCTTAGCATTTTGAAGGAAATGATGAAAGAAGCATTGGCATTCAAGCCTGCTTTTCTTAAACTATTTATAGAAGCCAGCAATTGTGTCATTTCTGTGTTACTCCAGGGAATGTGCTTAGACACAAACATTCCTAGTAAGTGAGAGCTGTTCTTGGCATCAACCAGGCTTCCCCATTAGGGCGATTGGGAGAGGCTTTAATTACCCTGGAATCGGGATAACACAGCTGCCAAAGGAAGGAAGCGACTTACATCGCTTCTGGAAAAGAAAGCCAGGCCCTTGTTTAAAAGGATGAACAGCATGCAGTTCCCATCAGTGTGAATGAAGCTTTTCTTGAATAGGCCTTCACTGTGATTATTGAGCCGTGGTGGCGCAGTTGTTGGAATGCAGTATTGCAGGCTAATTCTGCAGACTGCCAGCAGTTCGATTCTCATCGGTTCAAGGTTGACTCAGCCTTCCATCCTTCCAAGGTCGGTAAAATGAGGACCCAGATTGCTGGGGGCAACATGCCCCAGTCTAACATGCAACAGTCTTAAGTGCTATTTTCCTTCCTTCCTTCCTTCCTTCCTTCCTTCCTTCCTTCCTTCCTTCCTTCCTTCCTTCCTTCCTTCCTTCCTTCCTTCCTTCCTTCCTTCCTTCCTTTCCTTCCTTCCTTCCTTCCTTCCTTCCTTCCTTCCTTCCTTCCTTCCTTCCTTCCTTCCCAGTGCTAAAAATGCAGTATTGCAGGCTAACTGCCCACTGCCAGGAGTTTGATCCTGACCGGCTCAAGGTTGACTCAGCCTTCCGTCCTTCCTAGGTTGGTAAAATGAGGACCCAGATAGTCAGGGGCAATAGGCTGACTGTAAACCGCTTAGAGAGGGCTGTAAAGCACTGTGAAGCGGTATATAAATCTAAGTGCTATTACTATTGCCTTGGTGGGGTATGCAAATCTGAAAATGATTCTTGAGCGTCATCTGGAGGGTGCTTGTCCCAGGGATTCTGACCCGGGTCCATCACAAGATAACAAATTAAGCTTCAGATAAGTAGTAGCCAGAGATTTGGCTAGGATTTCTGAAAGCTCCTGCAATGATCACGGTTGTCTGCAAGAAAGCTGCCTGCTAACCAGATCTGTTTGAGCAAACATATCCATGAGTGGACACAGCTGAGAAGACACTGCAGAATGTCTGACTTTAGATTCGCTTTGTTCTCCTACAGCAAGTGGATAATTAAGTGAAGCCATGGATACACTTAAAAAAGGCAATGGTTTCGTTCTTCGGTTTCTCCAGAAACATACATTCAGACATCATGTTAAATTTCTGCTTGCTTATGGCTTAGCTTGATCTCTAGATTAATCCTACGTACTGGATGATCTCCTAAAATCTGTCATATGAGGGCAGCAACAGTCTGCATTGCTGCCGATTCTTTATGCTTATGGTGAAAGGTTTTAATTTGTGTGTTTGGATTTTCTTCTCTCCCAGGTGCAGATATTTGGAAGTTTTAAGACTGGTTTATATTTACCTACTAGGTTAGTGCCTTTTATTTAATTGCATTTGCATTTTATACCTTTTCTGCAAGCAACGCGGCCTACAGCTCGTCCTTATTTGGCAACTGTTCCCAGTTACAGCAGTGACGGAAAAGTAACTTTATGACCAGTCCTCACAGTTAGGTCCTTCACAGGTCTGTAAAGCAAAAGAAAGACTGAAGTAAGATCTTAAACACAGTCGCAGTTTCATTTAAAGACCGCTTCACTTAACCGAGTTGCCAATCCCAATTGTGGTCATTAAACGAGCACTATATTTGCACACACACCCCGTCTGCCTTCCCCCTCCCCATTCCCAATTTATTCCTCAGCTTATCTCGTTCTAACAACATTTGACTGGAATAAACTGGAAATGAGTATTTGTGGGTTGGGAAGAGCCTTTAGCCGAGGAAGGCTGAGATCAGACATCGGACAGATTTATACATCTAAGATGGGGTTGATGCTCTAATCACCAGGGGTAGGCAACCTTGGCTCTTTTATGACTCGTGGACTTCAACTCCCAGAATTCCTGAGCCAGCATGAGGGAAACTTTGGCCCCTTCATGACTCGCAGACTTCAACTCCCAGAATTCCTGAGCCAACATGAGGGAACTATGGCCCCTTCATGACTTGTGGACTTCAACTCCCAGAATTCCTGAGCCAGCATGGCTCAGCTTGGAAACCTCTCCCTTTCCCCTCAGCATGGCTGGCTCAGGAATTCTGGGAGTTGAAGTCCACGAGTCATAAAAGAGCCAAGGTGGCCTACCCCTGCACTAATGTTCCCGTAAGTCGGAGACCAAGAAGTAGCCTTCATTAAGTGCCGAAGGGTATCTGAAATAGGTGTCCCTTAGAAAGCTTGGAGTCTTTTGTACGAAGTGATAGGCTGGTTCTTCTGCAGAAATCTATCCATTCTGATTCCAAAATGCACCTGAGTGGAGTATTAATCTTCTGCCTTCTCTTTCCAGCGATATTGACTTAGTGGTGTTTGGAAAATGGGAGACTTTGCCACTGTGGACCCTGGAAGAAGCACTTCGAAAGCACAACGTGGCCGATAAAGGTTCAGTGAAGGTTTTAGATAAAGCAACTGTAAGTTAATTTTGTGTATGTGCGTGTTTTTTTTGTGCCTGTAGTATGTGTGTGTGATTCAACTCAGATTGGTCAATTCCTGTGGAACGTCTACCTTGCAAATAACAGAGTTGCAAGTCGGGACCTTAGAGGTCTTCTAGTCCAACCCCGTGCTCAAACAGGAGACCCCATACCATTTCAGACAAATGGCTGTCCAGTCTCTTCTTAAAAACTCCCAGTGTTGGAGCATTCACAGCTTCTGGAGGCAGGTTGTTCCTCTGGTTAATTGTTCTCACTGTCAGGAAACATCTCAGTTCTAGGTTGGGTTTCTCCTTGAATAGTTTTCATCCGTTGCTTCTTGTCCTGCCTTTAGGTGCTCTGGAGAAAAGCTTGACTCCCTCTTCTTTGGGGCAGCCCCTGAGATACTGGAAGACTGCTATCATGTCACCCCTGGTCCTTCTCTTTATTAAACTAGACATATCCAATTCCTGCAATTGTTCTTCATATGTTTTAGCCTCCAGTCCCCTAATCATCTTTGTTGCTCTTCTCTGCACTCTTTCTAGAGTCTCAACATCTTTTTTATATCATGACCAAAACTGGATACAACATTCCAAGTGTGGTCTTACCAAGGCATTACAATAGAAATCATTTTAAAAATGCCTTTGTGTTGGTGTTTCTCATGCATTGTGTGTTCTGTCTGACAGACCCCAAGCAAGATCATCTGAAACCATTCGGGCATTGCATATTTGTTCATTAAATATCCAGCCTTTCATTCAGGAGCTCAAGTGGTATAGACATTCTTCCTTCCTCCATTTTTGCACTATACAGCAACCTTGTAAGATAGCTTGAACTCCAGGCTGAGGCTAGAATAAAAGCTGGGTTTAGACTTCAGATGTCTGTTTTACAATCATTATTAAAGTGGTTATACTTCCACTGTTTCTGACTTAAATTCTAGATAGTCATTCCCCCCCCCCCCCCGCTAAAATGTAATCTGTGAAATATCTGAACAATATTGCAGTGCAACCTGTACTTTGTCTGAAATGGTATAGGATCTGCTGCTTAAGCAGGGGGTTGGACTAGAAGACCTCCAAGGTCCCTTCCAACTCTGTTATTCTGTTAATTTCAGTTGAATAGACCTCCCCCCCCCCAATTTGACAGGGCTGCCACAGTTCAAATCTTCATTCATTTAATAATGGACAGCCCTGTTATTTCAGAGTCTGTCCTGACAGTTGACATAATTTGCCTCAAGTTATGTCACGTGTATAATTACATAACTGATGGCTTTACATCTTTTTGTCTCAGTTTATCATTTGGCATAAACCGATGTAAAGGATACAAAGAGAGAAGCTGCACATTTATTTCAGTGGTGCAAATTACATCAGTAGATATGGATTCAGCAAGCACCCGTTCTTTCTGCTGAATTAAAGTTTTAATTCCTTTCTCTTTTTTTGAAACATCACTCTTTTTTTCATTGGAATAAAGCATAGTTCAGTTCTGCAATGTTTTGTTTTCTCTTATTATCTGTTCAGGTACAAAAGCAGATGTTTTGAGTTTGGAATTGTATCTCAATTCTCTCGGCTTCGTATTAATGGTCCCTATGCAACAGATAGTGTATTAAGTTTAAGTTTGTAATTCAGTCCAAAGTGTTAGTTGTATAAAAGTATGTATGCATATACATAAAAGTCAGCTGAATTTTCAAATTGGCTCATGATGCAAGATTCTATTCATTATTCTGAACTGAGCTGGTAGTTCAGCTAGAAGAGCTGATTCAGTCAAATTGTCCTCAAATCAAAGCTGTGGATCTAAGCTTTGCAAGCAGAGGTCAAAATCCCTGAATTCTGTTTGGTTTAATTTTAAAGGTGTTCTGTACCGAACTAAGACAACAATTCTTTATCAGAAAACCTTTTTTTTTTTTTTTAAGACAAAGATGCTGTTTTCTCTTTCTTCAGGTTCCTATCATTAAACTGACAGACTCCTATACTGAAGTAAAAGTGGATATCAGCTTTAATGTACAAAATGGGGTAAAGGCTGCCTATCTCATCAGAGATTTTATTAAGGTCAGTTGATGAGGAATATAAACTTTGTTCCCCCTTTCTTATAAAATGCTCACACTGTAATTGAAAGCAACAACAGATGTGAACGTGTTTTTGAGAATGCCTCCTCTTCCTGTGAGTCCCACTTTTAAAAAATTTAACCGGGTTTCTATTCTCGAGTGGGGAAGTCCACAAGGAATGCTACATTTTACCTTTGCACTCAGTTGAATGAGCAGAATGTAATCCCAGCAAAATCTTAAGTTCTCCCTTTCTCTGTTCCCTGCCTTCCCCCCAAAATTTGGGGGGGGGGAAGTAAAATAGGGATGGTGTAGACCCAGGGGTCTTCAAACTTGGCCCTTTTATGACTTGTGGGCTTCAACTCCCAGAATTCCTCAGCCAGGCAGGCTGGCTGAGGAATTCTGGGAGTTGAAGTCCACAAGTCATAAAAGGGCCAAGTCTGAAGACCCCCTAGCGTAGACATTCCCTAATCTGCTACAGACATTTGACTAAATGTCAATTTGTAAACAAACCACTCCCAACTTGTTTGCTTTCACAGTGACAACATAGACTTTCTTTCAAGTCACACCGGCTAGTTAAGCTCATAACATAACTGCCAATTTGTAACTTAATACTTGTACATCTCCTTGTAGAACAGGCCTTTAGGGCTGGGTGGAAGAAGAGTGAACTTGGCCTTTTGCGCAATCTCCTTTCAATTTGTATCCTCTCTGGCTAAGCAATACAATATTGTTATATGTCTATGGAGATTCTCAGTCATCCAGGTCATAGTTGTCTCAAAAGATGCTTTTTCAAGAGGCAACAACAGGGCTTTCTGTTTTTCTTCCAAGATGTTTCCCTTCTCATCCAAGAAGCTGCTTCAGCTCTTGGGGAATGGAAGGATTTATACTCCTTGCAGACAGCTGGTCATTTGTGTTCTTTTAGAGAGTCCTTGAGGCCACTTGGAGGTTTATCTATGTCCTCAGGGTCACCTGAGTGGTGCAAATGGGTGTGGAGCCTTCTTGGAACTGCTGAAAGGACGGTGTTGTAGACTGGAGATAGATGATGTCGTATCCCTCCCCCTCTGTTGAGAGAGGGCTGTTCAATTTTGACGTAGATGGCCTCTTTGACCCCTCTTTCAAACCAGCTGTCTGCAAGAAAAAAAATCAAGCCCAGAGACCACCAAGGACCTCGCAGTGGAGACAGTTGAACCAAGGGGTCCCCTTTCGGAGCACCAAGATGTTGAATCAGACTCCTGCAAAATGCATAGAGAAAAAGAAACACATCAGGGGTTGTTTGCGTGTCTTCTCGCAAAGGGCCCGTTGAAAATTTCAGAGAGGGAAAAAAAATAATTATTCATACGCCTCTAGCAATGCTTGTCATTTTTCATCATATCCACTAGAGAGCACAACAGTTTTAAAATTAGAATTTGGGATTCTCTCCCCCCCCCCCCATGAAACATCTGCAAGAAAACAAGTTCAGCGAGGCACCAAGGACCCCCCCCCAACATGTCAACCCCGAGCTACAAATATTCTCCTTTATTTTATTTTTTTTCCCCTTGCTGTTCCCCGAAAATTGTATTTCCATATCCAAACTCTGTTTCAGTTTTAAAGGCAAGCAAAGTTTGGCCTTCAGTGCTGCATACCGATTGTTTTAATCTTGGCAGTAACTTTTTGTTCCTGGAGCTGCAGGCCAATTATTAGAATTATCAGAATTTTATGGCAGAAGGGCGGATAACATTTTACGATTCAACCTGTATATAGATAGATACGTCAGAGAAAAACTTTGCAATGAGGTTGCCCTGCCTTATCTAATCTGTAGTTACTCTGCTGTGAATTCCACGGAATTCTGGGAGTTGAAGTCCGCCCATCTTGGTTAAGAAACACTGTTCTAACTGGACAACACACAAGAAGTAAAAAAATTAATTTCCATCTTCTTTTTCTTTTTGCAGAAATATCCTGTATTGCCATATTTAGTTTTAGTATTGAAACAGTTCTTATTGCAAAGGGACCTCAATGAAGTATTCACAGGTGGAATTGGATCTTACAGTCTTTTTTTAATGGCTGTCAGCTTCCTCCAAGTAAGTTAAAATTCTTTTCTGACGGTTCATGAATATGTGTCCTAATTGTTGTATATCCCTTACTGCTCATAATGGTACAGTTGGAGGAGAAAGGCGTGTTGGATATGTTCACTGACTTGAGTTATTTGTAAAAATAATAAAGGCGGGAAATAAAGAAATAACAAAAGTGTAGCGTGATGTGTAAAGCCCCATCATTGTAGAATTGTAGAGTTGTAGAATTAGTTTGATGGAGTTACGTAGAACGGCAGCTACAGATACTGCTGCTACCACCTGAGCACAAAGAGGGGTCCCATCAGGAATTTTGCAGAGATAGGCTTGAAAGCATTTGAAGTTATTGGATTGCTGTATTGAGGGTGGGAAGTATCCTGTCTAGGAGGTTGGAAAATGCTTTTTATGGTGCAGGATTCTCATTTTTCACTGGCTGGGCTTTCTTTTCATGGATTTCGTTCAGTTGTTGGAATAGGAATAGAAAATAGAATAGAATAGGAATAGAAAATAGAATAGGAATAGGAATAGAATAGAATAGAATAGAATAGAATAGAATAGAATAGAATAGAATAGAATTAGAATAGAAATAGAAATAGAAATAGAAATAGAAATAGAAACAATAGAAATAGAAACAGAACAGAACTGGAAGGGACCTTGGAGGTCTTCTAGTCCAGCCCCCTGCTCAAGCAGGAGAACCTACACTGTCTCAGACAGATGATTGTCTAGTCTTTTCTTAAAGATCTCCAGTGATGGGGCGCCCACGATTTCTGGGGGTAAGCTGATCCACTGGTTGGTTGTCCTCACTGTCAGGAAGTTTCTCCTTAGTTCCAGGTTGCTTCTCTCCTTGATCAGTTTCCAACCATTGTTTCTCGTCCTTCTCTCTGGTGCTCTGGTAAACAACCTGTCCCCCTCTGCCTTGTGGCAACCCCTCAGATACTGGGACACTGCTATCATGTCTCCCCTATAAGTCACGCAGCCGTTCTTTGTATGTTTTTTGAATGGGATGGTCCAGAAAATTGAAGTTGGCTTTTCTCAACTCCTTTTGCTTGTTTCCAACAGCTACATCCCAGGGGGGACGCCTGCACCCCCAATGCCAATTACGGCGTCCTTTTAATAGAATTTTTTGAACTATACGGCCGTCATTTCAACTACTTGAAAACAGGGATCCGAATCAAGGATGGGGGTTCCTACGTAGCCAAGGATGAAGTTCAAAAGAATATGCTAGATGGTTACAGACCATCCATGTTGTATATTGAAGATCCACTGCAACCAGGTATTGGGGTCTTGCGATAGATTAAGAGGGGTTTTTGACTTACAGAGTGGAAGCCAGTGAAAATATTTCACTCCTGATTCCGTCTTTCCCCGATATTTTCCTTGTGGCTTGATTTATTCATGATTGACTAATACGATGGCATGATTTGGGGCATACAGCCAGTTTAATAGACTTAAAGATTATGTTGTAAGCCGGCCAGAGTCGTTGGGTATGAGATGGGCGGCAAATAAATTTCATACTAAAATAAAATAAATAAAATAAAATGGGATTAGATGACAGGGAAGGGCCTGGGTCTCTATTCCTGTAGCTCTTTGCTGCTTTCTAGTCATTGCCTGTAGTTTTGTAGCCTCTGATCTGCTGCCTCTACTTGAATGAGAAAGCTTATTTGGAAAAAGATGATCCGCTAGAGATCAGGCTTCTAAACCCGGATACATTTTAAATATTTTTGCCAGCACTTTGAATCCCAAAGCCTGATGAGAATCTCCTGATCCCAAAGACAGGCCCGATGAATAATCTGGCTATAACGTTCTTCTATAATTGAAATTTTCAAACCATCTCCTGGAGGGCACCCCAAAGTCACCCAAATGAGGTTTGCCAAGGCGCCTCCTGCGTTTTATAATTATACTCGACTCTTTTAGAAAGTTGGATCTCTGGCACTGCTAGGTGTGGATTACCTGTTGAATTAGCCCCGCCCTTCCCAGGTGGATCCCCAGATGGTGATTGGCTACAGAACATGTGCTGCCAGCCGACATCACCAGTGGCCCAGGACGCTGGGAGTTGCTGCCAGCAACTTCTAGGAGAGTCCTTTTGGCAACTATAAAATGATCGATTATGTGACGGATCCATTTAACAACTGTCACAACATGGGATCATAACGGGCAGGCTCCATTATGTTATGTCAAGGACTAGCTGCAACTAAAGCCATATGACTGTAGCTTTGTTTCTAATTTGGAAGAATAGCAGAAATGGTTAAAGGCAGGGGTCTTCAAACTTGGCCCTTTTATAACTTGGGGACTTCGATTCCCAGAATTCCTCAGCCAGGCACGCGTGCCTGGCTGAGGAATTCTGGGAGTTGAAGTCCACAAGTCATAAAAGGGCCAAGTTTGAAGACCCCTGGTTAAAGCCTTCTGAACAAGGCTAAGAAATAACCATACTTAGGATGGTTATAACAGGACTTTTTTCCCCGTTTCTAACTTCTGACTACTTTTTTCCTAACTGCTGTTTTTTTCTATTGCTCTTCTTTTTTTTTTTAAAGGCAATGATGTTGGAAGAAGTTCTTACGGCGCCATGCAAGTTAAGCAGGCCTTCGATTATGCCTACGTTGTTCTGAGCCATGCAGTCTCACCAATAGCTAAATGTTATCCCAATAACGAAAGCGAAAGGTAAACAAACAT
Source organism: Azemiops feae (assembly GCA_023970755.1). Taxonomy (NCBI): domain Eukaryota; kingdom Metazoa; phylum Chordata; class Lepidosauria; order Squamata; family Viperidae; genus Azemiops; species Azemiops feae. Next base: position 276,010 of record JALGBA010000904.1, read on the forward strand.
TTGGGGTTTCAGCCAGAGGCGTTGCTGATCTCTTTCTTTTTCCCCCACCTTCCAATCCAGTAATCTGTATTTGTGTGTATATATACATATTTAAATTTTGTCTTTAAATGTTGCAGTATATTAGGAAGAATTATCCGAGTTACGCAGGAAGTGGTGACCTACAGAGAGTGGATATCCAAGCAGTGGGGGATACAGAATAATGCCGAGACGTCGTGCAATGGTAAGAGACTTTAGAAGTTCGTGCAGCAATATTGCAAGGATACAAAGAGTCCTTGAGATACGACTAACACAGCTTGCCTGTGACGGTTGTAAAGCAGGTTGGTCACATAAGGGACCCACAATGGCCCAACGTTTTTGGCAGCGGTTGTTAAGCAAATCCATGGTTCGCTAGGGGCCACTTTTGCCAAAAAAACCAGAAATACCTGGGGGTTTTGGGGGGCAAAACCATTGCAAAAACACGTTCCCATGACTGTGGGATCCTGCAGATGGCCGTAAATGGGCCTGAGGTTGCCGGGCACCCGAAGTACGGTGACAGGATAGCTCAATCGTCAGAACTTCAAATCTGGGATTAGTAGAGTTAGTCCTTGACTTACACCTGGTTGCTTAGCGAACACTTGAAGTTCCAATTGACCCCCACATAGGTCAATCGGAACTTCAAATGTTTGCTGAGCAACCAGTTGTAAGTTGAGAACAGGTAATAAAATCTGAAAAATAGACTTTCAGGGATTTAATTGAGTCTGCAATTAAAAGGCTCACAGTTTTGATTTTTAAAACCAGCTACCGATCGACATAAAGAACCATAGAATAACAACAGCTAAATCTGCAAAAAGGTTTGCCCGGCAGTAACCTTATGCTGACAAGTAGTAAAATAATTCTGTAATAATATAAGAGGAATCAGAAGCCATTGGCCAATTGCTAAGTTATTCCAAATATTCTAACCAGCATTAAGCTGGGTTGGGCATGGAGAGAGCAGTAGATTGAGAAAACAGCTGGATCCCGAATGGCTCAAGCAATAAAGCATTAAAACTGAATTTATGGACCTATTTGGAAATAGCTCCATTCATCACTACACAAGCCACTTCTGATGCAATGCTTCACTGCATGAAAATAAACTCAAGAAACTTATTTCTTTTATTAAGCTTTAGCATTGTTTTCCTCCAAAGGAAGATTTTTTAAAAAAATCTCTGTTGGGTTGGAAATATATATTTGGATGGAAGAACAGTGATGTCAATTTCTTAGTATTCATGGATCCAGAAAAATCACAGTTTGAAATAATTGATGACAGCCATTTAGATATGATAGAGTACTTCTGAGTAAAGAAAGCACCAATAAGCAAAAGCCAGATGTTTGCAAGCGGGTTTCTAGGTTTGACCAGAAGGCTAATTCTTCACGTAGGAGGAAAGAAGAAAGCAAAGTTCAAAGATAATTTTTCATTAACCGAGAAACACAGATACCTTTCCGCATAGCTGGATATTTTTATGGAGAAGAGTTGCTGATTTAAACAGCACATGTCAAGGCAAATAACTTTCAGCAGAGTCTGGCCATTCTTAGACTGCGTTACAAAACATCCTCATTAAGCTGACTTTGCGAAACACCCTCTTTACGTTGAGTGGACAAATTCGTTTCCTAAAAACTCCATTTCTGTTCCACTTGCCTAGCGGGAATTCCTTCAATGGCGCTGAACAGAAAATTCTGCAAATCCTTTGGAGAACTGAAAAAGTTTTGCTTTTAAATAGGCCACCATTTTTTTCCCCTCTGGAAACTTAAAAAAAAGAAAGAAAGATAATTAACACATTCTGAATTGCTTCTCTTGTGCCTTGCCTGCTTTCCAGTTTTTCCAGTATTTTAAACTTTTCCATTGGCTTTCCTTATCTCTGTTCATATTGTTGCCAGATTTGTTGTGTAATTAATGCAGTGTGGAGTGGGGAAGGGAAATGGTAAAAAAGAACTAAGGTAAACTAGATCCAGTATCTGGGTACCTTCCTGTGACTCTTTTGAGAAATATTTATTTGATTTATCGGAAAATCACTTCCAAGGAAATAGTAATATCGGTAGTCCTTGACTTACGCCAAAATAGGGACCGGAAGATGGTGTTGCGGTCGCTAAGTGACCATACCCGATTTTATGACTGATTTTGCTGTGGACATTAAGTGAATCACCATGGCTGTTAAGTGAGACATCGTGTGACTGCAGTTTGCCTGCCACTTTCCCCATTGACTTGGCTGGAAGCTGGCTGGGAAAGTTGCAAATGGTGATCCCGTGACCGCGGGATGCTGGGACCTTCACAAACGTGTGACAGTTGCCGAGGGCCTGAATCATGATGATGGGGCCACAGGGACTTTGCAGCAGTCGTAAGTGTGAGGACCCTGTCACAAGTCTTTGTAACTTCGAACAGCCACTAAATAAATGGTTGTAAATCAGGGACTACTATAATTCTAATCCAACAATATTTGGGGACGTGGTGTGCCTGGCTGCAGGAATAACCTCATTTCCCAAAGTCATTTTATCATGATAACAAAACTGCTTTATTCGAAACGGTGCTTATTCTCCTTGCCTTTTTGGTACCAGGTAATGGAGTGGCATTAATAGTGGATAATCAACAGCTGGACAAATATAACAACAACCTTTCCGAAGAGAACCAGTCCCTAGGAAAACCGAGAAGTAAAACTTCGGAGACCCCAAGCAAACATTCGTCAAATTCTTCATCGGGTCCCTTCTCGTCATCCTCATCCACCCTCTCCAGCTCCAGCGACGTAGTAAGTATCACGTCCTGATCAAATTCAGATCGAATTACTGCACTGTTGCCTCTAAATACCTGAGGACAAGGATTCTCAGACTTGGCAACTTTCAGCACTCCGGCTGAGGAATTCTGGGACTTGAAGTCCACACGTCTTAAGAATTGCCCCAGGTTGAGAAACATTGGGTATGTCTAGTTTAATGAAGAGAAGGACTAGGAGTGACATGATAGCAGGGTTCCAGTATCTCAGGGGCTGCCACAAAGAAGAGGGAGTCAAGCTATTCTCCAAAGCACCTGAAGGCAGGACAAGAAGCAACGGGTGGAAACTAATCAAGGAGAGAAGCAACCTAGAACTAAGGAGGAATTTCCTGACAGTTAGAACAATTAATCAGTGGAACAACCTGCCTCCAGAAGTTGTGAATGCTCCATCCAACATTGGAAGTTTTTAAGAAGAGACTGGACAACCATTTGTCTGAAATGGTATAGGGTTTCCTGCCTCCAAGGTCCCTTCCAACTGTATTATCATTATTATTATCTATTATTACTATTATTATTACTATTATTATTATTATCTGCCTAAAATAAAACACAAGTCCTCCTTAGCGAATTGGAAAAATCCCGAGCAGATGAGGAAAAGGCAATCCAGAACTTGCCCTTGATAGGGCTGCAAATTTTGGAATTCTATCCAGAAAAGCCTGTCGCATTGTCGAGCCATGCAAAATCTCTAGCGTAGTAGTGAACATATGAAGATTATAAAATATAATTTAGAAGCGTTCCTGGGCTATAAAATTGGTCTGTCAGAAGGGAGAAAGTATCCAGCCACTTAAAGATAGTCTTCACTTAGTGACTGGCCCCTTAGTGATCATTCAAAGTTATGAGGATGCTCCCCCAAGAGTTACTTGTGACCCAGTTCTGGAGTTCCAGGGGTTGCACAAAACACACACACACACACAGAGAAACATACAATAGTCACATGTCCGCATGTTGGATACTTGGCAAACCACATCACCTGTATTTCCGGTCCCAGCCTTCCATAGTCACCTGAGGCGATTGACATTGATATCTTGATTTGCTTAATGACCGTCACGTTTGCTTAATGGCAAAGAGTAAAATCAGGCAAATTCACTTGAGTGCTTCAACTTACGACCGTCGTGACGTAACGATGGAAATTGCAGGAAATTCCATTAAAAGTCATAAGTCATAAGGGCCACCTGCATTTCGACAAGAATTCTCGCATTTGCATGTAGTTTTTGAAGGTGCTGAAACGGGCGGCGTCATCCTCCCGCTCCTTTCTCCACAGGAGTCGGACGGCACCCCGTGCAAAACCTCAAAGCAGCTGGGCTCCTGCCAGACTTCGGCAAACAGACTGGCATCTCCGGAGATCTCCCTCGGGTCCTCTCAGCTGAGCGGCAGAATGCCAAATGGCCAAACCGTGAACGCATCCAATGTGACAAACAAGTCCCAGGTCGGTATGGCCCTGAGCTCAGTCTTGGTTCCCCTCAAAAGGTCTGAAGCCCGCGCGGGGCTGTGATTCTCTCTCCGCCCTAGAAGTAGGTTGAGAGCGGCAGAGAGACACTAGAATATTGCGCTTAAATTACAGCTTGGGATACCCGAAGCCTGGGGATAATGGCCGTCCCCTTGCCAATAAGTAGAAATGCGGGACTGAGCGCTGGTCAGGTCGCTCTTTTAACGTAAATTCATTTGGTTAGATTTTTTTTTAAAATCCCGCCTTTATTACTTTATAAGCATCTCAAGGTGGTGAACACACCCAGTACTCCTTCCTCCCCCCCCCCCAAGACAGCCTTGTGAGATAAGAGTCACTTTGCAGAGGGAAACGGGCAGCATATACATTTAATTAAGTAAGTCCGTTGGGCTGAAAGAGAGCGGTTGTCACCCAGCCAGCTTTCATGCCTAAGGCAGGACTAGAACTCGCCGTCTCCTGGCGATTGGTCCAAAGTCACCCAGTCAGCTTTCACGCCTAAAATGGGACTAGAATTCCCAGTCTCCTGGTGATTGGCCCAAAATCAACCAGCCAGCTTTTCATGCGTAAGGCAGGACTGGAGCTCACTATCTCCTGGTGATTGGTCAAAGTCATCCAGCCAGCTTTCACACCTAAAATGGGACTAGAACTCTCAGTCTTCTGGTGATTGGCCCCAAATCAATCAGCCAGCTTGCATGCCTAAGGCAGGACTAGGACTCACAGTCTCCTGGCGATTGGCCCAAAGTCACCCAGCCAGCTTTCATGCCTAAGGCAAGACTAGAACTCCCAGTCTCCTGGCAATTGGCCCAAAGTCACCCAGTCAGCTTTCACGCCTAAAATGGGACTAGAATTCCCAGTCTCCTGGTGATTGGCCCAAAGTCAACCAGCCAGCTTTTCATGCCTAAGGCAGGACTAGAACTCACCGTCTCCCAGTTTCTAGCTAGTGCCTTCACTACTAGATCCAACCGGCTCCCTTAACATTATTTTATACTCTTGTTGTGGAACAGCTGCTGGTCTTCACCTTTCCTTTCTCTCTCCTCTTCTACCCCACAGCACGGATCCACGAGGCTCTTCCGTACTTCTTCCAACAAAAGCATCCAAGGTCCAGGAAATTCCAGCCACAGTACCTTGGTGACGAACAAACAGTACCAGGGCACTAAGCCACAACAATTTTACCACGGGAAAAAAAGGAAACACAAGAGGGACGCTGTGCTTTCAGACTTATGTAGATAGTTTCCCCCTCTTGACGGTTGGACTTGTTCCCCTGTGTGCAATGCTCTCATGCTACGAGTAGAACTTGGACAAAATGGCTTCCAAGGTGCCGTCTGGAGTCTCAAGACTGTTGGAACGTTGATTAGCAACGCATTTTAGTTTTTGTTTTATGTTTTTTTTCCAGCTCGCCACGAAAAACTGATCATGAAGACTGAATAACTGCAAAAAAACAAAACGAACAAAAAAAATAAAATAAAATAAAATAAAAAATAAAACATGGGTGGGAGGGAGGGAGGAGGAAGAGGAGGAGAAGGCTGCTTATCCAATAAGTCATATCCTACAACAGGGTTGTTTAGATATAAAAAGCTTGAATGTAAAATAATTATATCCCGTCAGCTTCAGAGCTGACTTCTAGGGGTAGATTACAGTGTATTTAAAGGTTTGGTAATTAACTGAAATAAAACAAAAGGATTTTTTTTTAAAAAAACAAAAAAAAACCCGGGGGAATACGTAATCCGAGGGCAACCCAAACTTCAAAGAGAGTAAATTCTCACATGATAATTTTAAATTATTTTTGCAAACATCTGCCATTTTATTGTGTATGTATAGATGACCATATAGCAAATTTGACATTTGTAATAGTGGATTTGTTAATACTTTTTACATAACATTACCGTTTAAATTGTAAAAAAAAAAATTCTTTTCCTTTTTCTCTCCCCCCCCCCCCACAATGATTCATTTAATTGAAAACAACATCAACAAAAGAACCAAAAGCTGAATTGTCATCTGAACAACGGACAAATGTAGTGAATGACATAAGCTCATCGTTCTGATGCTTTTCCTTTTAGCATTGAAATAATTTAATAGCACATTGACCTGTGGGCACAAGTTGGTTCTCTGAAGGAAAAAAAGAAAAAAGATTGATGCCAGGGCAAATGCTTGTTTATAAAATATACAAATACATTCTGTTGTCAACTCTGATCTTGTATTCCACTCTGGGGAAGGAAAAACAAAACAAAAACCCAAACTTTTCACAAACTCTTTTTTTAAAAAGTGCCATCATCACTCAGGCGATGGGATATTCCAGGTTAGATTTAATGGGAAATCATTGTTTGTTTGCTTTCAAAGTAGGAAACCAAGTTACTTTATTAAAGGAAGGGGTATGAGTTGCTGCATTAAGGGGAAAAAACAAACGTGTTGATGTCTGTATTTTCAAGTCTTCCTTGTAAATCCATCTGGTGTGTTTCCACATGCCTTGGAGCTGCAATTTTCATTACGCTTATGCTGGCTGAAGAGCAATGAGAGTTGTAAATCAACATTTTTTGAAAAGCACCAGATTGGGGAAGGATAGCGTAATTCCAATGCTGTTTTTTTGTTTTTGTTTTTTTTGCATGCTTTTATTCTGGATTTATTTTTTTATTTTTTTAAAGAAAAAATTCCCTTCTCTTGCAGCTTTATAGCTCTTCCTTTAAAAAAAAAAACCAAGGAGAATTGTTAATGCAAATGGTTGAATTGTTGTGTTCTTTTCTCTTGAAGAAAAACCTGAATGTTACCTCATGCCCTTTTCAGAGACTTTTTAATCCACCCTTAAGAGAGAATTAAACCCTTAAGAGAGACGGCATCAAAGAAGCACCAAGCCGTGTTTATTCTTCCTGAAATTCTCCCACCTCCTAAGATGGTTTCCTAGCTCAGCCAGGCCTTGGATTTTAAGACAGAATTGAAATTCGTGCTGTGAATGCAGAATGGATGGGGTTGAATTGCAGTCACTTGCTTTATCTGAAAAAAAAAAAAAAAACCAGACAAAGGAGCACTTTAATGGATAGAATGTAAAAGTGACGTTTACTGTAACTTTTTATTTTATTTTCTTTAAAGAGGGAAGTGTGTTATTCCGAATGTAAGCTTATTGGGTGTATGCGATCTGGAGAATGAAGACAAATCTTTTTTTGAAGAGAAATACTGACTTTTAGATGTTTCTTTTGTAAATTGCAGACCAACCTGAATTGGCACCGGTAGCGTGCAAGAGCTTTTTAAGTGAATAATAACTATAATAATGCAACACGACCAAAAACTGTCATGACTGAAAAAATTAATAAAATAACGCTAGATGATAAAGCATTTTGACTTCAAAACAAAGAAGAAAGGGGAGGGGTAGACAAAATTCAAATATCATAAATCGTCTAAAACCTTAGGCATTTTTTTTTTATTTTAAAAAAAGTGTTAACTTTACACAGAGTTGTTATGTTTTGTTCCAATCATTTTTTTAAAAATCCAAATGCCTTTCGTTAACTAGAATTTGTTACAAGGATTCACATTATGCATTATCAGAGTATTTATTTGGAGTTAAAAATATGTTTTATAACTGTAGGCCTACTACCCTTACTCTGTTTTGGGAACAAAATTCTAAATTTTTTTAATCCAGTATTATTATTTGCTGCCATTTTAAAAATGCTGTTACAAATGTAATACACCAGTCTGTATTACTGCACCAGACTAAAGGTTTTTATTCAATTTTTCAGAAAAATCACCCTCTTTGTTGGAAACAAGTGTCCTGTCAGGTTGCAGAGATTGGTGTTCCAATAAGCATGTGATTATTTTAATGTGGTGGTAGCAGGAAGATAATCTTGATTCCATTGGGAATCTTAGGTTTGTCTCAATTTATGGTTTTCATAAATTTTAATGGAAAAATTGCTTTTCCTGGACTGCTCAAGTTTCATTTTGTAAACAGTATCTTTCTAACAAGAAGAAGAAGAAGAAGAAAGCATGAAGGAAAAAAACTGAGGAATTTTACTTGCCTCAACTAACCAGCATTGGTATTCATGAAACACATGTATATCTAGCAAATCTTTTATTTAAACCGAACAGTTGAACTGTTCGGTCTTTTTTTCAATCCGAAGTTTTAAAAAAAAAATCACTCAGTACCTTTTAATTTTTGCCTGCTCATTAATCTTGTACACTTCATCTCTGTATTCAATTCAAATCTAATTCCTTTTTTGAGTTTCAATACTTTTTTGTGAAAAATTTTGTGAAATATATATAAAAATAAATGTTTCAACAACGTTTTATCATTCATGGCATCTATTTTCTGTTTTAAGGCATGTGATTTTTTTTTTTTTTTGTTCACCACTTTTTATTTTACCAACCAACTCTCCAAAATGGCCAAGTTAACCATTTTACAGACCTAAGGTTTGGATGTTAAATAACAGATTTTCCCATCTCAAAATCCTTGCTGAGGAGAAACTTGATCAAAGATATCCTAAGGGGAACCTCAAAAGGATATGTGCCCCTTATGTGGTGCAGTGTGTGTTGTCTTTATTGGTAATTGGAGATGAAATAAACACGTTCCTGCTCCAAGTTTGAAACGGGAGCACCCTCAAAATGGCTGTGGGGTCCTTGGTGATTCTCTGAGCTTAGAGCTTTTCTTGTGAACGTTTCATTACCAAACTAGGTAATATCATCAGTGCCAACACTGATGATGTTACCTAGTTTGGTAACGAAACGTCTGCAAGAAAGCCAACAAGGCCAGACAGCACCAAGGACCCCACAGTTCTACCCTGAGCTAAAAATATTCTATCTGTAATGGCTGGGTTGTGTCTGAATCTTAAAAATTCAAATGCTCAGTTCCAACCTTATAATAGAATTCTCACCATAGTCAAAATTTCTTCGAGGTCTTTTTCTAAAACAGGAACACTAGGGGGGGAAAAAACCCTCTTGCAATGACTACATTTTGCAAAGTATTTTTGAGTTTGAAATATCCTCTATATCCCAACTTGGTATACTTAGTTTAACTCCCATCAATAAATTCTAATAAGTCTTCTTTTCCAGCATTTGTGTTGCAGTTTGCTAACCAGGCTGTTGTGCGTTCTACTTTCTACTGATTTCGTACAAAGTGTTGGTGCTCTGCCCAATTTTTTCTTGACTGAGAACCCTACTCTCAAAATGCTGGGGACAAGACAACCAATTTTGACGCGATTGTATGCATGCCTAAAATATGGACGACACGATTACGTTCCAGTCAGGCATTATTTTGTCGTGTGAAAACTTAAAAAAAAAACAACCACTGGTTAGAAATTTCTGGAAGAGATGCAACTTTTGTAAGAGTTGTCCATTTCATAGTGGTCCGATTTGGGTGGGCCATAATTGCAGAAAAGGTATACAGTGTAGAAATTGACTAACCTGGAGACTGAATCCATTAGCTAGAGGGGCCTATTGTTTTTGTTATTTTTTTTAACCTGCCCTTCTGTGAATAAAAAAGTAATAATAGTAGCACTCTGGCAATCTCCTGATAGCCTACAGGCATGTGGTTTCCTTTCCCTTTTTGGCGATTAAACCCATCTTGCAAAAGAGCAACAAAATCTAATTTGGTTTTTAACAAACGGACGGCGGCATCGAATGTACTAAAATACTTGTAATGTTCTTGGCTGACCAACAGGTGGTGCTGGTCCATTAAAAATACAGAACTAGAGCAGGTTTTTGCTTCAAATTAGATTTCAGTTTGGCAAGATTTAAAAACAAAACAATTCTGGGAACAGATCTAACTTTACACAGAATGCCCTATCTGGTGCAGAGTAATAAGAACAGGAGACTAACAGATACCTTACTGTGACTTACCCCCCCCCCCTTCTGTTCAATTTTGTCTGATTCTTAAAGATTGCCTAGATGAGTTAATGCAAGGTTTTTCAGAAGTGGTTTTCCATTGCCTCCTTCTTAGGGCTGAGAGAAAGGGACTGGCTCAAGGTCAGCCAGCTGGCTTTGTGCCTTAGGCAGGACTAGAACTCACAGTCTCCCGGTTTCCAGCCTGATGCCTTAGCCATTAGACCAAACGGGCTCTACTACAATCCCCATCCAAATCAACCACCCCCTGGAGACAGTGATCACCAAAAATACATCAGTAAAATGCTTGTAGACTGCAGTACATAGGCAAGTTCATCTTAACTTAAAAATAATACATAAAAGTTACACAGCCCTGTTCCCAAGGTAACAGCCGCAGTCCAATTGCCTAATAAACACCGTAGATGGCTTTATAGCCATCGACCACTTCATATGAAGTGTGCCCAGTTTAATAAAACAGAAAGGATGATTTGTTTAAGGGAAAAGAGGTGTCTGCTTATTTATTTAATCTCAAGCCAACTGTGTGGATGTTGCAACGTTGTATGTGTGAGGACTGGCCGTAAGTCACTTTAGTGCTGTTGAAACTTCAAACAGTCACTAAGCGAATTGTTCTATGTTGAGGACTACGGTACCGCACCATTCTGGAGCTCTGACTTTGTGTATTGTGGTCAATCTAACTTAATTTATGGTTGTAAGTAAACCAAGGAGTCCCTGCAGATTTTACTCCAATGAAGGAGACAGTTTGTAGCTCAGGGTTGGAATGAGGGGTCCTTGGTGCTCTCTGAGCTTGGCTGTTTTCTTGCACATGTTTCATGACCCAAACTAGGGAACATCATCAGTGCTAGAAGGGAGGAGGAGGAGGAGGAGGAGGAGGAGGAGGGGGAGAGCAGGAGCAGACTGTGCGGTCCTTGGTGCTCTCTGAGCTTGGCTGTTTTCTTGCAGACATTTCATGACCCAAACTCGTAACATCATCAGTGCTAGTAGGGAGTGCTGTTTGCTGTTGGTTTATATTCTGGTGTCTTGCCTGTCTGGGTGGTTGTGGGCGGTCTTAGGGATTCTTTGTTTGGGCTGTTTACTAATGGCTCTGTGGCCGTTTCTTGATTGGGGTCTTGCTTACTAGACTGTTGGTCTGAAGGTGACCTTGGAGTTAATCTATGCTGATTTGAGTGCCGATTACTGGTGGAGAGGTGCTGTTTTCTCTTTTGGGCTGGTTGATTGTCTCTTTTTACTCTGCCAGTCCTTGCCGACTATAGGGGGCGGTGTTTATCTCCGTTTCAAGGCCATTGAGCCAGCGCTGTCTGAAGACATTTCCGTGGTCATGTGGCCAGCGTGATGTCACCAAGCGCTGTTACCTTCCCACCGAAGTGGTACCTATTTATTTACTCGCACTTGCATGCTTTCGAACTACTAGGTTGGCAGGAGCTGCAGCAAGGAATGGGAGCTCATCCCGTCGCGCTGTGCTCAGGTCTCCAACCTAGGCTGCTAGCTTTCTAGTCAACAAGCCCAGCGTCTTAACCGCTGAGCCACTGCGCCGCGAATCAAGTTGTGGCTAAATCAAACGTCAGTGAGTGAATCTATCCTCGCCAAGGAGAAGCACCGACTTTCTCCATCTCTCCTACTACTACGTGGAGAAGCCTGGGAAAACGAATCCTTTCCCCAGATAAAGGTAATGGATAAATAAATAAAACCAGTGCACCTCCCTGATCATTGTCTTCTCTCCAGAAAACGGTCAGCCCTTAATAAAAGAGGCACACCAGACGGGCTGTTTTGTTAGAGGGGGACGTAAGAATTAGCATCTGCTGGAGAAACAGGTGGTAAAGGTCAGCAAATAAAGGAGTCTTTGTAATATAAACAAGGGAGGGGAACCTGGCTAGCTGAAGGGTGAAAGAGACAGTAGCCAGCCATTTCTAATTTGATGCATTTGCACAGGAAATGAAAGGATATAATCAAGAATAGATGGTGCTTATACAGTTAGCAGGCCTGATAAAGCCACTTCCTCTTTAGTTAAAGAAAGGCAGATGTTCATATTGAGATTAGCGGGTTGGCTTGATCAGGTGATGCGATTCCTCCTCCTTTCCAAAGAGATGCTTTTAGACAACATATTGTCAGCTCTGAGTAGGGATGAAGATCCTCTTTTAAAAAAAACACACATCATTTTCTTTCTCCGTAATTGCGTATCGTTGGATTTCAGTCGAGCCCCTGGGAGTTGAGCAGAAGGGAAATGTTAACTGAAAGAATATCTGCTTCACCCTGCATTGAACTGATCAAAAGCGCTTTTAAAATATACTTTGTCACCCACTAAGATCACCGGCATAATCCTAATTTTTTATCTCAAGGGCTCCCTATTAGGAGAAGAGGGCACTCGGTAATACCTTACAGCCAATCAAATGCATGCTAGTTGCAGTCCCAACCCAGAGGCGTTGGGAATCCGGTTTATTAAAGTCGGACCAGCAAGAATCAGAGAAGTTCAACAAGGAGGCTATCATTAATCATAATAACTAATAAAATTAGCAAAATTAATATGGATAAGATGGGAAATTATTAGCTGTTCCAAGAGGACAAAACGGAAAATAAGAGAAGAGGATGCATTTTTAAGAAAGTGACACCTTCACCATACATAACTCTTTAATTATACTTTAATATTATAAATATATATGTGTGTCTAATATTTGGAAATCAGAAGCTTCTTTTTCTATTTTTTTCTTTCTGATTCTCTTTTCTGCATTTTTTCCTTCCTTCCTTCCTTCCTTCCTTCCTTCCTTCCTTCCTTCCTTCCTTCCTTCCTTCTTTTTCTTTCTTTCTTTCTTTCTTTCTTTCTTTCTTTCTTTCTTTCTTTCTTTCTTTCTTTCCATGTTGATGAATAAAAAGCACAATTCTTTCTTTCTTTCTTTCTTTCCATGTTGATGAATAAAAAGCACAATTCTTTCTCTTTCTTTCTTTCTTTCTTTCTTTCTTTCTTTCTTTCTTTCTTTCTTTCTTTCCATGTTGATGAATAAAAAGCACAATTCTTTCTCTTTCTTTCTTTCTTTCTTTCTTTCTTTCTTTCTTTCTTTCTTTCTTTCTTTCTTTCTTTCTTTCTTTCTTTCTTTCTTTCTTTCTTTCTTTCTTTCTTTCTTTCTTTCTTTCCATAAGTTGATGTTGGTTTTTATCTGCTTTGTACAACTTTAATAATAATAACAACAATAAAAAGCACAACTCCGGCGAGGGACACCGAAAATAGGGTGGTGGAAGAGAGACGGGGGCGGCTAGAGGCGGGGCTTCTCGAAGGCCCCGCCCCCGGCGCACCTGTTCTGCGGGCAGCTTGGGGTTGGGGGGGCGCAGCGCGCGCCTCGCCGTTCCGCGCGCTCTCCCGGCCAGCGGCTGCGCCCGCTTAGGATTGGCGCAAAGCGGAGCGCTCCCCCGGCAGAGGCAGCGCCGCCAGAGGGCAGGGCCGGGGAGCCCCGGCCGGCGTGTGTGGGGCGCGGGGCGGGGGGGAAGGCTGGTGGCAGCGCCTTTCCGCTTTTGAGTCACTCTTCGGCGGGGCTTCTCCTTTCTCTCCAGCGGAGGGAAGGAGAAAGAAGGGAAGGAGGAGGAGGAGTGAAAAAGAAGGAGGAGGAGGAGGAGAAGGAAAAGAAGGATTAGATAGAGCAGGAGGAGAAGAACTAGAAGGAGAAGGAGAAGAGGAAGGAGAAGAAGGAAAGGAGGAGAAAGAAGGAGCGGTGAAGAAGGAGGAGAAAGGAGGAAGAGGAAGACAAGAAGGAGGAAAAGGAGGAGGAGGAAGGAGAAGGAGGAAACGGAGGAAGGAGAAGGAGCGGCGTCTCTCGCCCGGACCGGCAGCGGCCAAGGTGAGGCTCTGGGGCGGCTGGCCGGGCATCGCCGGCGCGGGGCTGGGCAGCCAGGCAGCCTCTGCCGGGCCCCGAAAGAGAGAGGGGCAGGGGCGTCCTGGCCGCTCCCGCCTCCCTCGTTGCTGACCCCCGCCCGCTTTGGCGCCCCCTCAGCTGGCGGGGAGGGTCCTGGCCCGCGCCCAGCGGTGGGGGGCGGTGGGTGGGGAGGGGGCTCCGCCACCTGAGCGGTAAAACGAGGGGAAAGAGCGGGGTCCAAGGTCGCCCACCTCCTTCCCCACCTTGATGCTTCCCAGATGTGGCCCTGCGGGTAGCGGGGAGTGGGGGGGGCAAGAGCGCCAGTCCCTTTGGGGAGGGGGTGTCCTGGAGAAAGAGAGGTGGCCCAGCCCTGGTCCCTACCTAACTGGGGAATGTGGTGGTGGTGGGGGGGCTGAGTTGGGGGTGGCTGATGAAGGGTCAACGGGTGTGTGTGTGTGTGTGTGCATTAACCCATCTTGATGCCCTTGCTGAAGGTGGGAGGGTTAATAGGTGACAGAAGGATTGGGGAAGGGAAGGGTGAGTTGTGGCTTCTTGGAACACGTACCCTCTTCCTGGAGATGTTGTATGTGTGTACTACAACTTCGGTCCCTGCCCAAACAAAAAAGAGTTCTTGCGGAGGGCTTAAAGCAGACAGAAAGAGTATTATGTCAAATACAGATGGTGTTGAATCTGGAGGAAGGGTCTTGCCGCCTGGAGCAGCTGAGGATTTGGATGGGGCTTTCCGTTAAAAGAACTGCTACCACCTTCTCTTCTGTTCCTTGAAGAGGCCAGAAATCATAGCTTAAGAAGGACTCTTCCCAAATTGGTGCTTTTCAGAAATGAGCGAAGTTCGGATCTGCTGAGGGTTTGTGGAGGTGGAAGACCAACAGGGCAAAAGACTGGAGAGTCTGGAGAGATGATGGTGCACCAAAGTATTCCAGGCTTCGTTCCAAGTTACCTTGGAAAGATGATCATAGATCATCTTGGCTTGCGCGGGTGAAAAGCCTGCTCCAAAATAAGGAAGCCCGCTGTACCTTATCTGTGTGAATCCTGGAATTACACTGCATGGGTGGGGAAGCACCCATTGTTTTAAACCATCATTTGTTTAACCGGGATTTGATGGATTCGTTGTAGTTGACTAGGGTCACTTACCACCCTAAGTCAAATAAGTTTTCAGATGTGCAACCATAGGCCGGTGGAATCCGCAAAATACAAACCAGCCAATTGAAACCTCCCCAAATTAATATACGGTAGGGTTGTGCAAAACATTCAGCAGAGGTCCTTGGAAAAACAAGTTGGCATGAACACAACAATCTTTTTGGGGGGATGGTGCTGGTTAAGGCAGACGTGTCTTTTGTAAGCCTTGCATCTGATTCAAAAGTTCTTCCTGCTTTTCTCTGCCCACATATGCATGCGCAGGCACTTATCTTCACTCCAAGAGGAACTGTCACTATTTTGTGTGTGTGTGTATGTCTGTGTGTTTGTCTGGGGACAGCTTCCAAGGCAGCCTTGCAAAAGCACACGACTGTTTTAGCAGTCTGATCAGTAGCGATTTGTTTGTGTTAACACTTGTTTCATCACCTTCATGTAGAATATTTGTTGTATTAAATGAGGATACTTACTTGATATGTCTTGCAAACCATCATGGTTGGCTTCACACAGCAGGCTAAACCCCGATTAAACCAAACTCTGGCTTAATCTGTCTTGGCTCAGCTATCTCATGAAGTGCTCTGAGGACAGAGCGTGGGCAGTTTTACTTCACTGTATACAAACTAAAATGCAATTAGCACGCTTGTGGCTTGGTGTGTCAGATTTCTAGAGACTGTGGTTCATTTATGATTCGTAGTACAGTATGAAGCTGAGCTGTTGGGTTAATTCACACAGCCATGGTTGAGTTTACCTTGAATTCGTTGTTGCCTGGACACAGCCCGTCTCTCCTGTTTCTAATACCCCAAGTTTTTGCCAGTATTGTGCAGCCGGGCTTCGACAACGTGACAAGCGTTAACAGAAAAGCAACCCAGCCTGACTATTTCCGACGCGTGCAGAGGAACCAGCCCTTTGCACCACAGGGACGTTGTGTATTTGCAAAAAAAAAAGGGGGCACCTAATTAACAATTGAAAAACATATTACATTGTGCAGGATTCAGGCATTTTTCTTGCTCGCTGTTGATACCCCCTTTCTCTCGGAGTGCGAGGTAGCAAATATTTTTGCAAGTGACATCTGTTGACAAATCTGTAGTGGAGTCTGCTCCACATCGACCCGGTCGATTTCCCTTTTTTAAAATCATTTCCGTTTGGTGGAGCAGCTTCTGCCTTTTTGTAAGCCACACAGATGCAGTTACATCTCAATACAAACAGAAGGGAAATTGTACTTCTCTGAAATGTTTTCGTGGCTAAAGAGGCAGGGGGCTGGCAAGGGGAACATTGCAAATTTTTGTTCTGGGCAAGCCTTGCATTGCATGGAAACGCTGCTGCTGAAGACGTACATTTCCAGTGTTTCATTTTGGAGGGAGTATTTACTGTCGGAAGCCGGATTCGGTTTGCCAAAAATAATAATAATAATAACAACAACAACAACAACAACAACAACAACAACAACAATCTACAAAGACCTACAAATAGAAATAGAATGACTGTGGCAAAGGCAAGCAAAGGTAGTACCAATAGTAATAGGCGCCTTGGGTGCAATCCCAAAACAACTGGAGCACCATTTGAACACCATCATCGGCATTGACAAATTCGCCATTAGTCAATTGCAAAAGGCAGCCTTACTAGGAACTGCTTCCATCCTGCGACGATATCTGTAATACCATCAAACATCCACATCTGCCTATCCCAGGTCCTTGGCAAGGATTCGATAGGTAGACAAAAATGTCAAATCCAGTCTGAACATCTGGCTGGCTGTGCGATGATCAATAATAATAATAATTGTCTCTCATCAAAATTGCTTGCCGGTAAAATAAGTTTTAGTGGATGATCCCCCGTTAGCAGATTGGAATAGATTTGTAATTTGAAAAAGAGCATCTAAAGAAAAGCACGTGCTTTATTTTTGGGTGATGTGAATGTGTACAGCTAGTCCTTGACTTACGACTGGTTGCTTAGTAATTGTTTGAAGTTATGACGGACTTCTCCAAGGGATACTTACAACCCCTGTTCAGAAGTTCTGATGGCTGTTTTCCCCCAGTCACATGACCACGTTTCAACAAGTGGTCAGCTGACCTGTTTGCAGCCTCCTGTGGTCACGTGACCACATTTTACCATGTTTTTGCCCAAAACTGGCATTTACATCCGATTCGAGGAAAATTAGTCCACAGTGAATAATTGCTGCGTTTACTTAACAACTGCTGCATATGCTTAACAACTGCTGCAAAACATGTTGTAAAATCGAGCCGGTCACATGGATGACCTGTTTTACAACTATAATAGGTCAATTACATTTACCGCGGTAAATTGAGGACTGCTGTATGCTTTTCAACGCTATTTTAGACTAAAACATCTTGAGCTTCTCTTCCTTATTGTCATGTCACAGCAGGTCTTTCTGCATGCCCACTTCCCTGTTCTGAGCATCTAAAGGTTGAGTGTCAATCAAGTCACACAAGAGAGATTTCACACGCAGGTCTTTGTCCATAGTTCCATAATGGAATATGGCTTCTCTCAGACGTTACAAGCTTGGCTGCCTGCCTGCGTACGCCTGAGATAATGTTCATGTGGTTTTGGGTCCCTCCTACTCTGCAGGATTGTGGCTTCTAAGAAAACGAAGGATTTCCTTAAAAAGATTTGCTCTCTTTCTGTAAGAACTCTTAGGGTGTGCTATGCTGCCTTTTCAAGTTGGACAAATGGTGAATTATCCCCACTTTGTACGAGGAATGACAAACAACAGAGCACAAATGGTGTGGAGAGAACATCCTACTTGCCAGGACCTCAGCTTAGCAAATCTTGTTTGTGACGGAAAAACTGAAATGTGGTGCAGACAATGTGAGTTTACCATGTTGGTAGAGCACTTAAGAACATGTACAATTAAACAGAAATGACAGAGGTACAGTCATGAACTAACGTAGAACTTGGTTGGGGAGCTATGAGGGGTCCGGATCCAAAATGTTTTCTCCTGTAATCTGTAAAAAAAAGTCCACATTCTCCTCCTAGCCTCTGTTCTGCCATCTCTTTATATCTGAGTTAAATGGCAAGCTAGTCAGAGCACAGTTCATTTGTTGATAGGTGCAAACTTCATGCTAAGCCAAAGCTGGACAAAACGTATGTTTGTGCAAATCCATCTGGTTGTGTTTTATTCAACAAATATGTTCTTTTAGTGTGTGTGAACTCCTGGTAGTGCTTTGCAACCCTCTCTACTGCTCTCTTTATCACTCCATTATCTTACTAACTTTCCTTTGTTATGTTGGCACGCGAGTACATTATACAAATGAATATTTAGGAATTAGTTGTACCATATGCACAGATCTGAGGTTCAGTGATAACGTGGAAGATAAAAATTATAAAAATTCCGATTCAACGTTTCTCAACCTTAACAATTGTAATAGTCCACATGTCTTAAAGATGACAAAGTTGAGGAACATTTTTCTAATTGGACACCAGCAGCTTCATAATTCCATCATGGAGATACGTTCTTACCTTTTCTGTTAGAATTTAGCACTTTTTGATAACTAGACAGATCTCTTTTTCGCTTTTCAATGTGTTATCTTTAATTTATAATTCAGAACTGTGGCAGAGTCCTTGAGAAGAGCAGAAAATTTTCTATGAAAGCCACAGCAAATTTTTTCATAAAGACACCACTTCTGAAAGTTTTTGATGTATAAGAGTTGGACTTGTGAAGACAGGAGTCTAATCAGTGTAGGATGGAAAATAAAGAGATCTTACATTAAAATGGTGGGCTACATATTTGTGGGCTAAATTCAAGAATTGCTTTCTTTAAAAACAGTAGGATATCAATCAGCTCTGAAAATAAGAAACATATTTTCTTCCACTTTACTGCTATTTCTGTTCTGAGACGATGGCTTTTAGACTGAGTCAAATGAGCAACTAAATATAGCATTAAATCAGCTACTGAGGCCTGAGGTGTACAGGATATTAAACCAAAATCTGGTTTGCTTAAGTCAAAGCCTTAGGCCTTGTTAGAACTGTTGTTGCTTTTAAATCATGGTTTACAGCTTACCATGTTATAGAAATCCGTCTAACGATGTTTCTACAACAATCATGGTTAGATGAACCATGGCATAGTGTGATGGGTGGACATATTCAATACACAGGTTCCTATAACTGTAAATCCTAAATCACGGTGCAGAAACCACAGTGCTGATTCATTGCATAAGCAACAAACCCATTACGGTTTTGTATAAACTACAAACCCATTCTGGTTTTGCATACTGTATGACTGTACACTGTACACCGTGTGACTATAGCAGTTGACTTTTCAATCAATCGTCCTTTCAATCTTCTTTTTGATGGTATCACCCCATTTGTGAAACAACTCCAGGTGTTCTAATGAATTCAGAGATGACGTTTGGTGGTGATTAAGCAGACTGTACTACAAGCTATGGATTATAAACCACAAAGAAGGACACATCTGGGTTGTTTCCAAATCAAACATGTTACAGTGAAGCAGGTCAAGAAAGAAAGGCTGAATTCAACAACCAGAGAAAGTATGAGGTCTTTAATCTGGGATAAGCTCTCTCTTCTGAATTAGAATCTTGCTCTCATCTAGTTTCCTCAAATTAGAATAGAATAGAATAGAATAGAATAGAATAGAATAGAATAGAATAACCGAGTTGGAAGGGACCTTGGAGGTCTTCTAGTCCAACCCCCTGCTCAGGCAGGAAACCCTATACCATTTCAGACAAATAGTTGTCCAATCTCTTCTTAAAAACATCCAACGTTGGAGCATTCACAACTTCTGGAGGCAGGTTGTTCCACTGGTGAATTGTTCTAACGTTCTCATCTCTTTTCCTACGGGTGATCAAATTAGCTGAACCAAGCAAATCAGGATTACTAAACAAATCGTGGTTATTTGAACCGGGTTCATTAGGCGCTCCCATCCCATGTCTGCAGTAATCTATGCTTATGATCATATGTTTGTTTTACATCCAGGATCACAACCTGAGATTTTATTTTTCTTTCTCTGGCAAGACATTTTAATTGGCTTCGCTTCTGATAGGAAATCTTGAAACGTTAGACCGGTGACGTTTCCCCATTGTTTCTGAGTTCCCAGCTTAATCCTCTTCTCCTGTAGCTTTTTCATAATGCTTTTACCTCATTCGCTGATTCCTGGGTTTCTTTAGCAGCTAATTATGCAGAATTTCTCAAAAGCCCATTGAAAGGCAGAATAAATGATTCCAGCTGCTTCTGCTTTTATCTTCCGTTTTGGCTGGCACTGAAACACTAGTAACTCCTTTGGAATTCAATGGGACTTACTCAGAAATATATTCACAGGAATAAAGACCAAGTTTAATGGGTGGAAGCAGTATTTTGGGGGGGGGGGAAATAAAGCACCAATATTTTCAAGCCATGTTTTCCTGCAACAGGGCATCTCAGTTCAGGCAGTGGATGATGGGTAGTGCCTGTTCTTCCCAAGACCCATGAAAGGCCTTGGATGTGGTTGGTAACCAAGGAATCTGGGAAAAATGTGTAAATCATTTGGATAAGTTTGTCCACTCTGAATCTACAGTCCAAGTTTAGACTTGCCGATGTTATGAATGAGGAATGGAAAAAAACATTTTATACCTGTACATAGTCCTCGACTTACAACAGTCCATTTAGTGACCGTTCAAAGTTACAACGGCACTGAAAAAAGTGACTTATGACCATTTTTCACACTTACCACCGTTGCAGCATCCCCGTGCTCACGTGAACAAAATTCAGACGCTTGGCAACTGACTCGTATTTGTGACGGTTGCAGTGTCCTGGGGTCACGTGATCCCCTTTTGCGACCTTCTGACGAGCAAAGTCAGTGGGGAAGCCAGTTTCACTTAACAACCGTTTGGCTAACTTAACAACTGCAGTGATTCACTTAACAACTGTGGCAAGAAAGGTCGTAAAATGGGGCCAAACTTCACTTAACAAATTTCTCACTTAGCAACATAAATTCTGGGCTCAGCTGTGGTCGTAAGCCGAGGATTACCTGCCTGAAAGAGGGGAAATATGGCTTGGCAAGGAAAGAGGGAAAAAAGATCAATCAGTTTAAGGTCTTTCCAGCTGTAAGGCAGATGTCTTGGCTATATCGAAGCTAGGCGTTGATCCAATGGCAACGCGAATCGTTTCAAAATATTATTGGAGTGGAGATTTGTCTTGGCTTGATCGGGTGTTGTTGGATAATATCCTGTTAGAGCCAGTTTCCCCTCCCAAACAACCCTTAATGGTTGGCTTCCATCTCTTTTATAGGGGTGGTGCGTTTCTTAAAATCCCTGCTCATTGTTCATAAAGGATTTGTACAGTGCCGAAGTCTGTTTAACTCGTGAATTAAATAAGTCAGAATTGTCTTAGGTGACTCACAAACTCTGGCTTATAAACCACACCGACTTCCTACGACAGACAGACGGACGGACGGATGGAAATTCTGTGTGTCTGCCAGCTATGGCCAGAAAAATAGCGACAGCAAAATCCCAGATAAAGTTGGCTTTCTTTTAGGAGCATGGGAAGCATGTTGTTTTGCATCTCTCTGAGCTTGGTGGTTTTCTTGCAGACGTTTCATGACTCAACTAGGTGACATCATCACTGCTTGAAAGGAGTAGGGTTCTAGCATTGATGATGTCACCTAGTTGGGTCATGAAACGTCTGCAAGAAAACCACCAAGTTCAGAGAGCACCAAGGACCCTACAATTACAGCCCAGAGCTACAAATATTCTCCTCTTATCGGTAGCTAGAGCTGCACAGATCTTCAAAGGTACACTTGCACGCCTCCCCCAAGCTTTCATCAAAGCAAACTGTACCTTTGAAGATCTAGCTCTAGCTACCGATAGAGGAGAATGTGTTAGCTCACGTTTGAAGTGTAGGATCCTTGCTACTCTCCGAGCTTGGTGGTTGTCTGGCATTTGTTTCATGACCAAATTGGTTGCATCATCAGTGCTAGAACCCTGCTCCCTTCTAGCACTGATGATGTCACCTAGTTGGGTCATGAAACGTATTCAAGAAAACCACCAAGCTCAGAGATTACCAAGGACACCACAGCTCTTGTTGTTGGTGTTGGGTTTGCAGTGCAACAGTTCTGGTTTTCTGCAAAAATAATTTTTAGCCAGGCAGGAAGGAGTTCTAGGAAGCTTCTGTATCGATTTGATTTACTTTATTTATTGCGGAGGTCTCGTAAATCAGAGGAAACCATATATCAGCCCTGGGAGTTCCCTTGCTTGGTGTGGCTTTTCAATGGAAAGCCGATTCTTAATTTCCTACCTTATCACAGAATCAACATCCATTTTTCAGCATCTGGCATGGCTATTGTGGACTCTGGCATTATGAACCGAGTGAGTGAGAGCCTAATTCTGGAACAGAATTGTTCTTCAGAGCCACAGACCCTTGGGTGGAGGCCAAGGTAGCAGAACCAAAACTTTCTGTTGAAAAACATGTTTTTCTGCTAGCCCCCCAAAAGCCTGAGAGAATACAGGTGGCTCCTAATTGTTTATTTGATGCTTGGTTTGATTAGCAGAGGCTAAACTATGCTTGATACATATATTTTTTTTTCTTCCTCCACCTGTTCCTTCATAACTTGTAACTTTATAATCTACGGGTCCACCGTGCTTCCATTTTGCAAAAGATCTTTGCGAAATACAGGAAGTACAACAGGTGAATTCGTCTGTCTTTTCAAAACATTTCAACTCGTTTTAATTGTGGTGCCTGAGTCACCTTCACCGATCGAGGAAGCGAAGCAAAGACTCAAAAAATCCCCAAACTAGTTTAGACTTAGAAAGTGCAAAGAGAGCTTCAAAGAAGGAAGTGGGAAACCAGGTCTTAAGTGTTCCCCACAAAATTTTAGGCCCGAGTCACCAAGTTCAGTTCAAAAGAGCTCTCTTACAGAGAGATAGGAGCAGATGGTGATATGAGCTGGATTTATACGAAAACCCTAATTTTTATTTATTTTATTTAGGGTCTTTCTTTGCTTCTCTTTTTTGGCTAACCTTGTTGATTTATTGATGTATTAATCTCCATAGTAGGGTTGGGAGGATTTGGGGCCAGGAAGCAGTAAGGTTGCCATGTCAGATGCCAGTCTGATGCCCTCTTGATGTATTTGGACTACTGTTTCAAGAATCCTAGTTGACGGGCAACAGGTATGCTGGTTAAGAATTCCGGGACTTAAAGGTCCTGCACACCTGGAGAATACCAGCTTAGGTAAATTTGGATCCTGAGCCAGAGCAATATAATGGTTAGGCTGCTGGACAAGTTCAAGTCCACAATCAGCCATGCAGATTTTCTGGGTGACTTTACATCTCCTTCATTTAAATCTACTTTTCTGAGTTATCACAGAGGTGACAATACAAGAACTTTCTGAGGAATAAAATAGGATAGGATAGGATAGGATAAGATAGGATAGGATAGGATAGGATAGGATAGGATGGGATAGGGGTAGAGGATAGAGGATAGAGGATAGAGGATAGATAGAAGACAGAGGATGGGATGGAATAGACGAGAAATAATAAAGAGTGGAGTGGAGTGGAGTGGAGTAGAGTAGAGTAGAATAGGCAAAGTGAAATAGGTTAGCAGGATAGGATAGAGGATAGATAGAAGACAGAGGATGGGAAGGAATAGAGGAAAAATAATGGAATGGAATGGAATGGAATGGAATAGAATAGAATAGAATAGAATAGAATAGAATAGAATAGAATAGAATAGAATAGAATAGAATAGAATAGAATAGAATAGAATAGAATAGAATAGAATAGAATATATGGAATGGAATGGAATAGAATAGAATAGAATAGAATAGAATAGAATAGAATAGAATAGAATAGAATAGGCAAAGTGAAGTAGGATAGGATAGGATAGGATAGATTTAATTTTGTGCCTTTTTAAAAAAAAAAAATAGATGATTTAAAACAGCATTCCAGCCAATCTTTATTCTAAAGTTATCTCCGTTCAGAACTTTTTCTTTTCCTCCCACTTAAGTCCTCTTTAGGATAATTTTTGTTCTTTGAGGATTAATTGGCATAATCTGCCAAAGGCAATCCAAGGAAAATAAGTTACTAAGCAGGTTGAGAAGCTGTTCCAATACTGGGGCTGCATCTGCCAAGGTTTGACCTTTCTCACGAGCTACAGTTCTGTGTGTTCAAACTATTGTTAAATGTTGCTTTTCAAGGGCAAACGGTACATGGGAGCTGTTGGCATCTGTTCAAGGCCACACAGGCGCTATTTAATCTTGTCCTCAGGCTGTTCTGCAACTTATTCTGTTGCACTACAGGTAATCCTTGACTTAACAACCACAATCAGGACCGGAATTTCATTGTAAGTCATTATGGTTATAAGTCCAGGTGGATCTGATTTACAGCCGATTATTAAATGAATTACCCGGTTTTTGACTGAGTTCAGATTCCTGACGGGCAATTTTTGCTAGAAGTCATCAAGAAAAGGTTGCAAGTCACAGCCACATGACCACAGAACGCTGCAACCGGTCATAAATGTGAGCCAGTGGACAAGCACCCTGACCGTGGTCACGTGACTCAGTCAGAGACACCCAAACCAACAAACGTTGAAAATTACACTGCAAACAACCGCAAATGTTGGCTGGTGGTCAAGCACGCAAAAGACAATCATGTGATCCTGTGGTGGGTGGGTGTGACTTCACCCTTCGAAAACGGATCGTAAGCACAGGTAGTCCTTGATTTGCCACCGTTCGTTTAGTGACCGTTCAAAGTTACAACGGCACTGAAAAAAGTGACTTACGACCGTTTTTCACACTTATGACCGTTGGCAGCACCCCCATGATCACGGGATCAAAATTCGGACGCTTGGCAACTGACTCATACTTATGACCGTGGCAGTGTCCCGGGGGGTGTCATGTGATCCCCTTTTGCGACCTTCTGACAAGCAAAGTCAATGGGGGGGAGCCCGATTCACTTAACGACCGGGTTGCTAACTTATCAACTGCAACTGTGACGCTCTTAACAAATGTGGCAAGAAGAGTCACAAAATGGGACACAAAAGTCACTTAAATTTCTCACTGAGCCAGTTGTGGCGATAAGCCTACCTGTAGTTCTGGGGAAGTCTGTTGTAAGTCAGTGACCAGTTTTGAGCGAAGACTAACTACATCCATCATCTTAATAATAATAATAATAATCAAGTTGGAAGGGACCTTGGAGGTCATCTAGTCCAACCCCCTGCTCAGGCAGGAAACCCTATACCATTTCGGACAAATGGCTGTCCAGTCTCTTCTTAAAAACTTCCAGTGTTGGAGCATTCACCGCTTCTGGAGGCTGGTTGTTCCACTGGTTAATTGTTCTAACTGTCAGGAAATGTCTTCTTAGTTCCAGATTGCTTCTCTCTTTGGTGAGTTTCCATCCGTTGCTTCTTGTCCTGCCTTCAGGCGCTTTGGAGAATAGCTTGACTCCCTCTTCTTTGGGGCAGCCCCTGAGATATTGGAACACTGTTTAATAACAAACCCGCCTTAAGAGAGCTTCATGAATACATCCACCCCATTTAGAAGAACAGACAAAAGGGTGCAAATTCACGCCTTGCCTGTTTGGCTCAAGGTAACTTCCTTTAGGATTAGCAGCATTTATTCTTCAGCAAACCAATGCAAGATTTCTGCATTGACGGATCAAGAAGGTACACGGTGCACCGGAGCTGGTAATATATACATACATCCTGTTGTTGCCATTATTGAGCTCAGAAGCATGTTCTCTCCCCCCCACCCCCCCTGCCCTTGCCAGCTCTGTCTAAACGACTGCGGAGCACATGAAAAGCCTCTCCAGTTACAGTTGAGTCTTTGTTAGGTAACCATTAAATGTACTTCAGGCAGAATGAAATTGGTTCTACAAACTGTTGCTACGGAACTGGTGCCTGCGGTTATCGCTGTGCGAGGGAAGACTCTGTGTGCTTTGCAAGCTGGAAAGCTGCTTAAATACTGGGGCTGTTGTGGGCTTTGCTTTATTGTGTTTTTTTTCCCCTCAGACTCTCTTCCACACAAGACCAGCGACAAATTAGTTATTTGCACAAAAAAAAAAAGGTCGTCTCGGCATGCAGCTTTCTACTTTTCATAGGTGTTCTGCAGTTGTTAGTAGCAGCTACAGTACTTTGGACCGTTTTTCTTTCTTTTTTTAATTATATAAGATACAAAAATGCAAAAGAAAATAATAGGAAAGATAGGGGAGGGGAAGGGGAAGGGAAAAGTATAGGAAAAAGAGGGGAGGGGGAGAAAAGGCATTGATTTCCGATTCGCTTTGGTGCAGTAGAATAAGATAACAGCATCCAACTTCAGCTTTTTACTTTTATGTAATAGTACAAGCTACCCATTTCTATAACAACAAACCTATCTAATCAGTAAAACTATCTACCTGGCGTTGATGGGAAATGTAGTCCCATACTTCTGCAGGGCACCATAATGGGGTTGGCAGATCATAGCGGTAATGAAAAGCTGCCTTAGCATTAAGGACACTGGAAGGAGGGACTGTTTTAAAAAGGTCACTGGGAACTTTAAAAAGAATAATTGGGATATTGATTTGTACAGTGCAAGGTAGCTGTGGCTTGGAAGGAAGAAAAAAAATCTGTCCATGAGCCATAATGAGGAGCCTGGTTATCGTGAACTAATCGCACCGTTTGAGCACAATCCCAGCCACCACCCACGCGGTGGTGAGAGTCTCCGTTGCACCCTGGAGCTACCTTCTTATGAAAATCAGTGTTATGAAATTTGTTCTTGTCTGGAACAAATTGTGAAGTTAACAGGCTGAACACCTTGGCCTTTGCAGTGTGAAAATGTCTCAGCGAAGGTCGCCGTTGTAAGGGCTGGGCTTTGAGGGAGAACTTTCCAGGCCAACTTTCCAGATGGTTCCTGAGCATTCTAGTTGAGCTTCTTAATTCTCTTTGATTTCTCCTACTCATCTTTTGCCTTTTACTTCCCTACACGGAATATTAGATTCTTTGGTGTCCATCTCACACACTCTCTCTCTCTCATCTTGAGTGGTGACTGGAAAATATGAAACCTCTTGACTGTGTTCACATAACACAATGGTTATTAAATGAAGCCATTTTTTTGTGTATCCACAACACCTACAAATCATACACTAATCAAACTGGTTTGGTTGGCACGGCATTACCAGCCTATTAAAAAACACAATACTAAAATTCAGTAAGGACAGTAACTGCTAGTATTTTTCTCTGATCTGGTGGAATGTGTGGTTTAAACATTCTCGGGTTTAAATTTAATTTACCTTCTAAATTTCCCGAAGGGAAAACTTTGAAAGGGGCTCTGCCCCAAAATATTTAGATTTAAGAAGTGGCATACATTATATAATTCGCAGGAAGTGTCCCTTGGACAATCTTAAGGCTCAATCAAACTCTATAAGTTTGCCTGAAGGTATTTTGAATTTCTGTATATTCAGTCCTGTTGTTTGATAACCTTAGCTTTTGCCAGGCCAAAAGTTCAGGAGAAAAAAAATGCAAGAGATCAATTCTCTTCTAGAGTTGCACTTCAGATAGAGCCATAATTATATGAATTGTTGGTGTTTTGCTTTAGTCTCCTCTGCAAAGCTGGCCTATTTTTTATTTACTTCGTTTTGTATCGTCTTTATTCATCATTTACGTTTTAGTAATCTCATTTTCTTCTTTAGGCTGGAGCCCATCATCACTTTTGCACACTTCCCTGTTTCAAACGTTCTGACTGTGAAAATTTGATGTTGCATCTAGAACTTTCTTAAGAACATTTGGACTTACTTGTCTTTCCTTGTGGGGGGGGGGTGTAAAGAGGTGTTAAAGCAAATATTTGGCATTTCCAGGGACCCAATACATCTGTCCAAAGTTCTGGCAGATGTTTCTGCATTTGATCCCTTGTCAAATTCACTCCTGATCTTCAAGATGTTGGTTCTTTGAGTGATAAATAACAGAATAGCAGAGTTTGAAGGGACCTTAGAGATCTTCTACTCCAAGCTCATGCTCAAGGGGGGAGACTCTGTATTATGTTAGACAAATGGCTGCTTAACGATTCTTAAAAGCCTCCAATGATGGAGCACCCACAACTTCTGAAGGCAAGTCGTTCCACTGGTTGATTGTTCTCACTGTCAGGAAATTTCTCCTTAGTTCTAGATTGTTTCTCTCCTTGATTAGTTTCCATCCGTTGTCCTGCACTCAGATGCTTTGGAGAATAGGTTGACCCCCCTCTTCTTTGTGGCAGCCCCTCAAATATTGGAACACTGCTATCATGTCTCCCCTGATCCTTCTTTTCATTAAACTTACTAGACAGACCCAATTCCTGCAACCATTCTTCACACGTTTTAGCTTCAACCCTATCTGAATTGATTGATGTTAGGGATCAATGAAGAGGCCAGATTGGGAAACTTATGTAAAGAGATCACGGTGGGTCAAAGTCAGCTTTAATCATAGCAAAACTGCCCACCTCTGCTGGGAGAAAGGAAATATTTGGTGTGAAAAATAGATATGTGGAGATGACACTCAACGCTTGTCAAGAAATTTGATATCTACAAAGCTGGATATGTGTTGAGAGGCAAGAGAACTCTGTGTTTATAACCCCAGTCTCAGCAGAAGAGGAGAGATAGGTGATTATTTCCTATGACTTCATGATTTTTGAACAATTAATTCCAAGAAAACTATAGAACACAGTTATTGGCTGGTTCACACCATCTGATAAATTGGAGTTGGGCAGTTGGTGATTCAATGTGTTCAATCATTGCCCAAATATGCTAAGACACAGTTTGAAGCCTCCGTATTATGTACTTGTTATAACATACCGTGTTATGTGAACATTATAATCACGTCCTGTTAAACCAAGATTGAGGCTACTACATTGTGTGAACTAGTATTGAGTTATTACAAGTATATTATTTTTGTGTTAAGGCCTCATACAGGTGTAACTCAGTTGTGGAGGTTAGAACAGTCAGTATAAAGAGCTGTAATTGCTTTCTGTTTTAGAAAAGTTAAAAATAATCGCAAATAAACTTTCCACATATTTCTCCACTGTTTGGGGTGAAAAACAGGCAGTATTTTTTTGTTGCATTTAAAATACAACAGAGCTTGCCTTGGTTAAAAATACTTTTGAAAACACTTCCACATAAATTATGAAAGTGAGAAGTACATTTATAAAAGAGGGCTGAAAAAATCTGTCTGCATAAATATTGGATTGGATAGCAAGGCGGAATTTGTGCACTGCGGTTTGTTTGATTTTGGCTTAGTATGTGTAACTCAGCCAGGTTGGTTGGGAAACCATAGTTGGTTTGGTGCAACATGTGAACCCACCTCTTATGGATTGTTCCACAGATAATGCTTAAAACCATGGACCAGTGCAGAGATGGTTAACCAGAGGCTCCAACACCAAATCATGAAAATATAGGGAGATACTATTTTGAAGATAAGGTAGAATTTCCGTTCAACACTAAGCTCAACTTCTGATGACTGGATTGATATATTGAGATATTCTTTTGGCAACAGTACAGAATTAATTTGCATTTATCTTCTTCCAGCATGTTATTTTCATTTCCCAGTTTGTTCTACAGCATGGGAGTTTTTAAAAAATAGCCTCCTATCCAACTACTAACCAGTCCTGACTCTGCTTAACTTTTGAAGATCAACCAAAAGGAGGTAGATATTGCCCCCTTAATCTAACTATAGTTAAAATAACTCAAAATTTACTTTTTTCCCCCCTTGCCTGTCCTGTACCTCTTTTAAAAGCCATAGGTGACCTTCAGCTCCCTTCCAGACAGTGCAATGAATCATGAATGGTTAAGGGAACTAGATATGTCTAGCCTAACAAAGAGAAGGATTAGGGGTGACGTGATAGCAGTCTTCCTGTCAAGTGCCAGGAAAATCAGGAGATCCAGACATGCTTCAAATGGGTATAAAGATTTATTGTAAGCTTAAGCTCTCTGCAAGAATCTTAACTACTAACAGTCAAGGAAAATTTGCGGGAGTTAAGGATAGGAAGTAATTCAAGGTGGGTTGGACTTAGATTTCTTGTGGGCACACAGGGACTCGTGACTGATGACACATTTGACCCCTCCCTCGGGCTCAGCCTGGTTATCTCCTACATCTCCAGTACTTCAGGGCTCTCACAGAGAAGAGAAAGTTGGCTTATTCTCCAAGGACAGGACAAGAAGCAATGGGTGGAAGCTCATTAAGGATGCATTCAACCTGGAGCAAAGGAGAAATTTCCTGACAGTGACAGTGATTAATCAACGAAACAGCTTAGGTTCCAGAGTTGTGGGTACTCCATCATTAGAGGTTTTCAAGAAACGCTTGGACAACCATTTCTCCGGGATGGTCTAAGGTCTCCTGCCTTGGGCAAGGGATTGGACTAGAAAATCTCCAAAATCTCTATAATTTAATGCAATTTATACGATGTCTAAGACCCGTCTGTGGATTCTTTATGCCTATACTAATATGCTGGAGCCCCCAGGGAGAAATTCAAGAAGTCTTTTGCCTTTTGTCTCCTCAATTTGTTGCTGACATTGAGCTGTTCATAACTGCAATGAGATATTGTATGACGATCAAGGCTTTTAATGCTGAAGGTTGGAAAGGTTTTGCTTTTAATCAAACGTCAGAAGTTTCACTAACTTAGGTTACTCCCTGTATTGGGTGCTGTAGTTTTTATTTAGCTATAAATAGCTGTGTGGGCTTCTGTAGTCAGACAGGGAGGCCAAAAAGCTATTTCTAGCTAGAACATTTATGTGCCAAAGAACTTCCTCATTTGTTTCAATGGAGGAAGCCTCGATCTGTACTGGCTCCTTGTATATATAGTCTTTAATCAAACAATAAGATCAGCAAAATGTCTTGCGATGAGTTTGCACCTTGTGCTAAACCAGGGAGCTCCCAATTTGGCAACTTTAAGACTTGTGGATTTCAACTCAACTTTATGGCTGGCTGGGAAATTCTGGGAGTTGAAGTCCACAAGTCTTAAAAGTCGGCAAGTTTGGAGGCCCCTGTGCCAAACTGTAGTTCCTTTAACCAAGGTGTATTGAATCAACCATAATTGGTAGGGTTAATCCGACAGAAGGCTCAGTGGCTAAGACACTGGGTTTGTTGGCTGGAAAACTGGCAGCCCAGGTTTAAGACCTGAGCGCCATGCTATAGGGTGAGCTCTCCTCACTTGCTCCAGCTCCTGGTAAGCTAGCAGTTTGAAAGCATGCAAATGTAAATAGATACCAGTTTGGTGGGAAGGTAAAACAGTGGAAATGTCTTCAAACAATCCTGGCTCAATGGCCTTGAAATGGAGGTGAGCATTGCCCTCTACAGTTGGCGAACAACTAGTGGAGTAAAATCCGCAGGGATTCCTTTGTCCAACAGAAGCTCAAAGAAGCAACCTTATGACTTCAGCAATGCTCCTTATGCAGCATGGAAATTTGACATCCAAAAGCAATTTATTGTACAAGACTTACAAATTTTGCTTGGCATTTCCTCAAATCTTGTTGGATGCAAAATAGATTTCTGGATCTTTGCAGACCTTTGCATTACTAGTTTAATTTTAAACCTTAAATATTCAGGGTCAGCCTTGAGTAGTAATGGGGTTGGATTATAGTTTAAGTAACTGTTCAACTAATGGCTTTCCTTGTCAGTTGTTCTGATGGTGCTCTGTTTTCACTGAGATTTGAGTTTAAGAGATTTCAGGGGATAGATACTTACTCCTAGCGCTCAGATGTTGCCTTCAGCCAACTCATGGCTTAGTCACTTTTTCGCATGCTTCATTGATTTCCGTAAAAAAACCTCTCCTGCCAATGTATGGGATATATTTATCACTTCTGTAAATTGGTTGTAACTAAAATGAAGTAAGTCATTCCTATTCAGGTAATCCTCAATTTACAACCACTCCTTTAGCAGCTGTTCAAAGTTATAAAAGTACTGAAAAAAGTGAGTTACAACCAATCCTTGGACTCACAACAGTTCCAGCATCCCCATGGTCACATGATCAGAATTCAAGTGCTTGGCAACTGGCATGTACTTCTGACTGTTGCAATGTCCGGATGGTCATGTCATTGTCATTTATGACCTTCCCAGCCAGCTTGTGACAAGCAAAGTCAATCGGAGAAGTATTTATTGTGGGTTGATAAATGCAAGGTTATTATAAGTACTTTTAAGTACTGAGTGGCAATTGTAGGATGTGTGCGTTTGTTTGTTTGTTTGCTTGTTTGTTTGTTTTTTAAAAAAGCTCTTCATGTGGAAAGAAAAAGTCAATATATCAAAATAGTTTACCACGCAATTATTATTAATAACTGGGTAATTTTTTAAAATATATATATATATAATAAATGTAATAACTGTTTCTACACATTCTTATGATTTATTTAGCATCAGTTGTGAGTTGGGAGGTTTATAAATTTAATAAGTGCTGGTGTACAAACCAGGAGATTGTGAGTTCTAGTTCCGCCTTAGGCCTGAAAAACGGCTGGGTGACTTCGGGCCAATCGCCAGGAGACCGTGAGTTCTAGTTCTGCCTTAGCTATGAAAAATCAGCTGGGTGAGTTTGGACCAATCTCTCTCTCTCTCTCTCAGCCCAGCCCACCTCACCGGGTTGTTGTTGTTGTGAGGAAAATAGGAAGAAGTCTTAGGTGTGGTTTCTGCCTGAAGTTATTTATAAATAAAAATGGGATAGAAATCAACCAAATAAATAAAATCTTAGGGGGGAAAAGGTGGATTGTTTTTCCCCCCCTGGAAGTATTGAACAATTACCATTCTACTAAAGAACCATGAGCTTGTTTTTAACAAAGCTACATACAGTATATATCTATGTGTTGGCTGGAGCACCCGGTCTACCAAGTATAGGATAAATCAGTCTGTTCTGCGTTTCGCTCCAATCTAGGAGCCTGTTTTGCAGGCAGACGTCACATACTGTGAACACTGTAAATTCAAAATTTTTGTGGCTGACAAAGAGTTAGTGGGAGACTAGTACAGCTATTTCAAGCTCTTTAGCTCTCATCAGCTAGTCATAACCCTCTGGGATTCGAACCTGGGCAGCTTGCATGTTCGCCAGTTAATATATATATATTTAAAGCTCTCTCTGTCTCTCTTTTTTTTTTCCTTGCAGCTCGCATCCCAGACTCACCCCAGACTCAAATTGCCGACAGCTTGTGAATAGAGGCTTAAGTGAACATGGCAACATCGCAAGCACCTGCTTTTCACTGGCACAAATGAGAGCCGTGTCTGAAAAAAAGCGATGCAGAGACTTCTCGGTGGGTAGCACATGGCTCTGGAGCGAGCAGCGAAGGCGAAGGAGGAGGAGGGACCCTGTTTTCCGACTGATGCTGCGCTTTGAAGGGCTTCCTCCGTATAAGAAGGGTTGCTAATTCAGAACTCGATTCTCCCCCGATGTGGCGAATTCAGGGTGATCTGACAACGGCTCGAAGGTGAGAAGTCCCAGCCTTTGCTCCTGGGGAAAACACAGTTCAAGTCTTTTGCTTTTCGGTGTGAAGGGAGAGACGTACAGGCTGCCTGGAATTAAAATGCCAGCGAAAGGCAAATACTTTTTAAACGAAAGCGAAGGTTGCAAGTTGACAGACCCCTTGTATGAGAAGTATCTCTATGCAAGTCAACAACACCCACTGCTCTTCTTCCTGCTCTTCATTGTGGTTGCCTATTGCTCGACACTTATCGTTGTGCTCGTCTCTTACGATGTGAGTATGTGCCTGCTCTTCTTAGTTTTTCGATTCTGAATTTTAGATGTATGAACCCACGTATATTAATGCAAACTTGGCCGTCATTTTCAAATGCATAGTGCTTTGCAGTTTTCCAAACAGGTCATCACCAGCAAGTTATGGAAAAGTTGATTTAAAAAAGATACCAAAACGGATGCAGCTAGTTTGAAGAAATGCATAACATTATGGGGAACTTTAGGCAAAACTGCAAATAAGAATCTTATGTTTAGAGAAATGGAAGCACGTTTTAGCCTAAACTTCAAAGAACCCCTCTTCAGCTCATAGAAAGTTTTGGAAGCTTTCTCCTGCAATTCCTATCTGTACCTATTCACAGCAGCTTATATTTCTTGAGAAATTGAATCTAGAATCTGTTAAATGCTTCTCCGGGTGCTCTATAATTTAGAGGAATCTTAGAACTTAAATCGTAAATGTAATAGGAATCTCAGATTATGATTGCTTGCAGCAAGACTGTGGATCTAACGTGATCATTTCTGAAATTCGACTGTTACGTTGACATTGTTATTTTTTTTAATGCATAAAGATCTAGACTTATAAGAACAAACTCCTAAAAGTTTCTAGCCCAGCCAGATATCAGAAGGAGGAAATAAATGTGATAATACTTTCTGCTTAACTCTTTCTGTGATAACAACCATTTGTCTGAAATGGTATAGGGTTTCCTGCTTGAGCAAGAGGTAAATCGATTAGAAGACCTCCAAAATTCCTTCCAACTCAGTTATTCTGGTTACTTGTATTTCTCTACTCTGTCTCTAAATTTCGAGGATCATAGATAAGGAATGTGCCAGATTTACAATTCTGGAGATGAGAGACCACAAGCCATTTCCTTTTTCCAGAATATTTTTTCTAGACATTCACCAGATCTCCCTGAGCATTGCTATTCCCAGAAGAAGAACAAAATTTTCTGATCTTTTCTATATCTCCAATTGAAAGGATCTAATAGCAGGTGATGGGAAAGACCTTCCTAAGAGATTTAGAGAGCAGTTGATCGTCGGAAGAGTCCTCTAGATCTGATTGGACTAAGCTAAGTTTCTTATCTGCCATTAGGAACTAGCTTCTGAATTGGTGATTATTGAAATTATTGAAACGTACAGACCGCAGCAAAATCATATGATGAAATTAAAATGGTAATGTGAGGAATACACGCCAACTTAACACAAAACCTAACTTAAATCAAAATTAGCTTTCTTTTACTTTCAGGAACATGCCGGTCAACACCTGGCCTTTGTTATCACAGTGAGCATTGCTCTCATTATCTTCATCATCATGTATGTTTTAGTTTACATCGAATATTACTTTTGGTGCCAGCTGAAGCTCTTCGCGGTCGTGATCTGGATCAGCTTGCTGGCCATCGGATATGTGTCCATTTTCGACAAGGAAAACCCTAAACCAGCTGCATGGGAACAGGTATTTCTGTCACCTAATTATGACGTCATCCTTGCGCCAGAAAGAGACTACTTGCACACACACACACACACACACTCCCCAAACATTCCTTTCCTGACCCTCATTCAGTCCATCCAGATAGCATTGCCAAAATAGGACAGGAAAAAGACCCAATTTTTTTTTTAAAACCGCTTTTTATTTTATTCAGAAAAAAAGTTAAAAGACAAAACACCAAAATATTAAGAAAAAAGAAAAAAGAACAAACAAGACATCATTAAAAAGAAAAAGGTGCATTAAAAAAGGACTAACAATAATTTCCCTGGCTATTTTTGTACCTGCTCGGCCAACAATTTTAGTTGCCGAGAAATTGAATTTACATCCTTGTTCATTGCAATGTGAGGCTACCAATGAGTTCAGGTCTCCCCGTCTAACTGCTTGTGTTCTTGCAGTCTGGCGGTTAGCTTCCTCTCCATCTGTCCTACACAAGAGCAACCCATACAGGGGATCCAGTAGATTACATTAGAAATATCTCCCCCCTCCAAGCAATCTTTCCTACGTTCATGAAAAAGATTACATTACTCAAGAGTATGTGTGGGGGGAATTGTTGCGGGCAATACGCCGATCAATTTCTCCTAATTCCTGCCAGTGAAGACTCTTCTCTATTAACCTTCTCCTTGTTTTTCTTCCAGGTACCATTTTTTCTGTTCATCATCTTCACGACATATACCATGTTGCCCTTGGCTATGAGAGATGCTGTCATAGTCAGCTCCCTTTCTGCCCTCTCTCATATTATCGTCCTCAGCGTTGCAGCAGCCAAACACCCACAGAATCAACACACCTTGCTCCTTCAGGTAAGGCACCTTGGGGAAACTGAGGCTCAGGACCACCAGTGTCTCCTGGAACATTTGTGGGAGGATCCTCTGATCACAATCACCAAAAGCCAGGCATGATTTCCTGCCTGTTGGAGGCCACAAAGAAAGCAGAAATCTAAATCTTCAAGAGGTTTCAGAAAGATTTAAAAAGCAAATTTAGAAAGAATTGGTCTCCTCAACGTGTGTTATGGTTGATGCCCCCCACCCCTAGTAAGCATCATTTTTCAAGCAATGTTCCTTTCTTGGGGGGGGGGGAGGAAAGGAAATGGAATAATTCTTCTATTAAAAAGGTATTATAAATTGTATAAGCATTGATATTAGAAATGCTTTCCTCTTTAAAATTAGCTAGCTTGTTGGTCCAACGTGCATTCTAATGACTGCTCGTTCAAATTTCAGACAAACCTTTACATAAAGTTTTAACTTTGGGCATGCATAATATCAAGCTATATATGCGTGTAAATACAATATACATTTTATGTTCTTGTTGTATTCCAAATTGGGCATTGGGTGTTCTCTCTTTCTTTGGCAAACCTGGTAGTGTTTCTTTCTTCCTTTTTTCCCACAAGCATCTTAGAAGAGGTTCTGAAGTAACAAAATCACCACGGCCCAAGTTAGGCCACAAAAAGTTAGTTCCCATTGGATTGGAGGCATAGTTTTAGCGTTTCAGCACAGCCTGTAGAAAGTTTGAGCCTCTGCTTGTTGAGTTAGAATGACTATTTAATTTAGAACAAGGTTGGAAGGGACCTTAGAGATCTTCTAGTCCAACCCTCTGCTCTAGCAGGAGACCCTATACCATTTCAGACAAGTGACTGTCTAGTCTCTTCTTAAAAACCTCCAGTGATGGAGCACCCACAAGTTCTGGTGGCAAGCTGCTCCACTGGTTAATTGTTCTCCCTATCAGGAAATTTCTCCTTAGTTTTAGGTTAGATTTCTCTTTAATGATCTTCCACATGTCACTTCTTGTCCTGCCGTCAAATGCTTTGGAGAATAGGCTGACCCCTTCTTCTCTATGATAGCCCTCATCTTAAAATATAAGAGGAAAGATCCTGAGATGACAAGGATCTTAAATTCGTCTGGTATACCAGCTGTTGAGTGAACCACACAGTTCTTCCCAGATCTTTTTCACAAGGCAGTGCTAAATTTCAGAAGGAATATTTTGATTTTTTTTTTTTAATGCCAGCAGTGAGTACTTGAAGATGGATAAAGGGAAATACTCTAGTTTTGTAAATGTGGAAACTATGACCCGCCAAAGTATTTCTGCAGTTGTTTGGCAATCCCTGCTTGTCTAGACAATCCGCTTTTTAAAAATCTGATAAACAAGTCAGCAAAACCATTTAAGATCCACGCCACTGAGGTGTGTGTCATGTTTTGGAAGGTGAGGTAATGCACTTCCCACCCCCAGGTAAATGCTTTGGACGTGATTGAAGCAACTCTTTTGTTAATATGTTGCTTCTTTCTTGGCAAATCTGCTGAATTTTGAGGAGGGATGAATTTTCATGCCATCTTCTCATTTCTGAAGGACTCGCTTACTTTTGGTCAAAAAATGGGCTTGGTTTAATTCCTAGCCAGAGAGCAAAGCAAAACAAAACCTCAGGCCGATTTCCTTTCCTGTGTCAATCAAACAATAATTTCAGTATGAATGAAGATATTTAGAGAGCGGGCAGTATGGAATTCCAGCATGGTAAAAGTCATAAAATGAAACGAAGAGAATATTTGGACTGCCGAGAAACAGATCTAACAGGCCACATTGGATTGTCTCTCCTGAAACTTTTTTTTTAATTAAATGTGGTAACTAGGTATGTTTGCTATGGTTCCTCAATCAAACTGAGCAGGTAGTTAAGATCATGGCTTATTCTGAATGTGATAACTATGGTTTCCTAGTTTGGGAAAAGAAGGAGATACAATGACCTAGTGACACATATATATGGTAGAAGCAAAAAATGGAGAAATTTAGACTAGACTAGACTAGACTAGACTAGACTAGACTAGACTAGACTAGACTAGACTAGAATAGAATAGAATAGAATAGAATAGAATAGAATAGAATAGAATAGAATAGAATAACAGAGTTGGAAGGGACCTTGGAGATCTTCTAGTCCAACCCCCTGCTCAGGCAGGAAACCTAGAGTCTAGACCATTTTAGACAAATGGCTGTCCAGTCTCTTCTTTAAAACTTCCAGTGTTGGAGCATCCACCGCTTCTGGAGGCAGGTTGTTCCACTGGTTAATTGTTCTAACTGTCAGGAAGTTTCTCCTTAGTTCCAGGTTGCTTCTCTCCTTGGTTAGTTTCCATCCGTTGCTTCTTGTCCTGCCTTCAGGTGCTTTGGAGAATAGCTTGACTCCCTCTTCTTTGGGGCAGCCCCTGAGATACTGGAAGACTGCTATCATGTCACCCCTCGTTCTTCTTTTCTTTAGACTAGCCTTATTTGCTTGTATGCAAGGGTGAAAAGGCTAATTCTTATATCAGTGGGTTAAGCTGAGGTATGACTTTGAAATCTGCTATATTTTTTCACCTCTAATGAATGCCTGGCTTTTTTAGAAGTGGCAGGAAGGATATATGTTTAATTTGTACCATATGTGTTCCATTGCACGGAATATTATGTGTAGGAAACCAACCCAAAATTTAATTGCCTTAGACAGAGAAGTTTGCTGACTATGATTTATGATGTAGCCTGTTGTTAGAAACCAACAATTTCTGACTTACATCACTTACAGTGATGTAGCACAATGTGTGAACTTAATCACTGTGTGAAATCACCTGGATTAACAAACATGAGCCAATGTATCAGTCATGGCTTTGGCAATAAACACCCTCTTGAAGTTAATCTAGTTTTGGACAGATTTCAGAGTTCGGAAAATGTGCTTCTTTTTTCGCCTAAAACAAAATACAGTTTCACGCAAGTATTTGTAAAAAAATGTACTCCCCCCCCCCTCCAGTTCTATTATACAGTCGATCAGGGATTTAGGAAAAAAGTTGAGATCAAATACAATGAAAGCAGGGGATTTAATTTAGTTCTTCCAATCTTCCTACAAAATCTAGATCACTGCTGGCAAAATTAAGTTGGAAGGGTTTTTGTCTACTCCATTGGCGTAGCTGCTTTCCTGTGGATGTTGGCTGTATTTATTTTATTTCATCAATGATAGTGAAACAACCCAAGTCTTCACATGGTTGTGTTGAAGGGTCTACAAACACACACACACACACACACACACACACTCTTTTGGCTTTTTCAAGGATTTGACCATCCTCTTTTTAAAATGAGCTTTTATTTATTGATCTTAATTATCTATAGTATTTCAAGGCATCACTTTCATTTGATTTTTTTTTTTTTTTACTGTAGAGTACTGACAGTTGGGTGGGATGAGTTGAATAAATGACTGAAGCATTTCTGGAAAGTTGGTTTTAAAAAGCCATTGAACAAGAGATGGTAGGAGGCTTTCTCTGGAAAAAAAGCCTTGGGGAATTGATGGGGAAGGACAGATAAGACAAAGCTTTCCTGTTGCAAAATTGGAACAAGACAGGATTCTTTGTTTTGCTGTGCTCAATTATTATTTACGGTGAAGTTTGCTTTTAGCCTAGCCCTAGCCTTCTGTGCAGATTGGGCTAT
This sequence comes from Azemiops feae, assembly GCA_023970755.1. Lineage (NCBI taxonomy): Eukaryota > Metazoa > Chordata > Lepidosauria > Squamata > Viperidae > Azemiops > Azemiops feae. The sequence goes on from JALGBA010000904.1 coordinate 315,547, forward strand.
TACGGCTTGTTCAGTCAGATGTGGTTAGGAAGAATCTTGTGAGCGTCACCGGCTGCAAAAAATAGAAGATCACAACTGTATGGTTTTCTTTCATTTCTTCAGCTTGTTGCAAATGCTTTCATTTTCCTTTGTGGCAATTTGCTGGGGGCCTATCACAAGCATCAGATGCAGGACGCCTCGTGGGACCTGTATCGCTATACCTTAAAATGCATCCAAGTCCAAATGAAATTAAAAATCGAAAAAAGGCAACAGGTAAGGGGGATATCCAACTGTAAAATAAAACATGCTTTCCTACACGGCTAATCATTAAGAATGCAATTATTAACCTGCAGATAATTATTTAGTGCAGTACATAACTCACTCCAGTTTCTCTTGGTGCCCTCTGAGTTTTGTTGTTTTCTTGCAGGTATTTCATTACCCAAACTCGGTAACATCATCAGTAGCCAATCCCACTCCCCTCTAGCACTGATGATGTTACCTAGTTGGGTAATGAAATGCCTGCAAGAAAACAACAAAACTCAGAGAGCCCCAAGGTCATTGTTGTTGTTGTTGTCGTCGTTGTCGTCGTTGTTGTCCTCCTCCTCCTCCTCCTCCTCTCCACAAACCCCAATTCCCTTCTAGCACTGATTATGCTACCTAGCTGGGTAAGGAAACATCCACAAGAAAATAAACAAGCTCAGAGAGTACCAAGGACCCCACAATTCAACCCTGAGCTTCAAATATTCTCCTTCGTTCCAGGTTCAGTAAGCCATATTGCTGCCTGCTTGGTAGCCATGAAAGTGAAAACTCAGAAATATTCGTGAATGTTGTTCTAGAATAATTCCTGAATAGTCCAGGAACCTCTCTGGACAACATGAATATAAGCAGAGCGTTTTTGCGCAGATGTACAAGCGTTCGAGTTGGGATGGAAGCACTAAAGGAATGAATGAACATTGAACGGCCTAGTGAGCTTAATGAGGGAGGGGGCTTTGCTCTTATTAATTAGGTTAGATTATTGGTCTTATTAGGTTGCTCCTTCCACCTCCTTTGGAATATTACTCTTGCTTTGAGCAATCCAAATCTTCTTCTTTTCTCCCAGGAAAGCTTGCTCCTCTCTATCCTGCCAGCTCATATATCCATGGAAATGAAACTAGCCATCATTGAGCGCCTGAAAGAAACCAGCGACATGAAAAAGCATGATAATAACTTCCACAGCCTCTATGTGAAACGGCACCAGAACGTCAGGTAAATCTTTCAGCTTCCGAGACCCGCTTTCTCTGTGGGGGTCAGGATCTTAAAGAGGCCCTCAGGTTCTTGAGACTTCTCTTGAGGGAATCACAGCTTCTTCAAGTTGGACTCAGCTTAGAGCAATCCCAGACCAATATTGTTGTTGTTACTTGCGAAGCCGTGTCCGACCCATCGCGACCCCATGGACAACGTTCCTCCAGGCCTTCCTGTCCTCTACCATCTTCTGGAGTCCGTTTAAGCTCACGCCTACTGCTTCAGTGACTCCATCCAGCCACCTCCTTCTCTGTCGTCCCCTTCTTCTATTGCCCTCAATCTTTCCCAGCATTAGGCTCTTCTCCAGTGAGTCCTTCCTTCTCATTAGGTTGGCCAAAGTACTGAGTTTCAACTTCAGATCTGGCCTTCTAAGGAGCAGTCAGGGTTGATCTCCTCTAGGACTGACCGGTTTGATCGCCTTGCAGTCCAGGGGACTCGCAGGAGTCTTCTCCAGCACCATAGTTCAAAGGCCTCAATTCTTTGGCGCTCAGCCTTTCTAATGGTCCAACTTTCACAGCCATACATTGCAACTGGGAAAACCATGGCCTTGACTATACGTACTTTTGTTGGCAGGGTGGCATATATATGTTGGCAGACCAAATATATATATATATATTTGTCCTTTCTCTAGCATCCTGTATGCAGACATCGTAGGGTTCACTCGCCTGGCAAGTGATTGTTCTCCAAAGGAGCTGGTGGTGATGCTGAACGAATTGTTTGGAAAATTTGACCAAATTGCAAAGGTCAGTAAATTCTGGGAACTGAAATCCCCACATCTTCAAGTTGTTGGGGTTGACAACTGGCCTGTTGTGTTGAATGTAGCCATTCTGGTTGGTAAACTAGGAACCACCAGTGTTATTTTTTAATTGTGCAGTCTCACAACAAGATTGTGTGTTGTGCAGTAATAAACTACCCTTTTAAAAATCATGGTGTCACATGTTTGGCCATACAGGCAATCCTCACTTGCGACCAGAATGGAGCTCAATATTTATGTTGCTAAGCGAGACATGCTAAGTGAGACATGGTGGCACAGTGCTTAGAATGCAGTAATGCAGGCTAATTCTGTGACTGCCCACTGCCAGCGGTTCGATCCTGACCGGATCAAGGTTGACTCAGCCTTCCATCCTTCCGAGATCGGTAAAATGAGGACCCAGATGGTTGGGGTCCTCAATATTCTGACTCTATAAACCGCTTAGAGAGGGGTTGTAAAGCACTATACGAAGCGGTATATAAGTCTAAGGGCTATTTGTTAAGTGAGTTTTGCTCCATTTTACAGCCTTTCTTGCCCCTTTTGTTAAGTGAATCGCTATGGTTGTTAAATTAGCAACACGGTTGTTAAGTGAATCTGGCTTCCTCATTGACTTTGCTCGTCAGAAGGTCGCAAAAGGGGATCGTGTGACCCCCGGACATGGCGACCGTCGTAAATATGAACCAGTTGCCAAGTGTCCAAATTTTGATCGCATGACCATGGGGATGCTGCGATGGTCGTAAGTGTGAAAAACGGTCATAGGTGACTTTTTTTTCAGTGCCATGGTAACTTTGAACAGTCACTCAACGAACTGTTGTAAGTTGAGGACTACCTATACAACAGTCCTCGGCTGTACATGGATGATTTCAAATTTGCACGAAGCAAGATTTTTCATTGCTGCTATAACTCCTAAACCAACGGGTTTAAATTGAGGACTGTCTTGTATTCTCCATGCTTGAACCCCAGATAAATTGCAAATGAACCATCCTCCTCCCCATTTTTCTTTCTTTTCTTTCTTTTTTTTTTTTTTAGAATAGAGAAAAATGCAGCTTCAGAGGAAGAGATGACAGCTGATCTGTTTTCTTCCTGCAGAAAAGCCTATAATTGCACTGCTTAAGACAAACGCCGGTTAATTCATATTTGCAATGCTTGATGATTCATGGGCTATTTTTTTTTTTTTTTGCAGGAAAATGAATGTATGAGGATAAAGATTTTGGGAGATTGTTATTACTGTGTCTCGGGCTTACCTGTGTCCTTGCCGGTACATGCCAAAAATTGTGTGAAAATGGGCCTTGACATGTGCGAAGCGATAAAGTAGGTACTTTTAAAAAGCTAGTTAAAAAGTTAGGAGTGGTGATGCAGGAACAGATAAGGTAGCATTACGATAGATAATAATAGGCCCTCCTAATCTTCTGAAAGGAGAAAAATTTCTTCCCCCTCTGATTGTACCAGTGTAGGTTTTTTTTAACGCTTATTGCTCTGTTAAATATTCACATAGAAAAACAAGGTGTCGTGCACTTAGTTTACACTGATTTAAACTTTCATGGATTAGAGCAGGGCTGTTCAAACTTGGCAACTTGAAGACTTGAGCAATCAGAACATATTCAAAAATCAGTGTGATTCTTAAGTCTAGAGATGGGGAAATCAAATGGCTTTCCGTCTTGTCTTCCACCCTGGAGTCCTTTATCATTTTTTTTATTTTTGCAGGCAAGTTAGGGAAGCCACAGGGGTGGACATCAACATGAGAGTTGGCATTCATTCCGGAAATGTTCTTTGTGGGGTGATCGGACTTCGGAAATGGCAGTACGATGTTTGGTCCCACGACGTCTCCTTGGCCAACCGGATGGAATCGGCAGGCATCCCTGGGTAAGCAGCTGAAATCCTTCCAGTGAGTGTCCTCACGATGGCAGACAATTGAAATGTAGAGCGGTTTCCTAGCTGAGGTTTATTTAGTTGGGTTGAGCCCAAGGATGCAGAAAGTTTGGGGGAATAATCTGATTTTCCCGTTGGCCGCAAGAGTCTGCAATGGCATTAGAGCAAGAATCAGGAGGAGATATTTTGGGTTCTTTGTCATGATAGGGAAGCAAAGCATCCTTAACTCTTTCCTCTAGCCCAAAATTTGCCATCACTCTTCATTGCCAATTTTCAGAATGGGATGTCTGGCCATTTTTCCTGGTTTCTGGGTGTGAGAATGGAACCAGGAGGCTTTTAGGAAGTAAGCTGCTTTTATTCCAATTCTTACTTTTGCATGAAAACTATGCAGAGAGATACTTTCAATTTTGAGCAGTGCCGTCTTGACATGTTGGGGGCCCCTGGCAGGCTGTAGATTCTCTACCCTGCTGAGTCCGTTGGGTGAACCCCAATTGTTTGATGTGATTTCTAAACCAGGTTTTAATGTATGAGTGTATGTTGGGGGATGCACAACTTGGTAAGCAATTTATAAAGAGCTGAATTCAACTTCCTTCCTTCCTTCCCCCTCCCTCCTACCTCCCTCCCTCCCCAAAGTGCTTTGGGGTGTGTGCGTGTATTACTAAGTAAGTGGTACTGCTCAGTGCCTGTTGTGAAACTTCCTGAAAACCCTCAATGCAAGCCAGCTGAGTAAACTCTTGGAGAAGGGTGTAGAGTGTGAGGCACCCAGAAGTTATTTAAGCAAGGTAGGAGATGAAAGAAAAGTGCTTTCAGTCTAAAATGGAATTAAAATTGAATGAAGTCTTCTTCCAGTTGAAAACACAATGGGCCATTTGCCCCCCTGTCTTCAGGGTGCCTCTGTGCTAAGCACATAGTAATCACTTTGAATGGCACTACGTTCATCTCCTTCGTTGAAAGGGACGGTACTCATCAGAGCAATATTGCCAAGTGCTTTGTAGACAAACATAGTGGGGGGGGGAAGCAAGAAGGGTGCTTTTAACAGGTCTGAAACCCCTACTGTATTGGGGAATTGAGGGAAGGAGGAAGAAAAGCAGAGAAAACCGAGAAAACAAACAAGGCGGACTGTAGAAGAGCAGGCAGAGTTAGAAGGCGGAGTTAAGCATGTCATTAGTTTGGAGTCATTGTGTTGCCACAAGAGACTCAAATCCAGCCCACCCATGAATTCCGCTGACTTTTATCTAGCACCAATTTAGTATCAACTGTTAGTTGACTAGATTCTTGGGTTTAGGTAAGCAAGAATAAACTCTTCTCTACTTTGTCTCCAATGAATGCTCCTGGTTATTTGCACCTGACACTGATCCTGCATAGAGACCATGTGAAACGGTTGCTTTTGGTAGTAGATGATGAGGGTGGCAAGGAACAGTGGTGAGATGCTGGGGGATGTTGGATGTGTGTGTGTCCATCTATATGCCCGCTTAGCCCCAGATATTTAAGAAGACCTTTTATCCGTCAACCATGCGTGGGGACTGCTATTTTATTTAGTTTAATTGTTTGATCACTGAACACGCTGAAGGACCTTCCCAGAAATACAATCTTCTTCCAAACTGGCCTGGTCTATTCTTCAGATAAAAGACTTGTGTGACAAGGAAGTCTACTATTTTCTAACTGCTGTATTATATTTTATCCAATCCTTTGTGCTGGTAACTGTGGCTTCCTTTATGTGTATTCTCTTCTCCCTTGAAGGAACTCATGACATTTATATAGTCTTTGCTTCCCCGCTTCTAATTGCACTTTCCCAAGAAGACTACACGAAGAAAGAGGGGCTGTCACGAGGGTGAGCCAGAATTATGACACCCTCCTCAGACCTTGTTCCATTGTTATTCAGTGCCTTCCTTCGCTTCCCCCCCCCGCCTCTCCTCTCCTCTTGGGCTTGCATGAGATGCCGAAGTATAGCTTGTTAAATAAACCAGAATTATGCACGGGTCAGAGAACAAAGGGGATCCAAATTAATAAAGCATACTGTGGTTTGTGATGTGTGAACCAAACACCCAATAAAGGAGAATATTTGTAGCTCGGGGTTGAAATAAGGTATTTAGAGGACTGATGATGTTACCTAGTTTGGGTAATGAAATGTCTGCAAGAAAACAGCCAAGCTCACAGAGCACCAAGGACTCCTCGAACCGAGCTATGTTGAGATTTAATTTACAACAAGATTATCTTTGAGGGTCTCTCTCTCTCGTTCTCCCTCCCTTTCGCTTTCCCTCTTTCTGTCCCTCCCTCCGTTCCTCCCTCTCCCTCCCTCCCTCTCTCCCTCCCTCCCTCCATCCTTCCCTCTCCCTCTCTCTCTCTCCCTCCCTCTCTCTCCCCTCCCTCCTCTTCCCTCTCCCCTCTCTCTTCCCCTCCCTCCTCTCCTCCTCCCTCTCTCTTTCTCGCCTTGCTGCTCTCTCCTCTTGCTCTCCTTCCTCCTCTCCTCCCCCCCTCTCTCCTCCTCCCCCTCTCTCTCCTCCCTCCCTCTCTTCCCTCCTCTCTCCCTCCCTCCTTCACTCCTCCCTCTCTCTCCCTCCCTCCCTCGCTTTCCCTCCCTCTCTCCCCGCTCCTCCCTCTCCCTCCCTCCCTCTCCCCTCCTTCTCTCCCATTCTCCCTCCCTCCCTCCCTCCCGCCCTCGCTTTCTCGCTCTTGCTCTCTCCCTCTTTCTTGTTCTCCTTCCCTCCCTCTCCCCCTCCCTCTCCCCCCCTCTCTCTCTGAAAACAGTAGCAAACACCGCACAAAGTAATGTGAATTGGCACAACTGGATGCTCTACCATGCTATCCAGCTGAGCTGTTCAGGAGCAATCCTGCCAGGAATCTTGATTTTGGCTGCCAAATGTGTGGCAGCAGAGAGTTATCGGCAGCCGCCATTGTAATGGTAATCGATTCCTGGGAACGGCGTTCCTGCAAACATTTCAGCCTTTTGTACACTTGCCTCTCTCCGCCCTCTTTGCAGCCGCGTGCACATCACGGAAGCAACCCTCAATCATCTCGGCAAAGCTTATGAGGTGGAAGAAGGAAACGGGCATCTCCGGGATCCCTATCTGGAAGCCATGAACATCAAGAGTTATTTGGTGATTGACCCCAGGGTAGGCATTCTTGGATGTAAAAAAAGAAAAAAGAAAAGCCACACACCCCATGAGAGGCTCCCTTGTTTCACACGTGTCATGCTGTGTCGTGGTTTAACACGATGCATTGGGCAGCTGACAAATGGTTGTGTTTGAATTCATGGAAAACTAAAAACATGCAAACCAGTACAATGGCATAGATCAGTGTTTCTTAGTCTTAGCAACTCTTAAGATGTGTGGACTTCAACTCCCAGAATTCCCCAGCCAGCAAGTCTGGCTGGGGAATTCTGGGAGTTGAAGTTCACACATCTTACAGTTGCCAAAGTTGAGAAACACTGAGGAAGAGTGGTGGTGTGTGAACTAGTCCAGCTATGAATTGCTGAGGGAAAAAAAGTTGCTAGCACGAATAGGGGAATCACTCAGAGATAAATTAAGCATTTCATACAGGAGCTGCGAAGGCAAGCTACGAAGTTGTTGGGTAGACAGTGAAGATAATTGATGGGAAATAGGAAGGAAGGCATTGAAGCCTCACCTCTGGAATAATTGAAAAAAACGACTGCCATCTTGAGAAACCCGCATGGAAAAAGCTGAGGGACAAAAGGATCTGGAGCCTTTAGGGAAGATAGGAGAAGACCCTCTAAATGCCATGTTGGTCAGTGCCTATAATAAAGAAAGAAATGACCGGCGAGAATGATAGAATAACAGAGTTGGAAGGGACCCTGGAGGTCTTCTAGTCCAACCCCCTGCTCAAGCAGGAGACCCTATGCCATTTTGAACAAATGGCTGTCCAATTCCTTCTTAAAAACCTCCAGTGGTGGAGCACCCACTGCTTCTGGAGGCAAGCCAAAGTTGGTGGTTGCAAACCAGGGATATGAAAAAGTCAAGGCTGCACACTTCATTTTAGGTTATTCAGCCACATCTGTGTGTCTGTAGCATGTCCATGCAAAATGGAAAGCTGAAAAGAAACAGAAAACAGAAGTATGCAGAGAGGAGTTAAATAAGCCTAATCTAAAAATATTGTGGAGTGATGTTGTCTAAATACATATATTCTTCTGCTGACACCAAGCTTGCCTTTGATCAGGTGGCCCATGATTATATTTTGCTCTCTGCTTCCTTTCTCCTTTTTTTTCTTTGTTATGTGTTGTGATTGTAACCAGAAATTGGGAATAATGAGGGTCAGGTGAGATATCAAAAGCTGAACTTTAACTGAAGCCTGCAACCCAGGAGGTTTTATTTTGGTTGCGTGCACTTGGAAAAGGAGAGGAGAATGTATTCAACGTTCAGTTGCCATGAACCACCAATCCCGTGAAACAATGGCTTTTAAATTTTGATCTCCAAGGAGCCCTTCAGGAATCCAGAACGGCTGTTCTTTAAATGTGTGTAATTAAACAGAGTAGGCCCTCAGACTCCCACGCTTGCTTTAAGTGCAGTTCTACCAGCATTTTGAGAAGAACTGGTTTTTTTTTTAAAATAAAAGCCGTTGCACAATGAATACTCTCCTAGTTTGCTTTGCTCGGCTTACAAAAGAGATTCGAGCTTTTTTTCTTTTTCTTCCCTCCCTCTGTTTTTCAGCAATTTCTACAGCTCTGACATAATTCCAAGGCCAATGGCAACCTGTTTGCCTTAGATATTTTCATTAATAAAGGCTATTAGTGCTACTTTACAGAACATAGCGGACAACAAGCAGTCACAGTTCCAAATTAATAACCTTGCACAGACTACATTCTTGTAGAGCAGTGCCTCCCAAGCCAGGGTAAATTACTCAAAATTGGATAAAAGTGGTTTTTCTTTGGGTAAAGACCCACGAACCCATTACCAGTCACAATTGGTGGAGGTTAATGCTTGCTATTAACTGGTTTCTGTTGTTTTTTTTTAAGTTCTTTTAATCCTGTTTACCCGTAGTGGGACTATAAAGTGCTCAAAGTCAGCCTTTGGAGCAGCAACTAAGCCTATAGAATGTAAGATCCAACGGAAGAGAATATAGCTCCAAAATTGAATTCTGCCTTCTGAGTTTGGTTGTTAGCTTGCAGACGTTTCATTATCCAAGTAGGTAATGTCATCAGTGCTAGTGCCCAAACACAGCTTCAACTGGGAAACTAAGCATCCGAGACCAAGTGAAATCCAAAAATTGTAGGGAATTCCTGGGAGTTTGGCCTTCAGACAAATCAGCCATCAACGAATACAGAGATAAACGCCATTTACACGCCATTCAAAAGACAGTTTTAAAAAGCTAAGAAGGAAATCAAAAGACTAGAAGATGTCTTCTCCAGCAACCAACACTTTTATAAGCAAGGATTAATCCCAGACAAACAATCTAGCAGAAAACAATACCTAATCAAGGCACTACTGAGGAGAAAACCACATCCCCACCAACACCGGCAGGGCAATCTATGGTATACAAACAGGGAGTAAACCTCACACTCACCGGCATTGATCATGTAACTGAGTTGGGTCATGAAATGTCTGCAAGCAAACAGCCAAGTTCAGAGAGCACTAAGGACTCCAGAAGATAAAATAAATAATGTGCCCAATATAATCATTTATATTCTCTCTCTCTCTCTCGTTAGTCAAAACAGCGTGCCACCAACAATCATTTTCCTCAATCCAGAGTGCAGGACGGCTTGAAGATGAGGGCCTCTGTCCGGATGTCACGATATTTGGAATCCTGGGGTGCAGCTCGTCCTTTTTCTCACCTCAACCACCGAGAGAGTGTGAGCAGTGAGACTTCTGCGCCCAACCGCAGACGCAGGAAGGTGAATCTTGGCTGTAGGTTCTTCAAAAGTGTCTTCCAAGTCCTTTGATAAGATATGGAAGCGAGCATGAGGTTTCTCATGAACAGGAAAACAAGGAATTGAAAAATGGCTATACGGGAACATATTCCTTTTCATGTCTGTCATTGTCAGGTGTGAAAGAACAAGTCCTATTAAACTGATTTATTGCTACTACTCATGCCTATGCGCAGGAATCTTCTCAACTAAAGTTAGCCGCTGCTTGGAGTTAGATAGGGGTCAACGGAATTCAAAAGGGTGGTTGTATTTATTTTGCTTGTGGCTATGTAGGGATTCTAGGCTGATCCCTCTTTTAACTCCATCCCCAGGTTCTGCCACTCCTCCTACCGTGACCATGTTTCCCATTTGTAATGGATATAAGATAGGATATAAGTTAAATTCATAATTTTGCATCAAAGGGGGAAAGAGCTGCAAAGATTGAGGATGGAAAACTTCTGTTTAGCAGTTTTGTGGAGGTCACAAGGCTTTTGCCCTTGTTCTCCTCCTCCTCCTACTTCGGAAGGTGGCATTATAGCAGCTCCCAACCATTTATGATATTTTTTTCTCTTCTGGAGAATTGAGTCTAGATCACCTTTATTTACAGGTACCTATCACATTTAGAGTACAAAATCTATACGCATTATTTACTTCTTTAAAAAGTAAAACATGCTTCTCCATGCTTTCCCCTTGCTTAGGAGATAGCCCTGCAACTCGCAAGTCGTCAGAGGACGTCAGAGAGGCAAGTTTCATCTCCTTCTTTACTACCTGGTTCAGTACCTTTTCTTAATCCTCCAGCCCGCAAAGCGCTTTATAAAGAAGGAGAAAGATCAAAGACCAGCATGCGCAATGCAATTAAAGGAGAGTCTATATAAACTCCAAACTCTCCCTTGGAAGAGAAGTTCAGCAGAGGATCACCAAGAGAAGAGAAAATGTGTAGTTTAGGACTGAACTGCAGGATCCTTGGTGCTCTCCGGGCTTGGTTGTTAGCACTGATGACGTTACCTAGTTGGGTAGTGAAATGTCTGCAAAAAAAACCAACCAAACTCAAGAGAGCACCAAGGATCCCACACACCTCTTCTCTCCTTCCCACAAACCCCACTCCCTCCTAGCATTGATGATGTTACACAGCTGGGTAGTGAAATGTCTGCAAAAAAACCAACCAAACTCAGAGAGCACTTAACAGCCGTGTCACTAACATAGCAACTGCAGCGATTCACTTCACAGTTGTGGCAAGGAAGGTCGTAAAATGGGGCACATTTCACTTAACAAATGTCTCTCTTAGCAGCAGAAATGTTGGGCTCAGTTGTGCTTGTAAGTCGAAAATTATTTGTATAATGTAAAAGTAACAATATTACACACACACAAAAAAAATATCTACGCGTACGCAAATATACCCATTACACAAGAATAAGCTCACCTAAAGAAATTGTACCACTGTTTTTTCAGTTTTTCTGTGTAGGGTTTTCCTAAAGAAATGGAGACTAATTGTTACAGAAACCCTCTCTGCCATTTCCCTGACCACAAACTAAGATTCTCAGGCACTACTTTTCAATCATTGGTTAGTCCCTTCTTCTCCCACCTGATGAGATGCTGGGACTAGGACTTCTGAAAATCTTGGGCAACATGATAGTAATACAGAATCAGCTGATTGTTAGAAAGGAAATTTTTGACTTGATAAAAGCAGAGCCTTAATTTGCAGTTAGGGCTTGGGAATTCCGTGGTTGGATATGTGAAACTCCCCCCCCCCAAAAGCATTTAAGCTGATTATGCAGCCCCCCCCCCGCCTCTTTCCCCAATGAGCATAATGTCAGGATTGCAAAGAGGAAATTGAAAAATAGAGAAACACATCAGACATTTTTCCCCTTGTCTTCTGAAGTTTTCCTGTACTCTTCTTTCTTTTGCTGTGCCTAGAAACTGCAGTCTAACACAAACACGGACAGGTAACACAACCACGTACATGTTTTCCGGCTATTGCTTTATGTGCTTTTGAACAGCATAAACTAGTTATGTTTTAATTGGTTCTTACACTTTTAAATTGGCTCCTTCAAACTTTAAAGAAGGGACCTAAGGCTTTTTTCTCTCTCCTCAAAATAATTTAAGGTTCCTTTGGGAGAATGCAAGTATCCCAGAAGAGATTGCTGTTGCTGTGATTTTGAGGGAAATGTTTTAATTGATTTGCTAATTATTGGCCTGGATCTATGTGTTCCATCAACCTTTCCTTTCTCTTTCTCTATCTGTCTGTTAGTTGGGATGGATCTAGACAACACTACTTATGTCCCCCTTCTGTTCTAACCTATAAGTGAGTTTTTCTTCCTCTTTTACTTTCAGTAATTGTTGTTTTTCCCCCCAGTGTGCTGGTAATTCTCCTGGTAGTTTCTCATTTCACCTCTTTCTAAGGCAGGGGTGTCCAACGTTGGCAACTTTAAGATTTGAGATCCGATAACGTTGGCTGAGGAATTCTGGGAGTTGAAGTCCACAGATCTTGAAGTTGCCAAGGTTGGACAACCCTGCTCTAAAGCCAGTTGACATCCCCTCTGACAGATGAAAAAGACAACGGTGGCTGGATTCACATACAGCAAGCTAACCCATAAATCATGGTTTTATGAACTCCTTAACTGAGCTCCCGTGTCATGCTTAGCCATCGCCAAACAAGCCGAGTTATGAATGTGAATCCAATTGGAGAATTTTCTTGCTTTACTGCCACAAGCCACAATATTGCACAAATCTGTTCAGCGACCGTTCCAGCCTTGTATAATTTTTGGTTGATAAAGGAGCATCTTTACTATAGTTTAATACAGGCTAAATCTCTGTCTCTTCGCAACTCCAATTTCTCATTCTCGATATCCAAGTGGACCAAACTGGACCACTTTTTAATATTTCTGTCCTCCAGCTTGGGAGGTGGGCTTCTAGGGAACGCTGGAGGTTCACCTCCCGTCCTAGTCATTTCTCTGAATGTTTGGAAGGAATCCTTTTTAATAGTGACATTTTTTTTCTTTTGTTTCTTTTAGAAATACCTCTCAGAAAGGAAGAATGGAAGAAGAAATTAATGATAAAATGATGTCGACCATTGAGGGCTTGAGTTCAGCCAAGTAAGAAAGCAGAACCGCTCCTCTTGCAGATAGGAGAAGAGATTCCTTCTCCGTTTTTAGTAAAAAAACAAAAAAAAAAAGGTGTCATCTTTTCATCTTGAGCTTGCGTGGGCTGTCTATAGCCGGTTCATCTGGTACATCTTCAATTCAGTGGTGGGATTCAGCCGGTTCGCACCACTCCGGCAGAACCGGTAGCTAATTTTTTGTTGCCCAGGCCCAGAACGGACTTCCAGAAGCGGCATCCACACAGAGAACCGGTTGTTCACCTATTTGAATCCCACCACTGCTTCAATTCCTGCTAAAGGAAATGTTACAAAAATCTTCTTGACTCATTCTCGGGCGCCCTGCAGCTTAGCGTAGTTTTTATAGGCAGTCCTCGGCTTAACGACCACAATTGTGAGTAGAATTTCTGTCGCTAAGCAAGGCGGTCATGAGTTGCATTCAATTTTATGACCTTTTTTTTTTATTCATCGCTGCAAAAGAACCATGATTAGATTAGATTAGATTAGATTAGATTAGATTAGATTAGATTAGATTAGATTAGAGTAGAGTAGAGTAGATTAGAGTAGATTACCTTTATTGTCATTTTTTCCTGTGGGCACAACGGCACACATTGAAAATGAAATTTAGTTGCTTGCTCTCAAAGTGTACACATACACAACACACATTTAAAACATACTATGTACAACATACGTATAGACCTACACCCTTACATATAAATATTAATCACTGTCCATCTTGAATACATAACGGAAGGAGGAAGCTTGAGAGTTCACAAGGTTAATACTTGTATGGAATGAAACTATGGCTCAATCTGGATGTTCTGCTTCGGATACCACAGAGCCTCCTCCCAGAAGGTAGCAAGGAAAACAGGTCGTGGAGAGGATGTGTAGTGTCCCAGATAATCTTACGGACCCTGCTCAAGCAACACTTATATGCCACGTCCTGGACAGAAGGGAGGGAACTGCCAATAATCTTTTCTGCCGTCCTCACCACTCTCTGCACCGCCTTCCTGTCTGAAGCAGTGATGCTTCCAAACCAGACTGTGATGCTGTATGACAGGATGATGTGGCCAAGACTGGGTTTAAAGACAGCCAGTTACTCTTTAATATTGTAGTTCATTTCTGGAATTCTAAATTGGCTTCAACTTTTCATATCTAAAATTCTCTCTGTGCTAGATGCTAACGAGAAGGTTTAGTGTTACAGGCTTTTAAAAGCACTTAAAGCACAATTAAGTCTTAACTTCAGAGACAATGCAGCAACTAGAAAGGCGCCATTGAGACTAGATAATTCTAAGAAATACATTTTGGTTCTGCAATGCAGGAACCAGTGAAACCTTCATTCAGAACTACTTAATCCTTTAGAACAATATTCCACCTTTTATCCAGTTTTGACTGAAGGTCATAAAACACAATGTAGAAAGTTTTATATCCTTCCCCCTTTTTATTGCTCTGTGTTGTGTTTTCCTTTATTTGTCTGAATTCCAAAATACTTGCGTGTATTTTTAATAGCCTGATTTTTTTGACGGACGAATCCTTTGCTTAAAATCATTAGAATTTCACACTTGGTGCATAACAGTTTCTGTTTTCTTTTCCTTCGTGCAGACCATGGTGCGGTAAAAAAGATGATTTCCGTGGACTGTGTGGCTTTTTGCTGTGCTTTGTCGAAACAGGACTGGAAAAAGAGGTTTGTAAGACATTGGAGGAATGTTGGACATTGGAGTAAAATCTTTCAGAGCTCAAAAATGGTTGTCCTCCGGGCTTACCGTTTGAAAAGGAAGCTAACCTTAACAAATCCAAATGTAATCTTATGGCTTCCTGTTTACAGAATTGTAGGCTGAGACAAAACCTTCCGTTCATTTAGCTTCAACCAGTGTCCTAGAAAAGGATACTTTCAGTTTTCCTTTGAATATTACTTATCTTTTTTGAAGGAATCTGATGCCTCTTTAGTTGGTAGGATTGAATATAGAGGTAATATCTAAGGACTCCCACAAAAGAGGGAAGGTCAACCTATTCTCCAAAGCACCTGAAGGTAGAACAAGAAACAATGGATGGAAACTAATCAAGGAGAGAAGCAGCCTGGAACTAAGGAGAAATTTCCTGACAGTGAGAACAATTAATCAGTGGAATGAGTTGCCTCCAGAAGTTGTGGGTGCTCCATCACTGGAGGCTTTTAAGAAGAGATTGTCTGAGACGGTATAGGGCTTCCTGCTTGAGCAGGGGGTTGGACTAGAAGACCTCCAAGGTCCCTTCCAACTCTGTTATTCTGTTCTGTTCAAGATACTGGTTGTGGGTGCTGCATCACTGGAGGCTTTGAAGAAGAGTCTGGACAATCACTTGTCTGAAATGGCATAGGGCTTCCTGCCTGAGTAGAGGGTTGGACTAGAAGACCTCCAAGGTCCCTTCCAACTCTGTTATTCTGTTAATCCTTGACTTACACACCACAAATGGGACCAGAATTTCTGTTGCTAAGCAAGGCCGTTGTTAAATGAATCATACATGATTTTATCACCTTTTTTGCCATGGTGGTTAAGCAGGTCAATGCAATTAAGTGAACCGCATGGTTGTTAAACGAATCCAGCTTCCCCTATTGACTTTGCTTGTGGGAAGCTGACTGGGAAGATTGCAAATGATGATCAGCTGACCCCAGCATGCTGCAACCATCATAAATACATATCGGTTGCCATGGGGATGCTGCAATGGTCATAAGTATGAGGACCAATCATAAGTCACTTTTTTCAGTGCCATTGAAAACTTCAACCAGTCACTAAAGGACTGGTTGCAAAAAGAGGATTACCTGCAATTCTATACGTTCTGTAGCAAAGAGGTTGTATGCCAGGGTTCATTCTGTTTATTTATTTTTTTGTCCTCCATGACAAAGTCACCCCGAAAGATGGTCTTTTATGAATATATCGAATCCTTTTCTATTTCTTTTTCTTTTTTTCCAGTATCGTACAATTCCTATTCGCAAATTGAGGGGTTATTTTGTATGTGCTGGCATTGTTTTGCTCTGCATGTTTACAGTACAGATATGCATTATACCACGGTAAGTGTTGTCTTTATTTTTATTGTGCACTCAATCCAGTTTGTGTCTTCTTCGAACCCCAAGGATTGTCTACACATCGCATTAAATCAATGACATTGGCCAGTACTTCCTTTCTTGCACAGCTACATTTGAAGAAGAGATTGGAGAGCCATTTCTCTGAAAGGTTATAGGGTCTCCTGCTTGAACAGGGGGTTGGACTAGAAGACCTCCAAGGTCCCTCCCAATTCTGTTATTCTGTTTTTCCATATAACTCTTAATATTTTTGCATGTTCAGAGGTTTTTCTGCAAAATTGTAGATTCCCCCCCCCCCTCACAGAGCAGAGTAGTAAGGAATAGAGTAACGAGGAAATAAAATAGCAACTCAGGCTAAACTTTTCTTCTTAATGTGCTGGTTTTCCATGCACCTTTATTGTCTTAAGTGCCAAGAGATTTTATTTATTTATTTCATGAAATTCATATGCCACCCATCTCATTATCTAGCGACTCTGGGCAACTTACAACGCCGTAAGTAATTTTCTAAAACCATTAAAAGGTTAAGAACATTAAAAGATTAGGCACTGAAAGTAGCACATTAACATTAACTACAAAATGGATAAAAGAGGATATGGAGGTGATAACTTCTCCTGATCTACTAGCCTCCGTCAACTCAAGGAGGATTTATATGCCAAAAAAAAAAAAAAAAGCACGAGGCAAAGGGAATTTTCTACATATCTGTTTTTTTGCTCCAAAGCTGTGATTTTATCAAATATTTCCTGCATAGTGAAAAGCCACTTAGGAAAAGAAAAGCGCTTGGGATGGGTGATCCTAATTAAAATTGAATAACGAACTCCAGATCTTCAGGGTCCAGTTTTGATAGAAGAGATTCAGAACCTTTCTGGAGAATTTACAGTTTCTGAATTCTTAATCTGCTTTTGCTTGCTCTTTCCCTGCTCTTTCTTTTACTAATCTAGCTGAAATGTTAATTTATATTGCTAGTCCATGTGTGATATGCCCTAGGCTGAATAAATAAATCCTCATTCTCTCCTTCAGGTCACAAACATTAGGAATCTCATTTGGGGTCGTAGCAGTCATCATGGGGCTGATTTTGTGCGTGTGCTTTGCGGATGACTGTTGGGTAAGTAAAAAAGAAAAGAAAAGAAGGGAAACCAAAGTTGTAGACCAGTGTTTCTCAATCTCGGCAACTTTAAGATACGTGGACTTCAAACTCCCAGAATTCCCCAGGCGGCATGCTAACTTAAAGTTGCTGAGCTTGAGAAACACTGCTCTAGATTGCAAAATGTCTTTTAAAAGATGCATTTTATTAAAAGGTGAACTGTCGGCTCAGATTTTCAGATCTGCAAGTGGAATTATGCATTGCTCCCATTTGTGCAAATCCAAAAAAACTTTGTAGTCTCGTTCTAGACTCTAGTTTTGTAGTAGAAGAGACTCAGACCTTTCTGGAGAATTTACAATTTCCGAATTCTTAATCTGCTTTTGCTTGCTCTTTCCTTCCTCCTTCTTTCACTAATCTAGCTGAAGTGTTAATTTATGTTGCTAGTGATATGCCCTAGGCTGAATCTAGAGCTAGAATTCATGTCATTTTTATCTGCCATGTGGCTATAAGGGCTGGGCTCTCAATTGTCATTTTTAGCCTGATTTCGATCCCAGACAGGCTGCATAAAATAAGAGTCTCTGACTTGGTATCTAGAAGGACCTCACAAAAGGAAGAAAGAAGGGGAGGGAGAAAGAAGAAAAAGTAAGAAACAAAAGTAATTCTCAATTTACAACAGTTCATTGACTAGCTGTTCAAAGTTACAATGGCACTGAAAAAAAATTACTTATATGACCATTTTTCACACAAACATTGTGGCATCCCAACAGTCACATGATCAGAAATTCAGACACTTGGCAACTGACTCAAATTTTTGACAGTTGCCGTGTCCTGGGGTCATGTGACGAGCAAAGTCAAGGGGGAAGCCAACTGTGTTACTATCTTAACAACTGCTGTGGTTCAGTCAACAAACTGTGGCAAAAATGGTCATAAAATGGAGCAAAACTCAGCCGTCTCACTTCACGACAGAAATGTTGGGCTGAATTATGGTGGTGAATCAAGAGCTACCTGGAGTACCAGATTATAGGAGTTGAACGGAAGCTCATCAGATTGTAAAGGAGGCTTCAGAGGTGTCCAAAGAAAGCTGTGGAAATTATTACTGGTTCTTTCAGCGGTCTAATCGAATTGCTGTTGCCTTTTTAAAAAAAGCACATTTCTGGTCCTAATTATCCTCAGAACTGCAAACACGTGTGATGGTGTGATGTAACGTCTGTGCTACCGCTGGTGGATTTGCCATCTTGAAACCTTTCTTCTTTGTCGGCAGAGATGCTGCGCAAAGCGATGGCCGCTGACACGCTACTTCCGCCAGCTTTCTGAGAAAGCAGAAACGATGCCCTCCATCAGGCTTCCCCTGGCCATCCTCGCCCTCGGCTCGCTGCTGATCCTTGCTGTTTTCAACCTGGTAACGCCTTCTGTTGAATGTTCATGGGGGACCCTGCTTGCCCCCATCTGCAATCATGGCTGATGGGAAGGCCTTATACCAGACATGTCAAACTCGCGACGTCATGTGACGTCGTGCAAAGTATCGGGACTGTTTTGCCATTGCTGGCAATGGGGTGGGTGTGGCTTCTGCGTGACGCATCCGGCCCGCGGGCCGGCAGTTTAACACCCCTGCCTTATACGATGGGATGGGATGGGATGGGATGGGATGAGATGAGATAAGATTTATTATCACTTTTTTCTGTGAACACACTGGCACCCATTAAAAAATGAAATTCTGATGCCCACTCTCAAAAGATATCTATATCTATATATTATCTATCTATCTATCTATCTATCTATCATCTATCTATCATCTATCTATCTATCTATCTATCTATCTATCTATCTATCTATCTATCTATCTATCTATCTATCTATCTATCTATCTATCTATCTATCTATCTATCTATATAGATAGATATATAGATATATAGATATATAGATATATAGATATATAGATATATAGATATAGATAGATATAGATAGATATAGATAGATATAGATAGATATAGATATATAGATATAGATAGATATATATATATGTAGGTCTTTGGTAATTCGGGTTTTCTCCCGCGTAACATTGAAAGTGTCTTGGCAACGTTTCGACGAAGTCCCATTCGTCATCTCCAGCCTGAAGATGACGAATGGGAGTTCGTCGAAACGTTGCCAGGACACTTTCAATGTTACGCGGGAGAAAACCCGAATTACCAAAGACCTACATACAAACACCCGTGAAAACCTCAGAAAACATATATATATATATATATGTAGGTCTTTGGTAATTTGGGTTTTCTCCCGCGTAAAATTGGAATTTTACACTTCCAATTTTAGGCGGGAGAAAACCCGAATTACCAAAGACCTACATACAAACACCCGTGAAAACCTCAGAAAACACACACACACACACACACACACACACACACACACATATAATCTATCATCTCTATCTAGCTATCTATATCTAATGTTCATGGACCACTAGAATTCAAAAGTTGCAAAATTTACCCCAAAGGTGCTTCTCCCCCCCCCCCCCAAAAGGCAACTGGACTATCTTGGGTTTTTTTCTTTGAAAATGTTTCGCTTCTCATCCAAGAAGCCTCTTCAGTTCAACCCTTCTGTCACTTCAATCACCCTTCTTTTCCTTTTGAAAACTCTTACTGTTTTGGAAATAAACGTATGTGTTTTGAATTGCCACCAGAATATTCCCTAACCAGCTTTTAATGTCTTCATTAGCTAGTGAGCCAGCCTGGTGGACATCATACCTCACCAAATTCCAACCCAGTGAGTAAAAATCTGATTTTATTGGCTGGAATAATAATTGCTCTTAATAGCAGGTGTGAGCTATTCAACAGATTCTTATCACAAGGTGAAAATACTCTATAATGTTTTGATTATAGGCCGCGCTGACTTTATCTAGCTTTTCCATCTCCTTTCTGTAGAATAGGTTTGTTGCTGTTGCTCACAAATTGCCTTTTTTAAACAAGAGCTTATTGCAGGATGGAGATTTCCAAATGAACCTTGTTCTATTTGGATCCGATCTTGATTGTGTCGCATTTATATTCTGTTGATGCTCTTGGCTAAAAGCCAGGTTAAAAAATCAGAATGCGAATGATTAAAGTGAGTTTGAATCCATTGGAAATGTTTATTTTGAAACATTAATCCCATGCATAACTTTTTGTTTGGGGGGGGGGTCATCTATACAGGCAGTCCTCGAATTATAACCTTTCATTTAGTGACAGATTGAAGTTACTACCACAGCACGGAAAAAAGGGGCTTATTTTTTTTCACATTTACAACCATTGCAGCATCCCCCCTGGTCACATGACCAAAATTTGGGTGCTTGGAAACTGGCATGTATTTATGACAGTTGCATTGTCCTGGGTTCGAGTGATGACCATTTGTAACCTTCCCACCCGGCTTCCGACAAGCAGGAATTCTGGGAGTTGAAGTCCACAGGTCTTAGTTGCCAAAGTTGGACACCCCTGCTTTATATTTTGACTCGCACAATATTTTAAAACAATAGTAATAATAAGCCCTCTCTGCTAGTAGTCTGACATGAAAACATGACCGCATGATTCACTTACCAAATGCAGTGATTTGCTTAATGACAATGGGCAGGAAATGAGGCACCACTCGCTTAACAACTTCCTTGCTTAGAAATGGAAATTTTGTGGTCATAAGTCGGGGATTGCCTATAGTTTTTTTTTTTTTTTTTTGTCAGCCCCACTGAATAGTTCAGACTGGAAAATATTTACACAAGCAGACTAGAACTACACTTTATTGAGATAAAATATAGTAACAAAGACCTGTATCTTCGCTCCTTCTTTTACCTCAGAACGTCAGGAAGGAGTCTTTCCTTATCTTGTTTCCCAGGACTAAAGAGTATTTCCGCCCTCTTACGTGTTTTTGTTAAGTTGTCTCTTCAGTTTTTCTTGTGTGAAGCCCATTGTATCACCTCAATCATTATTTATGTTTTTCCCCTCTTCTCCCCCCCCCCCAAAAAAAAACCAGCTGCCTGGAAACCATTCAGGTATTGAAGATGGGTCACCTGCTAGTATGATTACGATCTACCCGGTGAGTGGAGAGGGATGTAATATTTTAAAAGTACAGATTTGGGTAACCTGCTTGGACAACAGAACCTCCGCTAGTACTCTGACGTGAAAAACATTTGCTAACTCTTGCTTAAATCCTTCTTTTCTACCAGTATTATGCCTACTGCTGCCTCCTGAGCTTCGTTGCGTGTTCTGTGTTCCTCCGAATGAGTTTTGAACTCAAGCTAATGCTGCTCTCGGGAGCTGTCGTCGGGTATTTCGTCGTATTTAACCGCAATCCGTATGTCACCTGCGACCCGGACTGTGCACAGAGGTAGGAGGAGCTTGTATCTCAAGAGTAACTTTGCCAGGGGACGGAGTGAGGTGGGGTGGGGTGGGATGAAAACGATAGTGAAGTAATAGTGGAAGAGATGAAGTTATTCAGGTCTATGCAGACTATTTTAAGATGCCATTTCCCATTGAAAATATCGTGGTGGTGCATATTGTTTTGGACTGGGTACTACAAAATGCCATTAAGGGGCAATTGGATTGTTTCTTTGATGTCACTGTTATAAATAGCATTTGCCTTTCTTCTATTTACATACTTTATTTTGAGCACTGAAATGAATGTTCTAACAAGTTTGAAATGAGCTCACATTTCCCCTTCCTTCCTTTTTTCTTCCTTCCTTCCTTCCTTCCTTCCTTCCTTCCTCCCTCCCTCCCTCCCTCCCATACACACACTTCCTTTGTTTCTCCTTCCTTCCTTCCTTCCTTCCTTCCTTCCTCCCTCCCTCCCTTCCTCCCTCCCATACACACGCTACCTTTGTTTCTTCCTTTTCTTCCTCCCTCCCCTCCCTCATACACAACATGCTCCTTTCCGTCCTTCCTTCCTTCCGTCCGTCCTTCCTCCTCCTTTCCTCCTTCCTCCTCCTCATTCCTCTCCTCCTCCCTCCTCCCTCACTCAGACACACATGCTTCCTTGTTCTCTTTCCTTCCTTCCTTCCTTCCTTCCTTCCTTCCTTCCCTCCCTCCCTTCCTTCATTCTTTCCTTCTTCCCTTCCTTCCTCCCTCCCTTCCCCTTCCTTCCTATCTTCCTTCCTTCCTTCCCTCTCTCCCTCCCTTCCTTCCCGAAAGCCACTTCACTGTTTCTCTTGAGGAAGATACTTTTAACAGACATTAGTGCAAGTTTTCTTTCTTATGCATTCTGTAGTTCAAACTTTTGAACTTTTTCAATCATAAACATGTGTGTTTCATGTAATTGTTCTAATTTGTTCTTTTATTTTCTACTTCAGGCTTTTTATAAAAAATCCCAGAATGATGATCAATTTGTACCTGGCACTCTTTTATATAACTCTGGTTCTGTTGTCCAAGCAGGTATGGATTCGTGTATGGCTTATGTCTGTGTCTCCTCAAATTTTCAGCCCAGTAACTGGGAAAGTTGACCCCAACACCCAGAAGTGTCTTTCTATCAGTCATTATTATTATTATTATTGCTCTTTACATCTGTCATTGTCATCATTGTTTGTTCACAGAACAAATGTATCAAACGACAATGCATACAATAAAAACTGAACTGTGAAAAACTAAAACGTAGAGCTCCTTTATAACTTGGAAAATAGTCTATCTAATAATAATAATAATAATAATAATAATAATAAAGTTGGAAGGGACCTTGAAGGTCATCGAGTCCAACCCCCTGCTCAGGCAGGAAACCCTACACCATTTCGGACAAATGGCTGTCCAGTCTCTTCTTAAAAACTTCCAGTGTTGGAGCATTCACCGCTTCTGGAGGCAGGTTGTTCCACTGGTTAATTGTTCTCACTGTCAGGAAGTTTCTCCTCAGTTCCAGGTTGCTTCTCTCCTTGACTAGTCTTTGGTGACCTTTTCTGAGCATTCTGAAATTCTCAGAAATCTGCTGGTAGAAATGCATTTTCTTCCATAGAAAAGCCAAAGTAATTAGCAAGGAGTGATGATTTGAACTCAAGAGTAGCACATCCCGTGTGATGAACAACTCAACAAAATACGATGTTGATTCAAGAGACCTTCCGTGTAGGGGCAGGCCATTGAAAGTCATTGTTGGTCAAACATAAAAGCTGGATGGTGATGTCACAGTTGACTTCCGTCATTATTTTCTCAACGCACAACTTTAATGCTCAAAAATTACGTTGGAAGAAGACAAGAGCAAATCTTTTGAACCGTGGGGGTGTTACAGTGGAAGATATTAATCCAACAGATTCCTTTTTCACCAGAACGTCATTTTCTGATGGAGTTCCAACTAGTGCATTGGGTACATCTGCTTCCTAATAGTGGAAATATATTATCCCTGTGTAGCGATGCACACAAAACCAAAAGAACAAATCCCAGCCCTTTGGTACACAAATAAAGCATTCATCATAGACTAATTTTCCCCTGAAAAGGGCATTTCTATTTTAAACTGCCTTTAATTGTTTATCCCAAGGCATTGCTCTGGGCTGTCCATATTGACTTAGCAATCATTTGATATTATTCTTGTTAATAATTTTACTTGTTTGAGCTCTATGCCTGTGAAGTGGCTATGATTGCGCGGATCTGAGCATAAATCCCCATGTGCAAAATACGTGCCTGTACAAATTTGGGCCTTTTATATTAAAATATAATAAGGCAAATTATCCATCTACAGCCGTTACAATTCAGAAAAACGAATGAACAGTGATTTAGGCAGGTAGGCTTAAGTGCCAAAAAGTGGAAACGAACCATTTTGTGGTGTTGTTGTTGTTAAGAAAATACAATGCCTTGCCCACTTTAGAAGCACAATTTATTGTTTTAGTTTTGTTGTATGCTGTCCAGAGTCACTTGCTCATGAGAGGGCGGCTCTGTAAATTAGATAAATAGAGATAGATAGATAGATAGATAGATAGATAGATAGATAGATAGATAGATAGATAGATAGATAGATAGATAGATAGATAGATAGATAGATAGATAGATAGATAGATAGATAGATAGATAGATAGATAGATAGATAGATAGATAGATAAGATAGATAGATAGATAGATAGATGATAGATAAATAGATGAATAGATAGATAATGATGGATGGATGGATGATGGATGGATAGAGGGATAGATAGATGAGAGAGAGAGAGATGATGGATGGATGGATGGATAGAGGGATAGATAGATAGATAGATAGATAGATAGATAGATAGATAGATAGATAGATAGATAGATAGATAGATAGATAGATAGATAGATAGATAGATAGATAGATAGATGTAGGCAGGCAGGCAGGCAGGCAGGCAGACCCTATGCATGTCTACTTAAAAGTAAAATTTATAGGAATCACTGAACCATGCAATGTCAATTGGATTAAGGTCATTGCATAAATCGATTGTTGTCCTAAATCAATTGTTTTCTAATCTTTGCAACATCAGTATGGGATAAACTTTGTTGCTGGTAGTTTTGGGAACTAATTCCTGACTCCTTGTTTGTTTGCAGATAGACTATTATTGTCGGCTGGATTGCCTACAGAAAAACAAATTCAAAAAGGAACATGAGTCATTTGAAACCATGGAGAATGTAAACAGGCTACTGCTTGAAAATGTCCTCCCAGCTCATGTGGCGGCCCATTTTATTGGGGACAAATTAAATGAGGTATGGAAAAGTTCGCTGTAATGTTACATAGCAGAGGCTTGGTTGAAGGTGCTGGTAGTGCTTCAGTTGATCTTGAAGAGATCATTTGCTGAAGTTGCCCTCAAATTAAAAAGAAAGAATCCTAGGTACTGGTAGAAAACCCATTCTCAGTGGCTGGTTCATACAACACATTAAGCCTGGCTCCTTGATGAAGTCACCTTGATTTTGTTTAGATATATAACAGTAAGTCATAAGCCATGATTCACAAGACACAGGACCTGGATTCACACTGCAAGCTAAGCCAAAACTATGTAAATCACTATAAGGTTATTGGAATGTCACCCCATCCACCACTATGGATCCTAAGCCACGGAGGGCTCTTTTGAGGGAGATGCTACATAAATAAAATTTATCATCATAATCCTGTAGAACTCCAGTATCTGAATATCTGAAAAGCTTCGGAGGATCTTCAGCCAACAGAACATGTGTGCACTCTTTAAACCCAAGAATACCCTAAGGCAGAAGCTTGTCCACCCCAAGGATAAAATACCCAGACACAAACTGAGCAATGCAGTATATGCAGTACAATGCAATGAGATATGTGCATATCTGTACATTGGGGAAACAAAAGAACCACTTCACAAACGCATGGCACAACATAGGAGAACAAACCCATCAGGACAAGATCCAGCAGTCCGTCTGCATTTAAAAGACAAAGGCTACTCTTTCGAAGAGAGCAAAGTCCACACTTTGGACAGAGAGGACCACTGGTTTGAAAGAGGGGTCAAAGAAGCCATCTGGGTCAAAACAGAACAGCCCTCTCTCAACAGAGGGGGAGGGATACGACATCATCTAGATAGATGTGTCTACAACACAGTCCTTTCAGCAGTTTCAAGAAGGCTCCACACCCATTTGCACCACTCAGATGACCTTGAGGACACAGACAAACCTCCAAGTGGCCTCAGCGACTCTCCAAAAGAATGCAAATGACCAGCGGTCTGCAAGGAATATACATCCTTCCATTCCCCACCATCCAGTCAGAGCTGAAGAAGCTTCTTGGATGAGAAGCAAAACGTCTTCAAAGACAATCAAGAAAGTCCAGTTGCCTCTTGAAAAAGCTCCTTTGGGACAACTCCAAGTTTAGTAAGGATGATATTAATCTTAGGGAGTTACTTCTTAAGGGCTCGTTGTGCACTATAGATTCTTAGGAGTGACAAAAGAGGCATCACACACACACACAAACACACACACACAAATGGCAAATGAATGAAACATTGGGAGAAATATGGGCGGGCTGGCTGACACAAGAAAAGAGTAACACCCCTTAATGCAAGTCGGTGTGGCAGATTCCTTTGTATAGCACCTAATTTTTGACTTGTGCAATTTCGGTGGCCTTACTAGAGAGGAACTTTGTGTGTCACTGTTGCCTTGGTTAAAAGGGGTGGGCGGAGAGAGGTGGGTGGGAGTAGAGCATTACGCTGAAAGCGATTGTTCATGAACCTATTGTTACATGTCCCCCAGGACTGGTATCATCAATCTTACGACTGCGTGTGTGTCATGTTTGCCTCAGTCCCCGACTTCAAGGTATTTTATACGGAGTGCGACGTCAACAAGGAAGGACTGGAATGTCTTCGTCTCCTGAATGAGATCATTGCTGATTTTGATGAGGTATAATAATAATAATAATAAAAATAATAATAATAAAATAATAACAACAACAACAACAACAATAATAATAATAAAGTTGGAAGGGACCTTGGAGGTCATCAAGTCCAACCCCCTGCTCAGGCAGGAAACCCTATACCATTTCGGACAAATGGCTGTCCAGTCTCTTCTTAAAAACTTCCAGTGTTGGAGCATTCACCGCTTCTGGAGGCAGGTTGTTCCACTGGTTAATCTCCTTGTTGACTTTGGCTTCTGCAGTCCTCTGGGTTCACTGTCCCTCAACCTTGGCAGCTTGAAGATGCTGGCTGGGGAATTCTTGGGAGTCCACACGCCTTCCAAGTTGCCAACGTTGAGAATCACTTGCCCTGCATATGTAGATTTACTACTGGAGAACTCAGATGAACCATCTCCTCAAATATTTAGCAGGGCTTGTTCACCTATGTGATGTAGCCATGCTTCAGTCTTAATAGACTCCATCTGAAACAGATGTTAATGAAAGGTACACCCAATTCCTACATGAGGTTTGGTGGATGATGGTTGTGTTTCGGCAAGTGGCAGTCCCAAGCTAACCTTGTCTGAACTGGAAACCCTAGAAGGATCAAGCCTGGTTAGTACAGATAGTCCTTGACTATCTGAGCCCAAAATTTCTGTTGCTAAGCAAGACACATGTTACGTGAGTTTTGCCCCATTTTACGACCTTTCTTGCCACTGTTGTTAAGT
The DNA here is from genome assembly GCA_023970755.1 of Azemiops feae. Taxonomy (NCBI): domain Eukaryota; kingdom Metazoa; phylum Chordata; class Lepidosauria; order Squamata; family Viperidae; genus Azemiops; species Azemiops feae. The sequence goes on from JALGBA010000904.1 coordinate 342,521, forward strand.
GAATCACTGCATTTGATAAGTTAGTGACACGGTTGTTAAGTGAATCTGGTTTCCCCGTTGACTTTGCTTGTCAGAAGGTCACAAAAAAGTGATCACATGACCCCAGGACACTGCAACCGTCCTAAATATGAGTCGGTTGGCAAGCATCAGAATTTTGACCATACAATGGTGGGAATGCTACAATGGTGTGAAAAAGGGTCATAAGTCATTGTTTTCAGTGCCCTTGTCACTTTGAATGTCATTAAACAAATGGCTGTGAGTTGAGAAGTATCTGTAACCGAATAGGACACTGCCAGGGAAATACCAGAGTTGTAGACTTGACTGGAAAACTGAACAACAATCTGGCAGAAAGAACTGTTGCCAAGAAAAAAAATAAATGGTTGTGTCAATGAGATCACTAGGAGTCAAGTTTGATTGACAGGGTTGATTATTATTTTTTGACCTGATAAAATTTAAAGAAGGAATCAGTTGGGAACAGTGGTAGGGAAGGAACATCACTCATTTGTACCACGTAATATTTGTACCACAGAATGGCTCCAGATTCCGTTCTTTGCATCTTCAGATTGGAAGAACATGGGAGCTGATTCTTCTGACCTTCGAAAGCTATTACAATATTGGGCTAAAATTTATGATCAGAAATAACTGAAGACTTCCTATATTAAGACAGAATATTGTACAGTGTTTTAATTTTATTACTTTAGCAGGGTAACAGTTCATGTTGAATTGGTGGCCTTCAGTAATTGAAAAGTGACAAATTAAAAAGCGTGGCGTTTTGACAGTTGAAAGCGTTATACCAAACCTCAAGTTATGCAGATTAATTACATACCTTCTATCCTTAGATATCTGCAAAAAATTGAAAATATTAGACTGAATTCAGTATCTGCAGAAGCTCAATTTGAGTTGGCTCATTTTTCCAGAAAACTTGGCCTTTCGTACAACTATAAAGTGAGAGAATGGACAACTCCTATACATACTATACATTTTTTTTCCTCAACAGCTGCTGCTAAAGCCTAAATTTAGTGGGGTTGAAAAAATCAAAACTATTGGGAGCACGTACATGGCAGCATCTGGACTCTGCGTGGTCTCTGGTCAAGAGAATAATGTGGTAGGTCTCCTTTTGAAGGGTTAATTCCTCAATCTGAAGATGCCTAGACTTCACTTCCCAGAATTTTTTTGAGCTGAAGTCCACACATCTTCAAGTTCACTTCATATCATAATTTTGAAGTAACTTACCGTTCATATTTGTCCTAATCAGACCCAAACATTTTACCTTCTTCTCAGTCTTAAAACCCATTTTATTCATCAGTTCTGTTTTATCTTCTCGTCTCATATTTCTGTTAACAACTTCGTCTTCTGTTTATTATTCTTAACATCTGCTAAGGGACCACATTCTTTCTGTTTCCCTATTATTTCAGTTTGCTTTAAGGAATCTTACAGAACCAAGACTAAGTCATCAAAAGCCCTTCACTTTTAAGTTTTTTTTTTTTTCATTTTTAACCCCAAAGCGTTCTCATCTTGTCTTATAAGTGAATTCAGTAGTTCCAGAACTAAACAAGAGAGGGGATAATGGGCCTTGTCCTTTTTTGTGTGTCTCACAGGGTTTTGTTAGATCTCCATTAACAATTATTTGTGCTTCAAAGTGTAGATCCATCCAGTGTAGATGGATCTTATCCACTTTATGAAAGTCTCTCCAAAATTTGTATCTTCCAAAACCTTAAACAAGAAAGTGTGGTTCAAATTAGCAAAGATCTTTTCTATATCTATAGCTTGTTTTTCATTGTGTTGCTCCAAGTATTCCAAAATGTCCAACACATTTGTGACATTATCCTTTTAACTGCTTCTGCCAGCTATAATAGTTGGTTTTCATAAGATATATTTTTGATGAAGGACAAGAGAGTGGCAGTGTTTAAGCAATGCATCGATCCTAAGATTTTGCCCTGAAGTGAAGGGATCACTGAATCTACCACTCACTTTCCGTTACACTGCTGCTTTTTCAAAGATGTCGTTACATTTTACAACTCATGTTTTAGTAGAATATCAATCCCATTTCCAGGCCATTTGGATTTCTTACATAAAAGTTGCTGTCTTTCTTTTTGGAATGTAACCAAGTTCAGATTTACTCTTTGTAAAGCACGCTGTGATTTGATCACGTGGTTAGCACAACTGTGCCTGTGTTTGTTTATATTAGTACGCCTTGGCTGTTGTCTATTCGAGGAATTCTGGCTGTTGACCACCATCATGTTTTGCTATTGATTGCAATGACGTCTCGCTTCCCACCATCTGTTTAGGATCAAGAAAAACAGTGTGCTCAAATTGGCATCATGGTGGAATTCGCCATCGCCTTGATGACTAAACTAGATGGTATCAACCGCCATTCGTTCAACAATTTCCGTCTCCGTGTTGGTAAGTTTGGGACGAGGGAGTCTCCTCCCAGATCAAAAGAGTGGTATGCTGGTTTTTTATATACAGTATATTAAGGTAACTGTCATGGTTCCAACAGATGAAACTCTTCAAAAGAACTCCGAGGCATTGTTTTACCTTAAAGAATCTTTATTTTGAGTAGCATAATATTGGCACTGCATAATCGAAGCCAAAAACTGAATTCCCCTCCCCTGAGCACATAGTATCAAAGCACAGTTCCCTTCTCCAATTAACAGTCATAAATCACATTCCCCAATTAGCTCGAAGCACAGGCTTCCTCTCCAGTTCTCCAGCCTGCCAATTCCTTATCAGCTCTGGTTACAATAACCTTGTTTCTCACGCTAGGCTTAGTGTTGTTATGTCTAGCTGGACTCTCATTCACATCCCCCCTCCCAGCATCATCTAACTCTAAAAGCAAAAGGTAAAAGATGGCTATATTTCCCATCTGTTGTCAATGCAAAAATATCCGATGTTAGCAGCGTTGACAGTTACACTGATTGTTTTCTTCCAAGTTTGCATACAACCTGTGTACACTTTATATGATACATTTATTTTCTCCTTCCCCATCCTGTTTATCAGGCATCAATCACGGACCGGTAGTAGCTGGTGTGATCGGTGCCCGCAAACCCCAATATGATATTTGGGGAAACACGGTCAATGTTGCCAGCAGAATGGAAACTACTGGAGAACTTGGGAAAATCCAGGTAAAGGAAGAGGAGGAGAAATTTTGGGTTTTGATAGAAGGAAACTTCAACAATAACCTATATGTTGAACGTGGAGATTAGTTCAGCCAAGCCATGTAGCTCTTAACTACTGGAAAATATGGGGGGGGGAGGGGGTTGGCCACACTTGCTGGAATTTGTTTCTATGATCCATATTTAGCTTCGACCGTGCAGATAAGCTTAACTGATTTTATAAGCTCTCCTGGAAGTGCCAGCAAAAAAGCAGGGTCCAAAATCCATCAAATATTCATGGAAGATTTTGAATGGACTCTCCACTTCTGTTTCATACACAGGTGACAGAAGAGACAGGCAAAATACTGAAAAGCTTGGGGTATGCTTGCGAATGCCGAGGACTCATTAACGTGAAAGGAAAGGGAGAATTGATCACTTACTTTGTCTGCACCGATACGGCCAAATCCCAAGTTTTTTGACCCGAAACTGAGAAATTAAGTTCGAAATTTCTTGTGGGACTTTGTTTTTATTTTTTTTTAGCCACGGTTAAATTCTGTCATCTTCTGTAAAGGAGATGTTACGCCGAATGACTGTCTGTGCTGGCGTTTTGCATCTCGAGAGAAGAACGCAAGAGGTTCTTGAAAGATGTTTACAGTCGAGTCTACTGGATGCCATTTTTTTTGTTTCTCCCTGCCACAGGGGACCCAGAATTTTCTGTGGAATGGCAGAACCAAGCGGATTGCTTGGTCCAAGATGCCCTGCCCTTTTGCTTCACCCTTGCCTTTTCGTGAGGATAGATTGGAGGATTGCGATAGCACTGCCTTGAGCAAAAATCAGATGACAATAGACCGGATTGGAACCTGGATCTGGAAGGCCTTTTTAGGTGGAACTAACATCTGCTCTGCCATTAAATTGTGATCCCTCCTCTCATTGTCCGTTAGAGCCGCCCTCAGACCTGCTGTAGATCCCCCAAAACTGCACTTCCACTTTTCTCTTCAACTGATGTTTCAAGACTCAAAAATATCTTCCTTGCAGTCCTTCTATACCGTCACAAAATAAATCAGACCTGTCTTGTTTTCATCGCTACTTACCTCATTTCTGTTCTGGAAGGAGCAGCCTAAGGGAGACGTTCCCCAGCTAATGCAGATTTGCTTTTCTGGAATTCACTTCTTGGACTTGGTATCAACAAGACTTGTGGGTTTGAGTCTTAAATGTGCTTGTTTTTTTAGGGTTGAAGGACTCCGAGAAGCCTTTTCCTTCCTTTTTCTCTTGTCTGTCTTTGCAAGATCCTTTTTGAGTTCAACAGCCCTTCGGTGGCCTATAGTAATGTGGAAATTCCTGCATTCTCAGTGTAAAATCCAGGCTCTTTCTTAAATAGTAAACCCTGCTTATATAAATTATGGGCAATTCCTAGTACAACTGCACTACTAATACTAAAATAGAATGGTGGATTAATCTCCCAAATGGGTTGCGGTATTGGGCCTTTTTTTTTTCCCCCTTGGTGTCAGAAACACCCTCATAATTTTAAGTGACGTAGAGCATTATGGACGGGGTCTCCGTCTCCCTGGCAGCTTCTGTTCAAACACTGCACAGTTTAAGTAAAACTGTCCGTATGGTACTGCTGAATTTTACCTTGTGTAGGTTCACAACCAAAATGAACAAGAAGCAAGAAGCAGGCCAGGTAGCCCTTGACTTACGACCCAGTTGGGATCAGATTTTACATTGCTAAGCAAGGCAGTTGTTAAATGAATCACCCCTGATTTTATGAGCTCTTTTTGCCATGGTTGTTAAGCAAGTCAATTGCTGTTAAAGGAACCTCATGGTTGTTAAGTGAATCCAGCTTACCGTATTAATTTTGCTTGCTGGAAGCCAGTTGGGACGTTTGAAAATAGCGATCAGATGACCCTGAGACCATCAAACAAATACATGCTGGTTGTCAAGTGCCCAAACTTCGACCCTGTGTCATGGTTCCGATAGATGAGACCAGTAAAAAGAACTCCATGGCAAAAAAGTTTCCTTATTTGGCTACATAACATCGGCACCTTCAAAAGTGAACCCAAGACTGAAACAACCCTCCCCCAAGGTTACAAAGTTACAAGTGAAGCTTCCCACCCCTGTAGCATGTCACAAATCACATTCCCCAATTAACTACTTGCGCCGGCTTTCCAATGAAAGACTCCCAAGTCGGTGGCAACCGAAAACGAAGGGAAAATGGCTTCAGCTAATTTTGTTGTAGAGCTGACACCGTGGAGATGCTGCAAGGGAAAAAGTGCGAGGACCACTTACTTTTTAAAGGGTCATTGTAAGTTGGAATGGTCACTAAAAGAATGAGGACTACCTGCGCTGTGTCTGTGCCAACCTCGTCTATGTCTCTCCCTATGATTCATCTCTACTCTTATTTCAAAGTATGATTCGGCTTTTTGCGACAGGATTTCTGAAGAATCCATGGGCTGTTTTAAAGCATTGCTAATCTTTACCATGTTTTGACTACGTGGGAAGCCGCACCACAAAATATAACGAAACCGTGATGCATTTCAGGGATCGGTTGGGGGAAAAAACGTGTTGTTAAAGCACAACAAGAATGCTACTCGTGAAATAAAATTACTGTCTGAAAGAGTCCACAGCAACGCTACCTTATCTACCAATTACGGTTTCTTTTAGATGGGACTATGGAACCGGACACGCAACTGCGAAAAGATGTTTTGCTTGACACCTCTGACATTGTGCAAAATTAGGGCAGCCAATTGAAAGAACGATCTGCTTGTGCTTAAAATCTAGAACAAGCAGGAACAAAGGACAGCATTTATTTAAGATTATCTCTAAAGTACTAGTGACTTTTGTCAACTGGTACTGTTAAGGACTGCCTATATTTTGCTGTGATTTTATTTCTGCTAGATCCATTTGTCTAAGGCTTTTTAGAATGCATTTTAGATATAAAGATTTATAGATTTGAAGAAACTGGAGTATTCTCTGGAGCGAATCTATTAATGAGGACTGCTCGTATTCATTTTTTAAAACGTTTCACAGCGCAGTTCAATTGACTGCAAACCCTTTTATGCTAAACCCTGTGTGCACCCTTATTGTGTTCATTATAATTACTGTGTAATTAATATGTGGAGGATGAATTTCCTACGTTTCATGATGGGAACAAACTTCTAGTGAGGTCTTACTATAGATAAAGGACTTTTAGAAAGTCTTAGGAGATTAAAGTAGATTATATTCAAGAGTATTAAGATAAAATCATCCTGGGTAGTGTTCAAAAGGTTGGGCAGCTGTCTTTTTTTTTGTTTTTGTAATAACTGCAAGTTAATGTGAATTATTACTTTTCCTTTCTTGCTTTTATTGTACATTTATTACAGGTTTGGTTTTTAAAATAAAAGGCAGAAGTTAGAATGTTTCACTTCAGAAATTCTCTAACATTTGAAATAATTAGCTTTGACAACTGCTCTCAAAAGTATGTCGACAGAAACATTTGCGAAATCGTTATTTTCTATTGTGCATTATATTGACTGGTCTAAGCTATGTTGCTTCCACTTTTTAAGTTTTCTGTATTAAACGTTTCATCTTATTTGACGTTATTTCTTCTGTACTTTATATACAAATATTCTTAAGGATCAGACCGTTTGGATAACCTAACAAGATTTATGTGAAAATAATCAGGAGATCTTTAGCTGTGGGTGTCCTTATTCACACCCTCACAAAAAGCACTATGGGCCATATTCAGAAACCTTTCCAAACACTAATCACTTTCTTGGCTCCCACAAAACCATGATCCAATGCCTCTATTTTATTTAAAGCATATCTTTTAGACCTGCGATTAGAATAGGACCAGCTTGGTTTTAATAGTTTTATTAGGAATTCAAATATGTAACAGATAAAAGTATACAAACAGCTTGTGCATGCAATGGGGCAGGTTTTACCCTTCTGCCACCGAAGAGGGAATGTTTAATAAGGATGCTTCATACAGCAACTGGTTCACATTCATTTTCAATGAGAATGACAGCCTTGGGAGAGTCTTGTATCTCTGGGGGAAAAAAAAGAATATCCAAAAAGCCACTGGTGATATTACTTGCTTGGTTTGCGAAGCTGGTCAACTTATTGTTAGCCCATCCTAAGTATGCGCAGTTCAACCCTGCTTAGTTTGTAACTTTGTCTGCATTCAGAAATGAAGCAAGATTGGGCAGGGTTAATGCTTAATTCGGACAGACTGGGAGGTCAATACACATCCGAGAAAGAGGTACAGTGGTGAAGAAGCATTTCTGCACCGTGGCTAAAATTGCTCAGCTATGTGCACAGAATCACCAGGAGTCTTAACTCTCTTGATGGATATTGTTACTTCTGCATAGGTCTAACTTTCTATTTAAAAGAAAGTCCTGAGTTCAGTGAGATTTGCAGCAAATGGGCCAGAGGGCTTCAGGCTCCCTATCTTTAAGATGCATTTCTTACTTTCAGAATTGCTAAAGGAAAAGCCAAGCCACCAGACTCAGGTTTCAGAATTTCATTCTAGTCCAACCCCCATTGAAATAAAGACATATATTCTAAAACTGGGACGGATTCTCAAGCAAACTCTTATGTTTGCAATAGTGGCGAATATCTGTAGCTCAGTTGTAGGATGAGAGTGAAGGTTTAATTTCCGAGTTTGTGGGTTGGTTTCCGAACATTTCATTACCAGGCTAGATAATATCTTCAGCGGAATTTAGGGGATGTCAGTGTTGGTGTTCTTCTGTTTATAAGGGCTTCAGGTGTGGGTGTGTGAGGGTCTTGTGATGGGTCAGGTGTGAATCATCAGTGAATTTTGTGATGGGTCCCTAAACTCCATGTGCTACTTTACAAGATATAGTTCCCATAGCAAAGCTGTTCATAACAGCCAGTGGTTGCTGATGCCGTGATTATACTCACCCTCTGTGAAATCCACAAAGCTGCCCGTTTTTTCTGAAGTTGGGAGCGAAATCCCCATTGCTTTACGGATTCCATAGGTGCTGACAATGTCACCTGGGGCTACCTGTTGTGCCAGCTCTTTCAGATTAGTGGTCACCTTTTCCGCTGAAAAAGCAGAGAAATAAACGGATGGAATGTTTTACAAGGCTACATAAAACTTTTATCTTCAACAACAAAATAATTTTTTCCAACGAAGTGGCCTTCACATTCAGAATGTATAGGGTAATAATATTGTAGGGCAATAGCACTAGCACTTAGGCTTCTATGCCGCTTCCCAGTGCTTTACAGCCCTCTCTAAGCAGTTTACAGAGTCAGCATATTTGCCCCCAATAATCGGAGTCCTCTTTTTACCCAACTCGGAAGGATGGAAGGCTGAGTCAACCTTGAGCCGGTCAGGATCGAACTGCCGAATTGCTGTAAGCAGTCAGCAGATTTAGCCTGCAATATTGCATTCTAACCACTGCGCCACCATGGCTCGTTAAATAATTTGACAATAAAAGTGAAGGCAAAATGTGCTTTCCTTCTTGATACATGTTGAAAGGTTGGTGATTCCTTAAAGAAAGTCTCAGTGGAAACAAATCCAAGCCATCCCCTTTTGTTTCCAATTGCTCCACAGAAGACTTAACTTTTATCCATTGTCGTCCCTGTTATTGTCTGTTTCTCCCATAATGGTTTCCCAATGGAAAACCATCCTGTAAAATGGCATTCGACTGGTAAACAAAGATATCCAAATTGTGGCCTGATGATTTAAGTAGTGCAACATAAAGGGGTGTTCTTGTTGTGGAACTCGACATTCACAAAAAACTATAAGACAGTTTTCAGAGTCGCCCGACACGTGAGTGGCATTAACGACAAAGCAGCGTTTTGAAGTTTATAATATACGCTCAGAGCAGAAGAGAGCCAGTTTGGTCTATGGTCAAGGTGCCAGGCTAGAAACTGGGAGGCTGTGAGTTCAAGTCCTGCCTTAGCCATGAAAGCCAGCTGGGAGAGATTGGGCCAGTCATTCTCTCTCAGCCCAACCCACTTCACAAGGTTGGAGGAAGGTGTATTGAATATGTTCGCCGCCTTGATTTATTTGTAAAAATAATGAAAGGCAAGATATAAATAAATAAGCATTCTTATTCTTACCCAAATGCATTTCCTTGTAAGATGGGCCCAAGAGACAAATCATATTAGGTGGTGGTTTTGTACTCAGCCGTTCATTTTGGGCATCCTGAAGGTCACAAATTAATTTTGTGGTTTCATCAAGCTTTCTCTGAAATGTTTCAGCTTCTGGGAAATCAAAGGTGAAGCTGTGAGGCACCATAAATTGAGTTAGATTTTGCCACAAAACCTTGCAAAGTCACATTGACTCACCTTCAGAATCAAATTCCTCAGCAGGCACCCCAAAATTTGTTACCGCTTTCAGTGCCGTAAGCCTTTCTTTACTAAGGCCAGAATCCACCTTGGCTGGATCTGTTTCTATTATCTAGAAATGCAAAGAAAGATATGGTCTTAAAATCCAGGAAATATAAAAACATATACATCATGCTTCGCCCATTATCATGCATTATATGTCTACAGTAAATATATTTTCTTGGGGAAAAAATGAAGGAGAAACCTGAAAAAAAGGAGCAAATCTGAAACAGGATCACCAGGATAGGTTTTTTTTTAAAAAAATGTTTATGTTTACAACTGTGCTTTACAAAGTAAAATTCAAGATCAAGCCCTAGAGAACTTTACAAAAATGCACAAACTAATAAAAGTATCTAAAATTAAAGTGTATGTCAATTTATTTGAAAAAGACAATCCATATTTTTTCAACATGAATGTGATAAGACTGGGGATAAAGTGGCAACATTGGTATGTTGAGTTAAATGGCCATTGGTATATTAAGTTAAGCGTTAAGTTAATGTTAAGTTAAATGATCAAAACAAAGGACCAGAATAAAGTTTTTGAAAAATGAATAAATCTAAAGGAGATTTCTAAAATAAAGGACTGTCCTTCATAATTAAGTGCTGTGTGTAAGGTCATTGTATTTATGAGCCACTGTATATAGGAGTCAACTGAAGTCCCAAAGATGCTTTTTCCAAAAGGCAACTGGATTTCAGTTCTGAAGAAGCTTCTTGCGTGAGAAGTGAAACATTTTCAAAGGGGGGGAAAAAACCCAACAAGGAAGTCCAGTTGCCTTTTGGAAAAGCACCTCTGGGACAACCATGACCTGGGTGATGGAGAATCTCCAGAGACATTGAGCCAGCTAAAGAGCAAAAGTGGAGAACTGTGTGTGGGCAGGTGAGGAACCCTCTGATTGAAAACCCCAGCAGTTCCAGAATGTCCAAATTGATAACCATGTCACCTCTACGTCTTTCGTTGTATCCGTCTTTTCGTGTAAGCGTTCCGTTTCCTCTGTGCTCTGCAATTAGAAAAGAACCAGATAAAGTAATGAGAGAGCGAAATAAAAACTATACTCTGGGTGCAGCCCAATAAATACTTGGGTCATCAGTAATATTTATTCGGTCAATAACCAGCAACATTTTAAAATGAGACAAAACAAAAACAGTGAAGCAAATAAATGCAATAAAGAACAACAGAATATAACATCCACTCCTCTTACTATTAAATTAATGCAGTTATTTGCCCAGGTGATAAATCTAAAACATCAATAGGTATAAAATAAAGACTACGTATCCCTTACAGCTAATAGTTAAGATGTATCAAACCAAATAGTATTTTAAAATGAAGGTAAAATGTGTTTTTGACCAATTACATCTTGCTTTCAGTATTACTGTTTTTTAGAATTACGTTGCCAAACACTTTTGAGATGGGTCTTACTTTATTCTTAAGCAGGAACTTTCTTCCTATATACTAGTAGTTCTCGACTTACAACAGTTCATTTAGAGACCGTTCAAAGTTACGACGGCACTCAAAAATGTGACTTAGGACCGTTTTTCAGAGTTACAATCTTTGCAGCATCCCGATGGTCACGTGATCAAAATTCGGCCGCTTGGCAACTGACTCATCTTTACGACAGTCGCATTGTCCCAGGGTCCTGGGATCCCTTTCTGTGACCTTCTGACAAGCAAAATCAATAGGGAAGCCAGAATCACTTAACCACCCTGGTTACTAACGTAACACCTGCAGTGATTCACTTCCCAAAACCATGGCGAGAAAGGTCGTGAAATGGGGCAAAACTCATTTAACAAATTTCTCACTTAGCAACCTGAATTCTGGGCTCAATTGTCTTCCTAAGTCGAGGACTGCCTGCAATCCCAGGATTTTTCCTGCTGCCACAGTAGCAACCCTTCCTCCATGCAAGAGCAAAGAAGTGTCACCTTGTTTTCTCCTACCTGGAGAGAAGACTTGAGTTCTTCTCCCCCACCATTTAGTTAAACATTAATAGGCTAGTTCTACGTTTGTTAACCGAGAAATGATAAGCAAGGAAAGATTTTCATCTTCCCGCTGGGCACTGGTCTCCTTAACGCCGCAACGTTTAAGCTGCCAGTTTTGCATGCATTAACTTGTGAATGTTCTCACCGTCTCGAGTTCTCTAAGAGTGCGGGAATGCTCGCCTTGCGTCAAGACATCCAGCAAGCTGTCAGCCATGAGACCAGGGTAATCGTGGGACTTTGCCAAAAACTCGCTGATGCTAAAAAGCAAGGAACGCAATTATTTTACAACAAACCATGGTTTACCGCAGGCTTGCCATTTCACATCACCTAGTTAAATTAATTTCCAGCTTACAAGGTAGCAATAAAAAAAAAACAACCTCTACACTTGGATATCTCTCTTTTCACTGAACCAAGTCCCAGGTCGTTGGTTCTGGTGATAAAAATAACCAGCTTTATTTAGCAGAGATCTTATCGGTGTATCCTGTTAATGCTAAACAAAAACATAGTCAAGGAAGATTAAAAACTCAAAGAACAGATCTGAGCGCCCGGAGGACGTTCATTATTTGTCCTTATGGTGATATTAAATCATGCGCCGTGGTGGCGCAGTGCTTAAAATACAGTATTGCACACTAACTCACTGTCCGTTGCCAGGAGTTCGATCCTGACTGGCTCAAGGTTGACTCAGCCTTCCATCCTTCCTAGTTCAGTAAAATGGGGACCCAGATTGTTGAGGGCAAATATGCTCTGTAAACTGCTTAGAGAAGGCTGTAAAGCACCGTGAAGCGGTATATAAGTCTAAGTGCTATTGCTAAGTGCTATTGCTATTAAATAACAGAGACACCTATAGATGAGTTACATGAAGCAACTATGACCTTCAAAGAAAATGCTTATGAAGCATCAGAACGAAGTAACTTTATAGTTAAACGGTACATTAAAAGTGATGCTTGCAGAAATTAATTCATGCATTTTGGCCTAGTAAATCTGAGCACAAATTAACACGATGGGCAGAAAAAAATATGTACAACTGCTGCAAAGTCTTATATTCATATTCCTGTACAGACTACCATAATTCCTGGTATAAAAGAGCCATGGGGGTGCAGAGGTTACAATGTAAGTACTGCAGGTTAACTCACTGCCGGGAGTTCGATCCTGACCGGCTCAAGGTTGACTCAGCCTTCCATCCTTCCGAGGTCGGTAAAATGAGGACCCAGATTGTTGGGGAGCAAAATGCTGACTCTGTGACCCACTTAGAGAGGGCTGTAAAGCACCGTGAAGCGGTATCTAAGTCTAAGTGCTATTGCTATATTTCATCCACAGGGACTAGATGAATCACAAACAACTAGCAATAAAAGACTTTTCTGCAGCCACAATAATTATGTTTCCCCCTTTTGCCAATTAAATTGAAACAACAAACACCTAAATATTTTCCCTCCTTCACACTTTTGTTTTTATATTTTACACTGTAACAGCAAGCTGGGTTGTTTTAAAGATTTTCTTGTGGCACTATATAGTATTTCAGAAAAACAAATAAACAACAAAAGTTCGGTTTTGGTAGAAAATGAGCAAGGGAGTGAGATGCTCTCATTCTTGGTGTCCAAGTGCCTCTTCTTTTCTTAGAAAAAGGGAAAACGAGAGCATTTGATGGGAAAGTGTCTTTAAAAAAAAAAAGCTTTCATTCTAGCTTACAAAGTCTAAGATGCTTGCTGGAAGACTTACTTGAAAATTCCTGGATTAGAATCTTCTCCATAAGTAGAGTAGATTAAATCTGAATCATCCTTGCTGATGTTTGCAAACGTGGAGTCGTACGCTGGAGCATACGAGCTAAAAGGCCCGTAGTTCAAATACATCACTAATGGGAAATGAAGAGAGCAGGGATTAAGTATTCTTGCATACAAGGGTGTGATAATGACCTAGAGAGTTTTTATGAATATAATGTTTCTTCAAAAGCGCCATTAGTCATTGGAAGAGGGAATCCAATCTTGCAAATGAAAGTAGGAATGTTGAAGGTGTATTTTGTTTGAATTCTGGCCACCATAAAGAACACAGTTTTGGCCTCTAATGCCAGTTCTACTAGTGCCCTGATGGCACTTTTAGTGTAAAAGAGGCAGCACACTCTGACTTTTATGTCTGCAAGAAAACAACCAAGCTCGGAGAGAAGCAAGGATCCCACTGATAAATGCAAAGAAGCCAGTGAGGAAAAGCGATACTTTTATTTTTTTTCCTGAGAGGACTGGAGTTTGGTTTATTGAACTTGATTATTGCTCAGATTCAATATTTTACGGGAAATTGGATTGCTTTAATATAGAGACAGCCGTTACCTGGGGTTACTTTATTCCTTTTGTCTTCCTTAAACCCTTGTAAAGTATTGACCCCTGACTGAAGTCTTCCAGCGGTTGCTCCCAATTTCACAGAGCTGGGACCCATTTCTAAAATCCAAAAGGAAAACAGGGGAATAAGGATCCGAGAGGCAATTTTAAAATTATTTACACAAAGCAGAAATAAATCCTTCACACTAATGCTCTGTGGGCAGCACGTCTTAAGATGTTTTCCCATGGTTTTCTGCGACAATAAATTATGGAAAAATAATTCCTTACTTTTGCCCCTCACTTAAACATTATAATAAGTGCACGTCAAAGAAAGCATTCACGATGACAAGTCAGCAGGCCTTTCTTTGCCTTCCTGGGGTTCAGAGTTTTGATGCTGCCTGGGAAGGAGGGTTAAAACAGCCTCACCCTCTTCTTCATGGTAGAGCTTATCCCAATTTCAGATCTCAAATGGAATAAAAATCGAGCGTGATTGTGACAAGGACTCAAGAGAGGAAGACGGCAACGAAGTGGGAGGGGGAAAAAAACAGACAGCAGCGAAAGATTATATAAGATAGAAATAGCTCTAAACCTGTTGCAATAAGAAGACTGTCGATTTAGGAAAACAAGAGATAAGCACAGAATTACCATGAAGCTTAGAACGAAGGAACGGGAGTTTAATTTTGTATAATAAGAGGGTGTTTTTTTTTCTGGAGAGAAACAAATTCCATGATCTGTGTTAGATTAAGGGGGGAAAAACCCTGCTAAAAGGGTGTTATAACACATTCAAGTTAAGTAATAGAAATGGTTAAGTGTTCCCCATTTCATTAAATTGAAAAGCTGGCCTTTGAAATGGGAAGCACGTCCAAATGTACATTTTAGCAAAAATAAAAATGCTTCCCCTAGCTCAGCTCACTGTTTCTCCAATCAAATGTTACTCATTTGCAAGACAAAACTGATTGAGGTATATTTAATATCAAAGATGGGATTATCTGCTCCTTGCGCTTTCTAAGACCCCAGTAGGAATAGACCCCAGCAACAGTTTTAAATGAATAATCCCATCCTTTGTAAACACCCCCAAAGAAGGAATATTAAAATCCCTCTAACAAGCATTACCTCCTGCTAGATTTTCAGCTGGAGTAAGAAGTCCCAGAGTGGTTGTGCCATCAGGTTTTCTCCTCTCAAACTCACACTGAAAAAAGATCAAGCTATTAAAGTGGGTCACCTGCAGAGATTAAAATGCTAGTACAAGGAGGCTTTTTTTTTTTTTTTTAACTGATTAAAAAAAACTTAAGTTTTGCTAACCGTTTCAATTAATGGAGATTTGGGGAATTTAAAGCGTTCGGTTGAGTCTCAGAGACTTATACTGGAAACTTAAAAGTTTTTCTCAATTTTGGTAATCTTTCTCTGCTTACCTGCGTGTTTGCAGAACGTTTGGTCAACTTTCCCCCCGAATCTTTAATTATACGTTCGATCAGTTCTTGTTCCTTCTCTAAATTACTATTCCTAATTTTTTCTTCCAGTAGATCTTTTTCTTTTCTGGGGAAAAAAAAAAAAAGGCATCAAAACACATATAAACGTGCATTATTTTGTTCCCTTATAGTACGTAACGTTTTTTAAAATCGGTGTGATAAGAAAAATGAAGAAGCCTTTGGACTTTGAATGTTAGAAATGGTAAGTGCCAATAACTGGTAACAGCAACCAGTAACTGTCAAGTTATCATTTTTTATTTTTTATTTTTGCACTCATGTCTGAGGCACCGAGGTTTTTCCGGATTGAAAGGATTGGTCGGTGATATCACTGTTGCCCAGTTAGGGGCTCCTTTCACGTCCCCAGCAGGAGCTGGAGCAAAGGAGCTCACCCCACCCCACGGCAGCACTCGGGTCTCAAACGCGAGCTTGCTGCTTATCAAGCCCGTTTCCTAACCACACAAGCCATCATGCTCTTCATCAGTTAAAATAGTAAAACTGACATTTAGTCAGTATCAGGAACTGGCTTCATTACATGAGCTGGCCATTACTTCTGGATTTGCTAACCTAACTAGAAAAAGGGTTTGAAATTTTTTAAATAATAATGCCTTCTTCCTGGGGCTAAGTGACTGGCCAAGGTTATCCAGCTGGTTTTGTGTCCAAGGCAGAACTAGAACCCACTATCTCCCAGTTTCTAGCCTGGCACCTTAACCACTACACTAAGCTGCCCCTTACGTTTGCAGCTACCAGCTCCTGATTCGACTGAAATGAAAAAAGAAGTCAGCTTCTGGGGAAATATAATCACTTTTTGAACTCTTTGCTGGGACTTTTAAAGGCTCTGAGGTCTGGGTCTGTGCAGTCTCCATCTTTCCCGAGAACGTCTTCCTCTTCTCCCCCAGATTGCGTGCCGCTTTTGTCTGCCTGTTTCCTGCTTTTCTGAAGATCTGCCATGAAGTCAATACTTTGTTTCAAACTCTGAATCCGTTCCTAAGAAAACAAGATACACAATGCGAATTTGCCGTTTTATTCCTACCAGCTGAAAAATCTGGGCAGAGTGCAACTTCATGCGTTAAGTGCCTAATTTTCCAGCCATTAAAAAGGACATGATTCGACAAGGGACGTTTTAGAAGAATCCTTAATGGTTTCCTTTCCTCCAAAGAGATGATCCCAAGAATTAAATACTGTGAAGCAGTGTTTCTCAACTTTGATAACTTTAAAATGTGTGGATTTCAACTTCCAGAATTCCCCAGCCAGCTGTGCTGTCTGGGGAATTCTGGGTGTTGAAGTCTTCGCCTCTTAAAATCCCCATGGTTGAAAAACACTGCTGTAAAGCATGTTTTGCAACACAATTCAAACGAATTTACTCAAATATCCTATTTGTGTCAGCAGGACTGACTTTTGGAAAGCGGACTTAGGACTGCAACGTTTCTTGGAGATGAAATAAAGCTGCAGTTGTATAGCCCAGGAGCAAGGCAGCATTTCAAATAGCATGCCAGCAAGTTTAACACTTCACATTATAAATAATCTGTCCTCCAAATAGCAATAAACATTATTATCCTCCAACTTTGTTCTTCCCTCCATCGGTTACCTGACTGAGTATTTTCGTTCCGGAATGTAGGAGCTTTTTCGCAGCCTTATAATAAATAGTCTCTGGTTTATTATAGATCATAGCATTGGTACACATCAGTCTGAAATTGTCCTGTATAAATAGAAAAATTAGGGCACGTGAGGCACGCACACTTTGGAAATATTGCCTAGAAAATTCATGTCAAGCTTACAAAAAGAAAGCACTGTTTAAGACAAATTAAAAAAAAGTAAATCTCCTGACAGCACAGATAGTCTTACGGCCGTTTGTTTACTGACCGTTCCAAGTTACAACAGCACGAAAAAAAGATGTTTTGTGTGACTGTTTTTCACACTTACGACCGTTGAAGCATCCCCGGGGTCACGTGATCCAAATTTGGACGCTGGGCAACCGACTCGTATTTATGACGCTTGCAGCGTCCCCAGGGGTCACGTGATCCCCTTTTGCGACCTTCTGACAAGCAACATGAAGCCAGAGTCACTTAACAACCAGGTTACTAACTTAACAACAGCAGAGATTCACTTTACAACCGTGGCAAGTAAAAGTCATAAAATGGGGGCAAAACGCACTTAACGGTCCCGCTTAGCAACAGAAATTGCGGACTCAAGTTGTGGTCATAAGCTGAGGACTGCCTGTACTGAGTATTGTCCAAACATTATCACAGGGCTACTAAATCCGCCGTACAGGTGCAACTCTTTGGAATTTTTCCTTCGTTCTCACGTCCCAACTCGGACAGTCTGCTACTTTTAACAACTCGAGGGCAGAGAGCAAAACAAAAGTAGTAGCAGGAGATCTTTGCTCTTAGGCGACTGTTCCAATAGGACCTCTCACGATCCTTTTTATTTTCAACACCTTCTTACTGCAGGCAAGAAAATGTGTGAAAAGGAATGATTTATCCAGAGGGTGCTGTACAGCTGCTCCCTCCACGTTGCCTTCAAGCTTGAATGACAGGCCCAACCTTTGGGTGGGATTCAAGACCTTCCTCTTTCGACATCAGCTTGCAAAATGTTGGGTGAGCAGCTGATGAGTTTCTGAGATGACAGAGCCGATGTGATGCCAGCCGTGCTTGTGACAGACCTCTTGATTTTTACACTTTGGTATCAATGCACCGATAAAAGGCGGCGTTCGTCACAGACAGTTCTCCCCGGAGATCACAGAGTTGTTTTGTCAGGTTGGATGCCTTAATGCACCACCACAACAGACTTGCATTTCTCTTTAATGTGTACAAATAGAAGAGTGGCGCGGAGACAGGCATTTTAACCAGCCGTGCCATTGTTCCAGTAAAGCTATTTATTTATTCAAAAAAGCTATAATGGCAATGCAAAAGAAAAAAAAAAAGACACTTAGTACTCACATTATGTGCAAAGATTTCCCGATCTTTCTTCTCCTCTTAAGAAAAAGACAAAAGTCAAATATTTTTCTCTCTTCCTATTATTATTCAGATTGAATAATTTCTGTTTGAAATTCCAACCGCTTAACCCTTTAGCATATTGCAGAAGAGTGACTGGGGACAGTCAGTGAACTTTTACCATTATTATGTAATTATTACTGATCTATGAATCTGACAAACATACAAAAAAGTTCTGCTTAAGTCGACATAAAACCTCGGCCACCTTGTTTTACACTATCCCAAGCTCTAATACAGGTAGTCCTCGGCTTATGATCACAACTGACCCCCAAATTTCTGTTGCTAAGTGAGACATTTGCTAAGTGAGTTTTGACCCGTTGTACGACCTTGCCACCGTTGTTAAGTGAATCACTGCAGGTGTTCAGTTAGTAACCACAGTTAAGCGACTCCGGCTTCCCCATTTGGCTTCGCTTATCAGATGGTCGCAAAAGGGGATCACACGAATTCTGATCACGCGACCATGGGGATGCTGCAGCCGTCGTAAGTGTGGAAAAAACAGTCATGTTACTTTTTTCCCAGTGCCGTTGTAACTTTGAACGATCCCCAAACGAACTGCTGTAAGTCGGGGACTACCTTAAAACCATGTTTTGGCTTTTCAATTTTTCTTTTCCTGCAACCCTGTGTTCCAATTCTAACCTCTTGCAAATTATTCTTTCAAAAGCACCACTGAAGGAATCCACAAAGCCTTTCGCCAAGCGAAGGAAAGGAAAAAAATTCTTAAAACGATTCTTTGCTCATAAACTATGGAAGTTCACTCTCCAAGTGAAAGGCATGTTTTGACAAACTCTGCCCATCATCACCATTGCAGCAGCCGGCAAGTGTTGACATTTAATCCTCTCTCTGCAGCTAGGATATAAATTATAAGCACCTTTAGCTCTTCTATGGATTGGTAACCGTTATTCTTTATCTTCTCTTTCATAGTACTAAAATCCATTGGGCGTTTAATGATCATGGAGTAACCAGGAGCGATGAAGTCCGTCACAGGAAATGAAAAGAAAGCGTTGGGATCTTTTCTGTTAAGAAATGAAAAGAACAGCGTTTCATGTTTCGTTTCTATAACAAAGAACAGAGGTTACTATGAAAAAAGAAGACATGACTCCAGCTTAAAAGAAAGTAGAAAACTAAGATGAAACTAGAAGCAGATCTGGCCTTATGCCAACTCTTTTTCTTTCTTTCTCTTTCTCTCTTTTTTTCTTTCTTTCTTTCTTTCTTTCTTTCTTTCTTTCTTTCTTTCTTTCTTTCTTTCTTTCTTTCCTTTCTTTTTTAAAAAAGTTTTTTTTAGGTAGAACTATCTCTGTCCCCATCCCTCCCATACCCACTTTTTATACAGAGATTATATGACTAAAATGTGGTTCAGATTTCTAAACTAAACTATGGAGGATTTTGATACCTTTCCTTCAAATGTAATGATGCATTTTGATATCAAGAGCTTCTGATGCAAGGCCACTACATAGTTGCAAAGTATTTTCCTCTCCTCTAAATGTGATCTGTTTTTGCAAAATGGAAAATACTCTAAAGGCCACACATCTATAATAATAAGATTATAATAGCTGGGTTATTTCAGAGTAAGCGATTTATAAATGCAGCTCAATTACCAGTCAAACACTGCCATAACTTTTTTTTTTTAAAGAGAGAAAGCAAATATTAAATGCAGGTGTTATATAAGTGGTATGTGCAATTATGCAATTGTGATTCAGCTTTGACCACGGATATTATTGAAGCATTAACCTCTTTACCAATTCCTGTAAGCAACAGCGTTCATACACAAAACTCACCTCTGCAGTTGTCTTACGAGCTGGTTTAAAGCTTCTTGAAGGGGTGTCTGTTCCACTTCTAGGATAAAAAAAGGAAACAAAAGAGAAAGAACTCTCTGTATTTCGATGGAAACAAAGTATTAAACAGTGACAATGGGCTATCACAAAGACAATGAGATACATTTAAGAAGTCTGTTTATCCTTCATTATTTTAACAAAGTTTCCCCATCAGTGACCATATCCTGAGTTTCATCTGGATCTTTCTCCAGGGGAATAACGTTTACTTAATTTTAGGGGAATTTGCCAATGTGTTTCAGGCAGAAAAAACAACAACAAAGAAACATCCTGGAGGAAACAACAAAGTATAGTTGGTGCAATGCTCATTTAGGATTTACCTTGTTACCAGTTTTTGCATAAGTAGTTATGGCTTAGTACAGTGGTGGCGAACCTATGGCACGGGTGCCAGAGGCGGCACTCGGAGCCCTCTCTGTGGGCACACGCGCCATCACCCCAGTCCTAGGCCTTCAGCTGGGTTTTATAAAACCTTTTCGCTTTAGGCCTCCGCCAAAGTGTGCAAAAAAAAAAAAAAAAAAGGTTCAATCAGTCAATTTCAACTTCTCACGGGAAAAAAAAAGATCTTGCAAAGTTGGAATTGATTGATTGAACTTTTTAGTCCCACCCAGTCTGCCGTTACCACCACAGCCACGCCCACCCAATGGGCCACACCCAGATAATGGGCCACACCCAGCCAATGGGCCACACCCACCCGGCACTCGACGATGCACAAGTGGGTTTTGGGTTGCAGTTTGGGCACTCGGTCTCTAAAAGGTTCGCCATCACTGGCTTAGTGCCATAATGATTTTTTTTACTACAACAACAGAAAAACTGCATAGCCACTTAGAAAAGAAAAATAGCATTTTCTTTACCTTCCTGCTTTGCTAAACTGCTTGCCAGCGATTTCACCAGCGGCACTTCCAATCTTAAAGGAGACTGGCATTTAAGTTCTCTTTCTCCTTCGCTCTCAACAGCGTCTCTATCTCGCTTCTTTTTATCTTCCTGAAGAAAGAAAGAAATTAGAAAATGCTTGTGAAAGGTCAATGCAACCGGCTGCAAAATATTAACTGCAGCTTCTTTATGCGAGGCTTAAGTCAATATTAATCTGTAATATTTGACGTAAATCAGCGTAGCTGCCTTAATTAGGATATTGATTAATGTTAAAAGGATCTCTGTTCACAAGGAAGCTGAGTCGTATCGGGTTAGAGTTAGACAATTTGCTTGTGGAAATTATTTCTACTAAGATACATTTATGCCGCTTTCTATATAAAAAGTTCTCAGGTGTCTGGAAAATGGAGAGTTTTAAATTTAAGTTTTAAATTTAAATTTAACCAATATTTGAAAGGGAGACTTTCCGGTCTCTTCAAGCTTGTTCTGGGTTATTTTCATGCCCCGCTTAATAATCTCAAACACAATCCAGCATAAATATACATTTTTTAAAACATTTTAATAGCACTTAGCAATAGCACTTAGGTCAGGGGTCTTCAAACTTGGCCCTTTTATGACTTGTGGATTTCAACTCCCAGAATTCCTCAGCCAGGCACGCCTGGCTGAGGAATTCTGGGAGTTGAAATCCACAAGTCATAAAAGGGCCAAGTTTGAAGACCCCTGACTTAAGATTTATATATTGCTTCACAGTGCTTCTTTACAGCCCTCTCTAAGCGGTCAGACTATTGTCCCCAACAATCTGGGTCCTCATTTTACCGACCTTGGAAGGATGGAAATTCGGAGTCAATCTTGAGCCGGTGAGGATCGAACTGCTGGCAGTGGGCAGAATTAGCCTGCAATACTGCATTCTAATCACTGCTGCCACCACGGCTCTTAAAGTAAACCAAGTGACTATTCTAATAATTACCTTTACTCTTCTCTTTCTTTTTTCCTTTTCCTCACCGGGGACTTGTTTTTCCATTTTTTTCCTTTTCTTTCTTTTCTTGTCTTTGTGTTTTTCATGTTCACTTTTGTCCTCATACAGGGACGAATCGTGCACTGCGCTCTGAGTAGATAGTTCCGCGACTTCGTTTCCTCCCACTTTCAAGACGAGTTTTAAGGGTTTCTCTACATATTCTTGAGGAAACAGATAAAGGAGAACTCCCACTTTAACTTTCTAAAGATTGGCAACGTAACACTTAACCCATTCAATTGTGAATGAAGAAATGATGAACATTACAGGTAGTTCTCGACTTACAGCCATTCATTTAGTGATGGTTCGGAGTTACATCAATTGAAAAAAGTGACTTATGACCCTTTTCCATACCAGTACTTACAACTGTTGCAGCATCCCCATCATCACGTGATCAAAATTCAGATGCTGGGCAATTGACTCATATTTGTGAAGTGTCCTGGGGTCATGTGATCCCTTTTTGCGACCTTCGTACAAGCAAAGTCAATGGGGAAGCCAGATTCACTTAAGAACCGTGTTCCTAACTTAACAACTGCAGGGATTCACTTAAGAACCGTGGCAAGGAAGGTGATAAAACACAGCAAAGCTCACAAATGTCTTGCTTAACGACGGAAATGTTGGGCTCAATTGTGGTTGTAAGTCAAAGACTATCTGTAATCATGATACTTAAAGATGGAACTATTAACAGATGAAGACCTGATAAGACAGATCTCAGATCTGCTTTCAACGTTTCAAATTACTACTGGAAATTAGCAGTAATTCAGCCAGTCATACCAGAATATAGATTGATCCACTGAGCTTGACACAGGTTTAATTATATGATCTGAATGCTCAAGCAGCAGTGCTTAACCATTCACAATACCACTAGCCAAAGTTATCATTATTATATACGCAGAGGCAAATGTTCACATTGCTCTAAACCACATTTGCTTAGTGTGATATTCCCTCCTGAGTTCAGAGGTGTGCTCCAAATATTTATGTGCCTCTCTTCCAAATAGCTTGAGAAAAATGAACAATTCAGTACACAAAGCCACAAATAAATTACTTTCATAAAGAGGCTAGAAATGTTTGGCATTTGCTCCAGAATTCAATTTCACTTCAAAGTTTTCCAGGTAACCCTGCCAACGAAGAGAAAAGCTGGGCAGATTTGTATATAATACGGATGGGACACAGATCTAAGTTAACATGGATAGATATGCATGGAGATACAAAGGCATGAAACTGTGTGGTTTTGTGTGCGTGTGTGTATATGGGAACTGCAGTTCCTTCTGACATGGGATACTAGGAGCTGTAGTTTCCCCCAGCAGGGGATTCTGGAAGTTGCAGTTCCTTCTGGCAGGGGATTCTGGGAGCTGCAGTTCCTTCTGACAGGGGATTCTGGGAGCTGCAGTCCCCCCAAACAGGGGATTCTGGGAGCTGCAGTCCCTTCTGGCAGGGGATTCTGGGAGCTGCAGTTCCTTCTGGCAGGGGATTCTGGGAGCTGCAGTTCCTTCTGACAGGGGATTCTGGGAGCTGCAGTCCCCCCAGCAGGGGATTCTGGGAGCTGCAGTCCCTTCTGGCAGGGGATACTGGGAGCTGCAGTCCCCCCCAGCAGAGGATTCTGGGAACTGCAGATCCTTCTGGCAGGGGATACTGGGAGCTGCAGTTCCTTCTGGCAGGGGATACTGGGAGCTGCAGTTCCTTCTGGCAGGGGATACTGGGAGCTGCAGTTCCTTCTCGCAGGGGATTCTGGGAACTGCAGTCCCTTCTGGGATTCTGGGAACTGCAGTCCCTTCTGGCAGGGGATACTGGGAGCTGAAGATCCTTCTGGCAGGGGATTCTGGGAGCTGCAGTTCCTTCTGGCAGGGGATTCTGGGAACTGCAGTTCCTTCTGGCAGGGGATTCTGGGAGCTGCAGTCCCTTCTGGGATTCTGGGAGCTGCAGTTCCTTCTGGCAGGGGATTCTGGGAGCTGCAGTCCCTTCTGGGATTCTGGGAACTGCAGTCCCTTCTGGGATTCTGGGAGCTGCAGTTCCTTCTGGCAGGGGATACTGGGAGCTGCAGATCCCTCCCGGCAGGGGATTCCGGGAGTCCAAGGCTGAAGGGGAATCGCACTGACAGATCGAGCCTCCCGGGCGGCACCTGCCCCTCCCTGCCTCCCCCCCTCCCCCCCAGGGAGACGCCCCCGCTCTCTCTCCCTCCCCCCCCCGGCGCCGGTACCTTCATACGGGTATTTCTCCCCCTTGTGCCTCTTGTGCTTCTTGCCCATGGCCCGCATCGGGCGGCGGTGACGTCAGCCTCGCGCTCCCCCGGCTCTCGCGAGAGCAGCAAGGGGGCGGGGCCGGGAGGGGGGAAAACGGCGAGGCGCTCGCGAGGTGGCGCTGCTGGGTTCCCGGCTTTCCCCTTTCGCTGCGCGCCTCGGCGGCCCTCCGTGCGCCCCGCTCCCGACCGGCCTCGGCTGCCGGTCCCGAGGGGGCGGGGGGGAAAGCAAGGAGACGCCGGGGGAGCCCCTCTCGGCGCCCCCTGAGGTTGTGCAGCGGCGGCGGGGATGGCAGCCGCGGAGAGGTGAGGCAAAAGCAAGTAAGAAATGTGTGTCACTCTGCCTTTCTAGCTCTATGAACCCACCGGGAAGGGAGGGGGAGGCGAGCCACAGCAAGCGGCCAGAGCCGGCGAAAGAGGCAGCGCCCTCTAGTGTTGCCCGCTAATCATTGCGGCGCCTCGTTTGCTTGCCACACCCGCTGCTGCCCTCTGGTGGTGCTCTGGCTTTCTGCAGCAGAAGGAATCTGCTCGCCTGCTCATATCCCAGGGAATCCCAGCCTTAATTTGAGGGGTCTTCGGTGCTCTCTGGGCTTTGTAGTTTCCTTGCAGACGTTTCATTACCCAAACTTGGTAACATCCTCAGTGCTTGAACTCTACTCCCTTCTCGCACTGATGATGTTCCCTAGTTGGGTCATGAAACGTCTGCAAGGAAACAACCAAGCTCAGAGAGCACCAAGGACCCCATAGCTGCTGCCGTTCCTCCTCCTCCTCCTCCTCCTCCATTCTTCTCCTTCTCTTCCTCCTCTCCACAAACTCAACCCTCTTCTAGCACAGATGATGTTCCCTAGTTGGGTCATGAAACGTCTGCAAGGAAACAACCAAGCTCAGAGAGCACCAAGGACAGCACAGTCTCCTCCTCCTCTCCCTTCTCGCACTGATGATGTTCCCTAGTTGGGTTATGAAATGTCTGCAAGGAAACAACCAAGCTCAGAGAGCACCAAGGACAGCACATCTCCTTCTCGCACTGATGATGTTCCCTAGTTTGGGTCATAAAACATCTGTAAGGAAACAACCAAGCCCAGAGAACACCAAGGACCCTCTCATTTCAACCCTGAGCTACAAATATTCTCCTTTATTCAGCCTCAATTTCTTCACACTTCTATTTCCCGTTCCAGTTCTTTGCTTGTATAGGAAGCCCTCCACTTCACGACCACAACTGATCCCCAAATTGAGGTTGCTAAGTGACCCAATTTTGTTAGGTGAGTTCTGCTCCATTTTGTGACCTTTCTCGCCCCATTTGTTCCGTGAATCACTGCAGTTCTTAAATTAGGAACATGGTTGTTAAATGAATCTGGTTTCCCCATTGACTTTGCTTGTCAGAAGGTTGCAAAAGGGGGATGATGACGTGACTCCGGGACACTCACTGTCATAAATGTGAATCAGTTGTCCAGCATCCGAATGTAAATCACGTGACCCTGGGGATGCTGCAACGGTCATAAGTGTGAAAAATGGTCATAAGTTACTTTTTTTGTGTGCCGTTGTAACTTTGAACGGTCACTAAATGAACTTTTGTAAGTCATTATAACAATGTCCAAATGTTTGCTTCAAGGACACCTGCTTGGCTCTCTGCATTATCTTAAGTTTGGTGAACCTCCTGAAAAAGTTTCTCTATTCCTAACTTCTTTCCAGAATTTTGTTCCCTTTGATCTTCCCTACTAGAGGAACCACAACTTGCAATCCAACAGGCATATTCAGCAGGTTGACCTGACAACTCCCCAAATTCCCAGCTAGCCAGTGGAATGGGGAGTTCTGGGAATTGCACACAAGGGTAGACAATCTGGTATCTTCTGGAAGATTTTTTTTTTTAAAAAATCTGGTTAGTTAAAAGTGTATTTTTAATTGCACACAGTCCAGGATCAATCTGTGGGTGAGATGGGTGGTCTCTAAATTTGGTAAACAAAGCTACCCTTCCCACAAACCCTTGCGTTCACTATGACAATTGGAATCATGGGAAATGTAGTTCAAAACCCCTCCCAGTTGCCTCTCTCTGGAGGGCGCCTCGTTGGAGAAGGAAGATTGGAATGTTCTACACTCTCGTGTTTCCTTCCACTTGGGGGTGTGATACGCCAAGGAAAATATTCCAGCATTTTTCCCTTAATGAAATTTGGATTTCTACTTCAGGTAAAGACAACTTTCTTGATTATTTAATAAAACTGGAGCTTGTCAAGGGATCAGCTTAGCTGTAGTTAGACTATTGAATAACATAGAAAGAAATATTTCCAACAATTGCTTGTAGGGCCTCCTCAGGTAGCAGCTTTGAGTTGGTGCATTGAGAAGTTACTGCTCAGGCTAATATACCAAAGCAGTAAGATATTTTAATGGAAAATGCTGAAAAAAAACCACACACACACAGACAATAAAGTAAACATTTTGTGTAATGTTGGCTCTGCTTATTTAAGAATGAAGATCAGGGATTTTGCAGTAAGTGCAATCCACCGTACTTCTACCCTAGTAATTATTCTTCCCTAATCAATAAACTGGAATTAAGTCAACGTGAACAGAACTCATGTGGCCACACAGGTGTTGTGATTTGTAAACCATATTTTGCAGCATAGCGCAGAGCATGTGCACAGCCAGTGGAGATTTATTCAATGAATGTTTTTTAAATATACCAAACCCAATTTTTTTTTTAAAAAAGTGCTATTTTAAGAAGTCAAACAATCCCTGGTTATGGTGTGTCCGGGTTTCCCAAAGAAACTTAGTCTTTGGGTTTGCATAACGTGCTAACCTAAGGTTAACTGAACCACAGTTTATTGAATGAAAGCAAGCCACAGGGGTTTGCAGAAAACCTGAAACCATAAATTAAGGACTTTTTCTGGTTTGCTCCACACACTGGCTCACGAAGTCGCCAACCACACTTTGGCTGCCAGATCCAGAGCAGACTTGGAAAATGTTTGCCTAGCCTAAGTATGATTTGGGCGTCCCTGGGCTAAATCCGAACCCGTTTCCTAAGACCGGTGTTATTTTGCCTGCCTGAAAGCAAATCGGCAAACCCCGGGATTAGATTACATATTGGAAATTGTAGAGAATCCAAGCTTTGGAAATATGTAGCTGACACTGTAACAGATGTAAAAGGTTCCCCACAGTGTGAATTCCTTTGAACGCCAGTTGCTTTTTGAAAGGATTAATCAGAACAGATGCTACAGATACTGGAAATAGCTCTGAACACACACCGCACACACACACGGCCGGCCGGCTTCAGTGGCTGCCTGTTAGCCTGCAGACCTGCTAATGTGCCTAATATGAAAGCAGATACTTTCAGACATTCAGGAAAATGCTGCTTTGTGTGGGAGTTCCCGCTTTGTTGTGTTATTATTTGTATAACGTTCATTAGCAGGTCTGGTGCTTTTTTTTCTCTCTCTCCCCCTTTAAAAGGCAAGAGAGCCATGAGGCTTGCGGTTTTCAGTTTGAAATGAGAGGACCAAAGGGCTTAACAGGAAAGTGGTTCAACACAGTTGCCTTACAGGTAGTCCTCAACTTACGACCACAATTGGGCCCTAAATTTGTGTTGCTAAGTGAGACATTTGTTGAGCGACTTTGGCCCCGTTTTTACAACTTTTCTTGCGGCATTTGTTCGGTGAACCACTGCGGTTGTTAAATTAGTCAACCCGTTATTAGTTGAGTAAGTTGCCGTCGGCTTGGTTTATTCATTGTGTTTAAACCCAACACACCTAATGTGGTTTAGTTGGATTTTGGTTTCCCCTGCATTGCGAAACCAGCCAGTGGAGTTCACAAACCATGGTTTATACCTTGGCATGTTGTGTGAACTCGTCAACAGCTTCCTACAGTGTGCAAACACAGCTAAAATACGTCCTTCGCCCTGAGCCAAATCTGAACCTGCGGCTTAATTCATCATGTAAACCCAATACATCTTGCTTCAGAGAACCATGATTTATATATATGTATATATTTTTGGTACGTGCTTCCCTTTTGTTGCGGCTATTTGAAAAACAAGAGAGACAAAGGTGTAGGTTTAGAAGATCTGTTCCATTTCTATTTCACGTCTCCACTACCCTTCCCAACTATGTTTAGCTCTCGGTCTTGGGGCACATGAGCAGAGAGTTACAGCTTTAGGCAAAGGACTGTCTAACCTGTCTGAGTTTGGCTTGTATTGATTTATTGGACTTAGAGGCCAGGGGCTGCAAAAAGAGAGAAGGAGTAGCTTCTTAGTAATCAAGATGAGAAGAATGCAAGAAATGAAAGACGTCAAGCAGGGAAAATAAGCCAGGAAACCTCTCCAGCATTTTGTCTTGATAACTCAGTCCAGCAGTCGCCTTTTTCCATGATTAAAGAAAAAGGATTCAAATTATAAATCCACAGATAAGTAGAAAGAGTACAGAGTACAGAGAAGAGCAACAAAGATGATTAGGGGACTGGAGGCTAAAGCATATAAGGAACGGCTGCTGGAATTGGGTAGGTCTAGTCTAATGAAGAGAAGGACAAGGGGGGACATGATAGCCGTGTTCCAATATTTGAGGGGCTGCCACAAAGAAGAGGGAGGTCAAGCTATTCTCCAAAGCGCCTGAAGGCAGGACAAAAAGCAACGGATGGAAACTAGTCAAGGAGAGAAGCAACCTAGAACTGAGGAGAAACTTCCTGACAGTGAGAACAATTAACCAGTGGAACAACCTGCCTCCAGAAGCGGTGAATGCTCCAACACTGGAAGTTTTTAAGAAGAGACTGGACAGCCATTTGTCCAAAATGGTATAGGGTTTCCTGCCTGAGCAGGGGGTTGGACTAGATGACCTCCAAGGTCCCTTCCAACTTTATTATTATTATTATTATTATAAGTAATTGATGGTCACCGTTACACCAGAAGAGCCTCGATTGTATTTTTGCTAAAGGACCCCCATGGGCTGAATGCAAACATTTGCATTAAGCCAAATAACGGTTTGTTTATTGCAACTTTAACATGATGGGTGAACCCAGCCGTTGCAATTGGCAAAAGTTGATTGATGCCCAGTGACTTAGTGCAGAGGTCCCCAACCTTTTGGGCACCAGGGACCGGTTACGTGGGGAGAGGTTTTTCCGCGGACCGGAGGGGGTGTGGTTTTGTGTGCTGACTGCATCCTGCGGATGGGGCTTTAGAAACAGTACTAGGCTGAAGATCAAAACCCAACAATGGCTTTTTCAGAATCTTTATAGAAACGTTGCACTGAAAAGGACCGTGGAACCCTTCAAGGCCACCCACCCACTCGGTGCAGGAATCCAGATTATAGTTCAGGACCTCAATAGCAAGGTTAAATTACAGTCTTAAACTTGTCATCTCATGAAGAGCTTTGGCTGTGTCAAGCCCAAGACCCAGCAAAATACAGATAATTTTAACGTAATTGGGAAGAAAATGCCTCTGCCGATTTTAAGGAATTGATCCACGATGTGCGTCAGGTGAATCTCTAGAGTTCTACAAGTGAAAAGATAAAGCAATATATGTTTATACAGTTTTATAAGCTTAATAATTGAATTGATTTTATGTAGGGACTTAGACTTGTTACATGGAGCTTTTTCTTCCTTTTCATTAGGTGGTGGTTGTTGTTTTTTTGGTGACATTTAATTTTTTTGAATGACTATACAGTAATAAATATCTTTTCTTGTTTTCTTTAAGACAATTTTATAAATACGTTTTTTTAAAAAAAACATTTTTTTTTAAAAAAAAACCCATCGGAATCTGTATTTGTAGCAACCCTGATGACTATCCAATTTCTGCTTTAATATATCCAACGGAATCCACCGTTTTTCATAACAATTTTTTTACAGGCTTCTTGTAATGATGACATTTTATACCATCTAATAGATAAAGAGGCTCCCTTGAGGCCAAATGATTAAAATCTAGTTCACACACACCAGTCCAAGACATAATTTATCCTCTGGTTAGTCTGTTGTATAATGAAGCCGTTGATTTATAGCTTCCCAGAATCTGAAATATCGGCCAGCTGTGGTTTAATCAACAAACCATGATTTAGGGTGAGGTACAAAGCCAGTCACTGCGGTAGCAGCTTTTGTGGAACCAAAAAGTCATCAGAGTTACCTAATAACAACAAGGAAAAAAAAAAGGGGGGGGAGGGTTTAGTAACTGTTTTTGGACACTGGATTTTGATAACGTCTGGAGTAGCAAAATTTAGAGGAGCTTCAAATCCTGGCCTGTGAATCAAAGTATTTCCTCAAATGTAAGTTCCACCATCATGTTCAACTAGGCACCCGATTCACCCCTTAGCGGCACTCCCCTGGTTCATGGCTTCCTTTATTTTCGCCGCTAGCCCAAAGTGGGGAGCGGAAACTGACAGCCTCTGTAATATGTAAATCCGTCTTTCTAATATCTCCCTTCTGGAAATATTCAAGATCACCCAGGGAAATGTAACAAACACATTTGATGTAGTCAGAGATCACAGCATCCTTTCCTTCTGTGATTTCTTTCTTCTTCTGTTTCCTTTTAACGCTTCCAACTTTGAATGTTGGGAGGCGCAGTTCCAGTTCAGAAGATGCGTATGGCAAGATGCTTTTTTTTTGTTTTTAAATGACACCATTGCAATTAGGCAGATAGTTATGGGTTGTCCTCAGTGTTGTTTTGCTCCTTAGGATGAAACTGTGTTCCTTTCTGATGCTATTCGCCCCCTGGGCGTGTTGCTTGTCTGTCTACACTCTATCCTCAATTATCTATCTCTATCATCTCTATTATCTATTAATTATCTTTCTCTCTGTCTCATCTCTATCATTTCTCTATCCATTTATATCTGTCTCTTTATTATCTCTCTATCATTTCTCTATCCATCCATCTTTATAATTTTATTATTTTATCTATCTATCTATCTATCTATCTATCTATCTATCTATCTATCTATCTATCTATCTATCTATCTATTTCCATCCATCTTTATAATTTTATTGTATCTATTTATCTCTATATCATTTATCATCTATCATCTATGTCATTTATATCTATCTATCTATCTATCTGTCTGTCTATCTATATCTATCTATCTTATCTATCTATCTATCTATCTATCTATCTATCTATCTATCTATCTATCTATCTTATCTATCTATCTATCTATCTCTATCTCCATCCATCTTTATAATTTTATTGTATATCTATTTATCTCTATATCATTTATCATCTATCATCTCTTTGTCATTTATTTATATATGTCTATCTACCTATCTCCATCCATCTTTATAATTTTATTGTATCTACCTACCTACCTACCTACCTACCTACCTACCTACCTACCTACCTACCTACCTACCTACCTATCTATCTATCTATCTATCTATCTATCTATCTATCTATCTATCTATCTATCTATCTATCTATCTGTCTGTCTGTCTGTCTGTCTGTCTGTCTGTCTGTCTGTCTGTCTGTCTGTCTGTCTGTCTGTCTATCTATCTATCTATCTATCTATCTATCTATCTATCTCTAAAGAGCTCTTCCTCATTGCAAAGACTTTAGCAACTCCAAATGAATTGTTTAATTATATAATTACCCAAAAGAAAAGCCACCTTGGATTAAAAGCGTCTCCTCCTCCTCCTCCTCCTCCTCCTCCTCCTCCTCTTCCTCCTGGGAACCCGTGGGAGCAGCTTGCTCCCATCAGCGGTCCTTCGCCCGCTTCTTCCCCTCCCTGCGACTGCCTAGGTGTTCTTGTGACTTTGGGGAGGGTGACACATGAAAGACAAAAGCCCCAACTCCACAAACCTGCCAGCCAGCCATTGTTGCTTTGAAGAAACTGTTTCAATCACTTTGCCGTTGTCTTTATGTCAGTTTGCCAGATGGTTTTGGTCTGTCTGAGGTCCTGTACCAACGGGGTTTACAGAGCACTGTTAAAGCTTCAAAGCTGTTTTTTAATCTTCCCGAACATCACAAGGGCTGCAAAAGTGACTTCGGCTCCCTGAAGTCTTTGCTACAAAAGAGGCCAAGCAGGGCTGGAAATGAAAGCCAGATAAAGGGATTGCTGGAATAAGAAACAGAGGGAAAAGAGCAGTAGTTAGGCTTTCTTGTAGCGTTTCAAAAGAAATTCTAAGACAAATTATGGCTTTGGGTGATTCTCCCCCTTCCCTTTCTCCTCTCTAGAGATGCCGAGGCAAAATATTTTGACCTGGAGAACCTTTAACCTTGAATGAAGCAAGTTGAGCTAAAAAAAACAATAACCCCTTTTATTTTATTTTTATTTAAAGAAAAGCATATCTTAAGAAAGTAGTTTTTTCCATAATTATCAATATAGGGAGGGAGGGAGGGAGGGAGGAAGGAAGGAAGGAAGGAAGGAAGGAAGATGGAGGATGGAAGGAAGGGAAGGGGATAGAAGGAAGGAAGGAAGGAAGGAAGATGGAAGGAAGGAAGGAAGGAAGGAAGGAAGGAGGATGGAAGGAAGGGAAGGGGATGGAAGGAAGGAAGGAAGGAAGGAAGGAAGATGGAGGATGGAAGGAAGGGAAGGGGATAGAAGGAAGGAAGGAAGGAAGGAAGGAAGGAAGGAAGGAAGGCAGTTTCCCATTTTTCTTACCAGTAGCCGTGAGATCTCCATTTTGTTTTTATGAGTTTTTAAATATTTCTTTGAAGAGTTGGTCTGTGAATTTTCTAATCGGTCTGCATTGCTACACCATGCAGTGTTGCCGTCAGATGTTGCTGACATTTGATGACAATAGTGCTTACTAGATGTGGCACTCTGTCTGAAGAATAACATTTTTTCCTATCAAGAAAGGACTGGCTGTGGCTATTTCCTTAAGGTGTAATCTCCTACAGACCTATTGATTTATTGACTGTGCCATCAGATCAGTGTTGACACTAGATTTTCTTCAGGAGGATCTGTCTCCATCTAACCCTTCAGATCTTCCATGGTGCCTCCATTGCCTCTGCACTCAAGCCCGTCCACTTTGTTTTTCCAGACAGTTGTGTGTTGTGTTTGGAGGATTGTAGTTCCTCTGCCTCAGAAGCTTCTTTCTGACCTGATTCACAACAAACTATGGTATTCCTTGAGCTATGACTGTAATGGAGCCTAATCATCATGGACATAACTCATCATGGTTGTAAATCGGGCCGTCAATCTGACCAACCCAATTTTACAACCTGTTTTGCAGAGGTATAGGGTATGAGGTATAGGGTATGATATAGGGTCTCCTGCTTGAGCAAGAGGCTGGACTAGAAGACCTCCAAGATCCCTTCTGTTCTAGTCTAGTCTAGTCTAGTCTAGTCTATCATAGTTCTACTCTATCCTATCCTATCCTATCCTATTCTATGCTATGCTATGCTATGCTATGCTATGCTATGCTATTCTATTCTATTCTTATCCTATCCTATCCTATCCTATCCTATCCTATCCTATCCTATCCTATCCTATCCTATCCTATCCTATCCTATCCTATCCTGTATGGTTGTTAAGCAAATTGTTGAGCAAGTTTGTTCTTGCAATAGATTCAGACGAAGTTCAACTTGCTATAGAACAGAACGGGCAAACCACATTCAAACCACGATCCTGCATTTCAGTTTCCATACTCTCACCTTGCTGTCTTTTGACCAATCCCTTCTTTTCATAGTAAAGATGTATTTTCCAGTCACGATGTGTGTGTAATTTATATCTCTTCCATTTCACTCTCAGGTTATTACCTATAAAAGAAACGGAATATTTGCCTCCTTGCATAGATCCCAAATGTAGGTCACCTATAATAATTTTCACCGACAAAATTTTAAGTGAAAGGAAGGGGGGGGGGAAGGAGGCACAGACCGAAAAAATACACACTATAACTTGGCCTTGACCTTACCCTCCTCAAAAGAAGGAAATCACTTCTGAGCCACAGACATCAAAAAGAATAAATAATTGTTTTTCTTTTTTTGTTGTTATGATATGGATCATCCGAGCAGTTAGTGGCAAGCAAAGCCGTCTTTGATATGATTTAGATGCCCTGGTGCTTGCGCCTCTATTTATGTCAGCGTGTTCCTGTTCCCACACCGGGAAAGTAGAATCCCTTGATTAAATTCATATTTGTTTTAATCTTTCCCGGTGTCTGATCTCAGCCTCAAAGATTCCAATAAAAAAGTAACACATCCTGCTGAGTTTGGGGGTTGTTTAGGGGGGACATTGATGGGGCTTGCTCTGTTCCAGCGTGCTAATGCTGGAAGTTCAAATAGCTGAGGCTCCCCCAGTTCGAAAGAGAAAGCTTTTTCCAAAGATGCACATGGGGTGTTCCCACAGCCCTGGGGGAAAAGAGAGGAAAATTTAAGTTTATTTATAGAACTGGAAAGAAAGGAGAAAAAAGAACCTAGATAAACAGCCCTTTATAAAATATCAACTAGAATCTATGGGAAGTTTAATTAATCTCATCCCCGTATAACTGTATGTGCAGAGAACATTTGTAAGGCATTTTTTGGGAGTAAACAAGAACAATCGGGACCTGCCTCCCTAAGAAAGAAAGAGAGAGAGAGAGAGAGAAAGAGAAAGAAAGAAAGAAAGAAAAAGAAAGAAAGAAAGAAAAAGAAAGAAAGAAAGAAAGAAAGAAAGAAAGAAAGAAAGAAAGAAAGAAAGAAAGAAAGAAAGAAAGAAAGAAAGAAAGAAAGAAAGAAAGAAAGAAAGAAAGAAAGAAAGAAAGAAAGAAAGAAAAAGAAAGAAAGAAAGAAAGAAAAAAGAAAAACTGATGGCCATAATAAGGCAAAAAAGTCAGTTTCGGGGTTTTTTTGTGTTTTGTTTTTGGAACATTTAGCATCAAAAGCCATCATAAGTACCTGGAGTTTTTTCAATGGTTTTGACTTGAAGGGATATGAAGATCCAGTGGATTTCCTCTCTTCTAGATCTGAAGGAATCTTATTTTTGCATGCTCTAATTGTTTGATTTTATGTTGTAAAACCGACGTTAACAGTGAAACTGGAATTGCTTACATTTGCCTTGTGTTGAACGAGAACCACACCGGCCCTTTAGAAGAATTTGTAGAACAAAGGAAATGAGACTCACCATGTATAAAGCATGATGCGCTCTCTCTCTCTCTCTCTCTCTCTCTCTCTCTCTCTCTCTCTCTCTCTCTCTCTTTCTCTCTTTCTCTCTTCTTTCTGTCTCTCTCTTTTATGTTTGTATCTCTCAGTCTGTAGGCGATGACCAGGCTGAGCCCGAGGAAGGGATCAAATGCGTCATCAGTCATGAGTCCCTGCGCGTTCTCAAGACCTAAGTCTGGCCCTCCTTGAATTCCTTGATTAATGTCAAGGGCTGGGGAAATCAGGAGATTCGGGCAGTTCAAATTATAAATCTCAACTACTAATGATCAAGGAAAATTTGCGGGAGTTAAGGATAGAAAGTAATTCAAGGTAGGCTGGACTTAGATCTCTAGTGGGCACACAGGAACTCATGACTGATGATATGTTTGACCCCTCCCTCTAGGGCTCAGCCTGGATATTTCCTACACAGTCTTTCCCAATGTTCGATGCATTTGCTGCAGATAAGTGGTTTATGGTATCATCAGTGAGTTGCCTTTTTAGATCTCTATGCACTTCTGCATGATGATGATGATGATGGTGATGATATAATCCAGTCAGTTGTGTCTGGCTCTTGGCGATTCTATGGGCCAGGTCTCTCCACATTTTCCAATCTTGCGCTACTTCTTTGAGTTTTTCTATGCTCTGTCTGGTGTCAGCTTTGATGGTGTCCAGCTTTCATGTTCTTTGGCAGACTGGTATCCTTTTTACACATTTGTGCGTGCTTTTCCTCAAATTGCCATTCCTAACTTGAATCTCAACCTACTTTATCCCTAATATGAACCTCAGAGAACATCTTGCACAAGGATTCCTGAAGCCTAGTAGCACATTGTCTCCTTGGGGAATAACATGCAAGTTCTAAACATAACATTGAGGAGTGAAGGGATGACATTCCTTAACTGGTTTCCCACAATATCCCATTCCCAATTCATGGTGATATCCTCCCTCCAAGAACTGGGTGTGTAGAGTTCTGATTTAGTCAGCTCCATCTGCATGAAGGTATCTGCTATTTTGTCCCAAAGGTGTTTTTCAAAAGGCAACTGGACTTCCTTCATTTTGTTTTCCTGGAAAACGTTTCACTTCTAATCCAAAAAGCTTCTTCAGTGCTTCTTGGATGAGAATAGCAATAGCAGTAGCACTTAGACTTATATACCACTTCATAGTTCTTCACAGACCTCTCTAAGCTGTTTACAAAGTCAGCCTATTGCTCCCAACAATCTGGGTCCTCATTTTACCGACCTCAGAAGGAGAGAAGGCTGAGTCAACCTGGAACCAATGAGAATCGAACTTCTGGCAGTTGGCAGAATTAGCCTGCAATATTGCATTCTAACCACTGCAACACCACAAAATGTTTTTAAGGAAAAAAACCCCAAGAAAGTCCAGTTACCTTTTGAAAAGCACCTTTGGAACAACCATGACCTGGATGGCTGAGAATCTCCATGGACATTTAGCCATCTGATATTTTGATACTTCAAGTAAACAGGTTTCAGAGGATTTGTACACTATCACTCACTTCTGGACATTGGACCAGGCAGAATTAGAGCCTCAGTTGTTCAATAAATCTGTCTCTGCTGGTTGGTCTTAAACCTCAAGAGCAGATGTCCCACATAAATGATCCAGCTGCCAGCAGACAATTGGATAGATTTATGATGCGCTGCACAGAGCTTTCTTTTTCTTATTCTTCACTCAAACACCCTGGGAGAGCTTCTTCGCCAGCCCACAATTTTACACAAAAGTTTGCTCTTTAAAAAAAAAAAAAAAAAAAAGACCCTGTCTTCAAAATCTTTCCAAAGTTTGTACGCGTGTAACACAAGAAATCAGACAAAAATCTTGAAAGTTGATTTCTGAAACTAGATCAAACCGTTTCTGACATTTGCTATCTAGCCTTTAAAAGTTGTACTGGCAGTAATTTATTTCCTGGTTGATCTGTTGTAGATAAAGAGCTAAACTGCACCTGTCATTATAAATACGTAGAGACCCAGATTGTGGAGATCCAAATCCTGGAGAGAAACACATTTCTTTAAATGTTAATCCATTGGCTTAACTTTTTACACCTCTTTATTTCTTTTAAGAAATCAGGGCTGCGCATAAATTGAATTTTCCCTGCTACAAATCTTTGAGGAGAAAAAAATGCTTTGGTCTCATCTAGCTGGACATTTGTCATCAAATTCTAGGTGGACAAAGGTTGATTCTTTGAAATGGATGTACCAACTTCAGCCAGCTTCGCTAAGTCCAGGGATCCCACACAAAGCTAACCTATCATGGCTTGTTTGGTTTATGGTCCAGCACAAGCTGGAAATCTTTGAGCTTTGCTGACCTGTATGTTATGGTCCATAAGACTGCTACTTTAAGATAAGGGGACTACATTTCCTAGAATTCTGGCTTGTTCCTGCAAGGTTGAGAAATGTTGATTTAGATGGAAGTCCTTCTCATTAATAAAATCCCAAGACTTGACTTAGGAAGAGATTAGCTAATTAGTGTAGACTTATTCCATTGGGCCTGGATCCTCAAAAAGGCAAGTTTCTTGGGCTGAATAGTGATCCAAATTCTGCTTCATATCTAGGCATTCTTGAATTCTGCAACTCCCAACCACAAAAAGGTCCAGATCCAGAAAGCTGTATAATAAATACTTTGGACAGTAAGATGGGCAGCACATAAGTTTAATAAATCAATAATTAACCCACAGCTTAAGACTCAGGTGGAGTCCTTTTCTGTGGAAGTTTTGAAGCCAAAAAGTTCATCTCCAACCCATGATGGGGATTCACCGAGGGACACCTAGCCCAATTCTATAAAGACCAACCCTCCATTAGATTCTTGTTCTCTTCCATCCCAAGAAAAGTATGTGATCTCTGTAGCGCCAAATATCCCCGCTGAACTTCCTCTACTCCTCCTTCCTTTTAATGGAACTCCATGAAGTTTCCAAAAAGGAAACCAGATGTGAAACGGGGATCACTTGAAAGCTCAGGTATAATTAACATCATCTGCTTGGGCCTTCTTATTATCAGGGACCCAAGTTTGCCACTTCGACCTTTTGGTCAACAGGGGACCTGACCCCATACATCTATAAAGAAGAGAGTCCAATGACCTTTGTGCTTGATGGATAGCTATTCTCTGCCTGTGGGGCCCAAACAATTTGACTTGTGGGCCAGAAATAAGGGAAATATTATATATATATATATATAAAATAATCAGTTCTCTTCTTGAGTTTTTCCACAGTCAGGGTTGTTGAGGGGAAGCAACTGCTAACCATGCATTTTCTAAGTTCTCTCTCTTCCATGCTTTCTTTTCCTAAAAAAATATTAATACACTTACGGATATACACGAAACACGCAAGAAGCGCTGATTTCTAATGGTTTTTTTTTTTCCCCATCTCTCTCTCTCTCTTTTTTTTGTTTGTCTACTATTTTTTTTGTACTTAATTACTCCTGACATTTTACCCATCATGTTGTAATGAGCTTCTTTGCAAGAAATGAAAACAGCTTGTCCCTTTGAACGGGGAGAAGGAGCTATTTTTTTTTTTGGTCTGTCTTTGTTATCACCAGACATTTTCTTTCCTTTTCTCTCTTTTTTCTCTCTCCCTCAAACAACACCTAGCTGAACAATAGAATTAGAGGAAACAACAAGTCAAATACCAGCAGGTTCTGGGGGGGGGGGGGGGACTGGGTTTCTTTAAACACAGCCATTCACTCGTGGGCTTTAGAATTTTAGCCTTTTTTGAGGTCCCACTATGTCAGCTGCTGTGGGTGTCTCTATGTGTCTGTGTCCATGTGTGATGTGCAAGGATGGAATAGTGAGGAACTATTGTAGATCTTCAGATAATAGGCTGTTTGTAAATGATGAAGCTTGAATTAATTCACTTGCAAGGTCTTCTTGATAACTGCTCATATTTTAACACATTGCTATTGTGTTGTTTTATATGAGAATCGTTTCTAGTTCCCTGCTCATTTCAAAATTTCTATCCTCATTAGATTTTCAGATTAGACTGCTTTGTACTGATGTCCAAGCCAGGAGGATGAAGGTTTTGGAACCTGCTGTCAAGTTTATGTCTGCCCATAAAAATACATAAAAGTTGAGTAGGTATCCATGAACATAAGAGGATGAGAGGTCTGGATTGGAATGTATGATTAGAATCGGCTCATTTGCTCTTTCTTCCATTAAGGGCTTCTCAAATTGTTGGTGTTACCATTACAAATGTCCATCTCTTATTATCAGCAAGATTCCATGTTATGGCTGGGGGTCAAGGACAAATTAGATGTTGATACGATAAGAACTGTGATTTTCTTCCAGGAAAAAAAAATGGGCATTGGTGTCCGGGCACCACATTCTTGGTGGTGGATGGGGCCAAGATTTTTCTTTTGTTGTGATGGTTTTTCTTATATTTTTTTTAGCGTTATAAAACTATGTTGTGATATTCAGCTCAGTTCCTAATAAAGGAACTGCTGGGATTCAGCAGTTGAGATATTGTGATCCAGGGAGAGTGATGGCTTTATGGGAGGACTCTCCTTAGGCTCTGCTTCTGGTTAGTTTTTTTTATCCAACCCTTGCTGCATTGCTGCTTGTAGTTATCCTTTCCAAAATGACAATTGAGTCCCAAATTTCTGTTGCTAAGCGAGACAGTTGTTAAGTGGATTTTGCCCCTTTTTACAACCAGAAACCCAGCCTGAAGTCATATTTGAATCAACCGAGAAGAATTCCTGGTCCAGAAGTTGGTGAAACTGAGTGAAGAGCAAACCTTGAAGAATGTGTGCTGTTGTCGATGGGCATGAAAGCCCGTATTATTTTAGGATGGCATACAACGAGCCAAATTAAAATTCTTGCTCAGTGGTCCTTCCTCTGTGGGGCCTATTGTCCTCTTCCAGAAGCTTCTCAGACATTCTGACTGAATAATGAAGCACTGTTTGAGCTGCAGATGCCTGCCGCTTCCCCGTTCCCCAAGCCGCATAGCTTTCCTTCAACTTAAAAGTGACCGAGATGTTGACAAGGGAGCCTATTTATCTCGTGGTGACCTAGATAATTTGAGGGTTCGCTAAGTCGGGAAGGGAATTCCACCGTCACTTTATTTTTGTTTTCTTTTTCTGTTTACAACTCGGGAGTCTGGACAGATTCAAGGTCTGTGTTGATTTGGTGGGAAATCCATCAGAGACCCGTTTCCAGTTAATGTGCCCTGCAAACAAGCTTCTGTTTTTAATTGGGCTCAGGAAAATAGCTACCCTTAACCCTTCTCTTATGCTGCGTTTTGGACTTGTTTAACTTGACTAAATGTTGGAGAAATCCCCGCCACTACAGTAGGAGAACCCGAAGCTATGGAGTCCTATCGCTTTTAAAGTATACACGGACGGTGCCCACCTAGTTCACACTTGTATTGTGATTCCACACAAACATATAGTCAGATTACAGGTAGTCCTCAATTTACAATAGTTCATTTAGTGACAGTTCGAAGTTGCGGTATCCCGGAGGGGCGTCACGTGATCCCCTTTTGTGACCTTCTGGCAAGCAAAGTCAACAGGGAAGCCAGATTGGCTGTTGCTAACTAAACAGCTGTGGTTATCCATTTAACAACGGGGGCAAGAAAGATTGTAAACTGGGGCAAAACCTACTTAGCAGCTGTCTTACTTAGCAACAGAAATTTTGGTCTCAGTTGTGATTGTAAGTCAAGGACTATCGCCCATACTAGCTGCCTGTTTAGTGGTGGTATATCCCAACATTGCCTTGTCCTTACTCTCTTTTTCCCCACACTTTTCCATACTTACCCCTTCCTGGTGAGATCGAAGAGAAATGGAGAAATAGAGAATACAGAATAACAGAGTTGGAAGGCACCTTGCCCAAGCAGGAGACCTTATATCATTCCGGACAAATGGCTGACCAGTCTCTTCTTGTAAATCTCCAGTGATCAAACACCCACAACTTCCAGAAGTGTGTCTTTGTTCACACAATCCCCCCCTTTTTTTTGGTGATACACTGCACTGAACCATCAATGAAGCAAAGGAGTTGGGTTTACCCACATCAATACGCTAGATAAGCAAGTTATTACAATGATCCTTGTCCAAATTTGGCATGCGTGAATGAAACTGGTCAGTCTTACATTGATCTGCTAAAGCATGCTGTGTGAACCACCAGTTTTGGAGGGGGAAAGACCTCAGAATGTGGTATTTGCACTTGGGATCCTTTGATTGTTTGAATCCTGGACCTGCATGTATAGCAGTGGCCCAACCAGGTCTGTTGGATGATGGAATGATGCACAAAATGGATTTTGCATTAGAATTTGGAAATAATTCTCTTCAATTCCCAAACCTTTCCATATCATTGGAGCTACAAAGGGTCGCTATTAAGCTCAGAGGGTGGAGAAAGATGGCCTTTTGGCATTAACAAATCCCAATAGCATCCATTGTCTAGGCCGAAATGCCTTGTAAATGGTGGTTGTTTTCTTCACTTCCTGTAAAGTGCTCTTTACAGGAGCACTTTTCCTGTAAAAGGTAAGCCACCCACTGCTAAAAATGGAAGACGAATCTGGAGTGTGGAAGGCGCTGTGAGCAGGAACCTAGCTGTAATTCCCTTCACCCTGCCGTCACCCACTTCATCCATAGGAAAGCCTATGACTGGTTAATATTTATCTCAGACTTTGTGGTCCAAAGTAGACCAACTGATGGATCGGTGCCATGACAGAGCGCTGTTTATGTATGAGAACCTTAGTGTGTGTTTTTTTCGTTTCCTGTCGTAAGGATGAAACTAGATGTGCCTCTTTGTAGATGAGCCGGATGGGACCGCAAGAACAATAAAGTGGTTTCTATGAGGCTATCAACTGGATTCCTGTAAGGAGCAGAGGGTTGGGCTCGATGACCTGCATGACCTGTTCTGTCTCAAATATCCTTTTAAATCTACAATAGGAGAGATTGTTCGGTTGATCTGCTCTCTTGCAACCTTCTATGGACACCCCCCCCCCCAAATCAACAAACGGACAGCTGTTTGGCCAAGGGAGAAGATTGTTACCGCTGGGAAGAAGATCTGGACAGTTTATAGAGTTGACTTGAATCAAGTTTAGATTTGGCTTTCTGACCCATAACATCTTTTGGAAGCTGCCTTATTTTGCCACAGCAAGAAAAGCTAGTACATTTTCTATTACCTTAAAGACCAACTCAGTTGACATGGCTTTCGTGGATATTGGTCCACTTGTTTTCATGTCTAGTAGCATCTCCAACAGAAAAAGACCCTCCTGGATTGTCAATTCACAACATTTCCCCAACCCACCCTTCCTTCCTTCCTTCCTTCCTTCCTTCCTTCCTTCCTTCCTTCCTTCCTTCCTTCCTTCCTTCCTTCCTCCCTCCCTCCCTTCCTCCCTCCCTCCCTCCCTCCCTTCCTTCCTTCCTCCCTTCCTTCCTCCCTTCCTTCCTCTATCCTTCTCTTCCCTTCTCTTAATTCTTCCTCCCTGTACTCCTTCCTTCCTTCCTTCCTTCCTTCCTTCCTTCCTTCCTTCCTTCCTTCCTTCCTTCCTTGATCACTTTTTCAAAATGTCATTACTTTCCCTAAACATTACTGCTTCTTAAATCACTACAGAGAGAAAAATTGTGTGTGTGTGGGGGGGGGGGGGATAAAAAGGAGAAAAAATAGTTCTCTACTCCAGTAACTTGTTTTTCTTTGCTATTCATGTTGAGTTTTGGGGGAAGTGGAGGAACAACTGCTCTAACCTGAAGGCTTTTTGCCAAATGTGAAGTATTAAAATACAACACCAGCAGCACCTATATGTCCACAAACACACTGCGAAAAAAAGGTCCGGAAGCCTCCAGCTACATTATTTATTAGAAGCCAGAAGCGGTCATGAAGTGTTCATTGTGTTCAGCAAATTGTGCTGACTAATACCATCTCTAGTTACCTGAATGTTGGAGGCATGTCTTGTTGTGTTGGCCAAAGAAAACAACTTCTAATACTTAAAAAAAAAAAAAATAACTGGAGGATATATGTTTATATAAGGATGTATACATATAGAGAGAGAGGGGGGGAGGGAGAGGGAGAGAACTGTGGTCTGTGTTTATTTTTGGCAATGGCATTACAGCAAAAAAAAAAAGAGTAAAAGTAAAAAATACAAGGAGCTTATGCTGTTGATGACCACTGTTGATTGTTGCTTTTTGCTTGTGATGAAAGTTGAAAAACACCTTATTAAGTAGCTCCCTCTGACACAAGAAATCTCACACCCTTTTTGGGGTGGGTGGGTGGAGGGAGATGAAAGACGTCATCTTTCTCGGTGAGTTTTCGAATCATTCTACACGGAAGTCAAGTTTTCTCCAACATTAAAAACCAGAACCAAGAACAATATTTGGAGTAGAAGTCTAGCCGTCCACTGAAAGCCAAGAATCACATTGAACCAGCCCTGATCTTGGCAGAAGTGGCCAGGTCTTCTCTCTCCTTGGGTGTGTCCGTTTTTCACATCCAGACAATGGCAGTGGTTGTGTTTGCATGACACCTTTTCCTAGGTTGTAGTCAACTGCCCCTTTTTCCTTGATTATAAAGTAAAGAAATAGACTGTACAACTTGCTAAATAAACCAATCTCTGGGCTGGCCAAAGAAAGCCATCCACATTTTCTTTACAAAGTCCAAGAGGCTTCTCAGATTGTGCTAAAAAAAAAAAGACGAAAATTGGCTGTAACAAGGTGATGAAGCTCATGTGTTTCTGGTGTACACCCTAAGGCAGTGGTGGGATCCAGCCAGTTTGCACCACTTCGGCAGAACCGGTAGCTAATTTTTTTGTTGCCCAGGCCCAGAATGGACTTCCGAAGCAGCATCCACACAGAGAACCGGTTGTTCACGTATTTGAATCCCCACCACTGCCCCAGGCACGAACAACCAGACCCGCATGTGTAGAGTTCAAACTAGCTACTTTATTGTTCTCGGCCTATAATACAGGAATCTTCCCAAGATGGCAGCTTTCGCCTAGGAAAGAGCAGATGGGGCTCAAAGGGAGGGTCGGATCTTGCCCCCTGGTGTTTACATAGTGAATCTCGGCTTATCCTTTGCTCGGCCCCTCCTCCAAACTGAGGTTGTTGCTCAACACCCCTGCCTTCCCCTTGTGTCCGATACATTCCATCCTTCTGAACGTAGCTCCAGATGAGAAACAAGGTAGTTTCTCATCTGGAGCTACGTTCAGAAGAAAGGGCCCCGCTCTGTCTTTCTGGAGATGCCCAACGCAAGTGTTTTCCTTAGGGAGACAATGGACAGGACGCTAATCCGGCGGAAAGCAAGGATGCTGCCGAAGTGTCTGCGAGGCTAAATGAGCCCGTATTGGGCTAAGCAAGGCCGCAAGCTGCTTATGAAAGCCAACCATTCTTTTGATGTCAAACCTTTCACCTCGTGCCTTTTCTTTGAATGATGCCATTCAGAGGGCGGAATTTAATCCTCCTCCAG
Source organism: Azemiops feae (assembly GCA_023970755.1). Taxonomy (NCBI): domain Eukaryota; kingdom Metazoa; phylum Chordata; class Lepidosauria; order Squamata; family Viperidae; genus Azemiops; species Azemiops feae. Next base: position 387,026 of record JALGBA010000904.1, read on the forward strand.
TTTATCCACGCTCAGCTGCCTGCCAGCATCGCAGCTATCCTAAAAGGTGGGAGCTGCCTTTTCATAGCTGCAGGCTTCCAGCCCAGTTGTGAGTTTTCTTTTTTTTAAAATAATAATAATATATATTTTTTTTTAAAAAAAAGCAAATCAGATTTTTACAGCGTCCCACAGAGAGTCACTTCAACTCTGGAAGGATAGCCCTATCCTTGATTCTTAACTTAACTTACCAATGGTGAAAAATGGAAGTGATGCTGCTAGTAACAGTAGTATAGTAGTTCAAAGTATAGAGACAAAACATAAGAGCACGAAGCGAGAGATGCACCTTGATGGGGCCTTCTTCCTTGTGGAAGCACTCTGGAGAGGACTTGGACTTCTGCTGAAGAAAAACAGCTTTCAAAATCCTTATTATACAGGCAGTCTTTAGGGTTAGGGTTACGTCTCCATGAATCCGGACAGCAAAACGGACATTTCCAAGGGATTCGGAGCCCATCGGTTTGCTTAGGAGAGTGCTGCCTTATCTACTTTTCCTGGGTTATACCGGGAAAAATCCCATTGGGGAGCAAATCCACTTAGGGCTAAAACAGTTTGCTTAAAGACTTGTTGGAAGTTACAACGGCACTGAAAAAATGACCTATGAGTGTTTTTCAGACCACCGGTCACCTGATCAAAGTTCAGACCCTTGGCAACTAGTTCAGACCCTTGGCAACTAGGGGGGACATGATAGCAGTGTTCCAATATCTCAGGGGCTGCCACAAAGAAGAGGGAGTGAAGCTATTCTCCAAAGCACCTGAAGGCAGGACAAGAAGCAACGGATGGAAACTAATCAAGGAGAGAAGCAACCTGGAACTAAGGAGAAACTTCCTGACAGTTAGAACAATTAACCAGTGGAACCACCTGCCTCCAGAAGCGGTGAATGCTCCAACACTGGAAGTTTTTAAGAAGAGACTGGACAGCCATTTGCCTGAAATGGTATAGGGTTTCCTGCCTGAGCAGGGGGTTGGACTAGATGACCTCCAAGGTCCCTTCCAACTTTATTATTATTATATTTACCTTCTGACAAGCAAAGTCAATGGGGGAAGCCGGATTCTCTTAAACGCCGCGTTCCACGTTTAACAGTTGCAGGGAATTCACTTAGCAGAGGTGGCAAGGAAGGTCATAAAACGGGGCTGAATTCACTGAGCAAATGTCTCGCTTAGCAGCAGAAATGTTGTGGGTCCATTGTGGTCGTAAGTCGAGGGCTACGTGTAATCAGAACGGTCCAGCCCGCCAGCCTCTAGTTTCCCCTTTTGTTTTGCCACCCAAAACTCAGTGACCAGCAATTTTCAGACCTTGACAAGACTTTTGGGAACACCTGAAGGAGCTTGCGAGTTTGGTAGCAACGCACCCAAAGTTTGTAAGATCTCCAAGGCAAAAGGAATAGATTGCTATCGGTTTTCTTCAGATGGCAAATACCACTGCTTTCCCGTTGCTAAAATCCCCTTTTGTGCGGGCGGCTGATAAAATTTTGCACAGAAAATGGGTAATGTGTAAGCCGCCTTGAAACAAAACAGGTCTGTTTTTGAAAATATATATATATATATATATATATCATTTTCTAATTGTTTGAGCTCATTTGATTAGCAGAGACAAGCAGGCTGTAAGAGCTATAAAAGAACTCGCATTCTCCATCAATTGAGCCAAATCTACCTTTGCTCTCTTAATCCCAAATTTATAAGGTTAGGCGATAAGCATAACCACATTCCTTTTTCTTTTCTTTTTTGTTTCTTTTCTTTCTTTTTCGTCTTTGCCTAATAGTCTGTGAAGCAAACACAATGAGCTCCTTTGCAATCTCTCTCTCTCTCTCTGTGCTTAAATCCCCCCCTTTTTTTGCTAACAGTTCAGAGACCACATTACAAATATTTTAAATGTCCGAGTCTATACATCAGCAATGTTCCTAGTTTCTTTCTTTTTTACTTTTCCTACTTTTTTTTTTTTTTTTTGCATTCATAATATTTTGATTTTGCATTTCTGGCACAGCAGCTGACGCCCATAGTTTTTTTTTTGGGGGGGGGGGGTTGGAGTTGAGGTGGGGGAAGAAAGGACATTCATAATTTTATAGATATGTATATATGTATATATATAAATATATATATATTTGAAGCTTGGTGCGCCAAAGAAGACTTCTTGTGTTTTGAAAAGGCTTAAGGCGGAACTAGGTTAACTTGGAAGCCACAGGTTTGAGGCTTGCTAAATGTCACCCAAATGGTTTTCTTTATGTATTGAAATATCACCCTTCTCTTCTAGGAAAATGGTTTGCATTACCAGGCGGGGGAAACAAAGTCTTTATTGGAGGAGACAGAAAGTCTACGGTACCATTTAACAAGATGCTTTTAATTCCCATCGCTATTTTCCATATATGGAAGCTTCTTCTCACCTGCCCCTGCCTACAAATCGGTCCTAGAAATATATTTTTTTTCTCCAGCAATGCCCCCCTGGTGTTGCCCATGTCATCTTTAATCCAAGACCCAAGATAAACCAAAGACATCCTTAGTGTTTCTGGAGGACCCCCTTAGAATTTGAGAAAACTGTCACAGCGCCATGGGAAATGAGGCCATAAAGAGAAAGAATTGGCATAGAACCGATCTTCATCTACATACAAAAAGACCAAATAGGGTGTTTTGCTCACCTGGAGAGGATGTCGTGGGATGCCATGCCATAGGAGGCATGTACAAAAAGAGAAGGTCAAAGAACACCAGGCAGACCCAGAAGATGGAGAGACAACATCAAAGGCACACTTTGACACACAGTTTCCTATCGTTTGAAAACCTCAGACTTTTGAAATTTGCCCACTAGTGCTTGGAGCATAGCATTCTTGGCATCAGTCTGCTCTATGCTGTAGGATCCATCTATTCTGCCCTTCTTATGCCAGGAAATTAAAAGAATGAGTTTCTTCCTAAAGTAAGGTATTTTTTTTCATCCATCTCGCTGCATTATTATACGGGATTAATATGTTTATTTATCTATACATTTCTAATATCAGTATTTCCTTTTACTTTAAAAATAATATTATTTTTCCCCTTTGTGTTTACTTCTAGGTTGACCCCCTCTTTACAGTGCCCGCACCTCTGCCTCCTATTTCCAGTAATCTGACAATTCGGATTCTGCCTTCCTAATTTTCACCACCTTCATCCAACATTGCAGCCCCCGTGGAGCCACTTTTGGGGCGGACTCGTTCAGTGGGTGTGAATACTTGTGATGTTGGAATAGTAACAGAGAACTTGAAAATCAGACCTTCTTAACCTGTGGAGAACTAGAGAACCAACTGCTGACCAGCCTTTTTTTCTACCCTTTGCTCTCTGACTTACCAAGCGCTCCATTTCTTAACAGTTTAATAATCAATGCAAGAATAATTTCTTGTATTTGCTCAGAAGAAGGGGTGCATTCCGCTGAAAAGGAGAAAAATCAAATTTCCACAGGATATTAGATGTTCCAGAATGAGAGCCCTGCTGTGTAGCACAGATATTTTTAATGGCTTATTGTTCAGCTCTTTTATTCCATATACAAATGGCATGGAAAAGACAGGATTAAAAGATTAGATTTATCAAGTCGTTCTTTTAACAACGTCTGTCCTACTATTCAACTTTCTGTGTTATTAAACCAAGCCCCTGATCAGATTGATGGGCGTCTTTTCCTGGAGAAGAAAAGCAGTTTCCTTCATGCCAACAATTGATTTCCACAGTTTACATCAAAGATAATTCTGTTTTCGCTAGACGTCTGTTGTATCCTTCACAGGTTTTGCAAAACAATGCCCTTAAAAGTCTATATACATCATCGCAATCTTGAATACACTAAAACCTTGTAGGCCTCTGGAGGCTGAGACACAGGGGTATAAACGCTTAAAAAAAAAAGTAACAGTTCTCAATTAGATTTTGGCAGGTGGAAGAATATGGCCCGTACCTAGGCAAAGAAATACTCCTATATTAAAAATGGTTGATAGGTTTGAGGAACGAGAACAGAATTTCAGGGAATGTCTCCCAGGTTGTATGTGGCAGATTAAGATGGCTACGAAGTGGGAAAGAAACGTATATGTGGCATTTTGTTATTTTCTGTACTTTCTTTGGTCTGCAGCCTTCTAGGATTCCCAGATTTTTGCAAAACCCAAATTATTTCCTCTAATAACGATAATCGTGCAGAATTCTGAAAGATATTGGTGGCCAGTAGCTCCTTCTCTGTGGCTTTCCATATTGCGGAAATGATAGTAAACCAGTAGGACTTGCCATCAATCAGTAAGACCTCCCTCATCTCCATAGCACCATTTGGAAGATGCAACTCATATTTAATTAAAAATAAAAATCTGTCCTGGATGATCTCAAATTCTTAATCTGTCCTAAAGTTGCAAGAAAGACTGAAGAAAAACTCTGTAGCTCAAGGTGGGATCTGTGGAGTTCTTGGTGCCCGCTGAGCTCGGTGGCTTGCTTGCAGATGTTTAATGACCCAGCTTGGGAAGATAATCAAACCCCACACTCACACATACTTATGAGACTATCTAGTGAGATAACGAGACTTCTGTAAATTAACCAGCTCGGAGTGCTTTCTTGAAGGCTTGATCGGGTTAAATTAATTATTTTTTTGGGGGGGGGGGAAGAGTTCTAATATTAATTTAATCCAACTCTACATCTGTGCCAATCATCCGGTTGGCTCAACTATTCTCTGTGTCTTGTTTCAGAAGAGATGATATCAAGGAAAAATAATGAAAGAGAGGATCCCAATAATCGCTTGGAACAAGCGAGTTGTTACCCTTGCAGTGTATTAAATGTTGAGTTTGTGATTGGCAAGACTCCGCAACCGCCTACAAACACGTCACAACTGTATAGTTGTCTTAGATCTAGGTTTTAGTGCCCTGAACCTGTGGACACCTGTGCAAATAAATATATAAATGCAGAGGCTTTCATACCCGGGATTCAAATCTTTGCTGCTAATTGCAAGCCTTCCACCCCATCACAATCTCTGAATTTTTGGTTAGCATTAATAATCCAGCACGCCGCTTCCTACATTCTTTTATGGAGGCAACTCTGCTGGTCTGCCCCTTTTTTCAAAAAGTTTTGTCTCAGCTGGAAAGAGTTGAAAAGGGAGAGCTCAAACAAGTCATTGGAATTCTGCTCTGAAAACATGTGAGAGGTTGACATGCATATGGCATCAAGGGCAATTTCGTAGCATCAACCCGAGCGCCACAGTGGGTCGCCTGCCGTCTGTTTACCTGGAAGCATTTTTTTTGAGCAGGCCATTTGGTTCTCCCACCTCTGAGGCTCTGGATGACTTTGCCAAGTTTTGATAATTAAGCCCGGCAGCACCCTTGTGACACGAAGGAGGGATATCTAAGTGCGACCTTATGCGCAGCTCAAAATGCAACCACCAGTGAGATAGAACATGACAGTTCTCTTATGAGGAAGCCTACACGGCTAGGGTACTAATTAAGCAATTAAGAGAAACTTTTAGTCAAAGCCTGTGTAATGACAGGGAACGCAGGCAGGGAAATGATCAGTTTGATTTTGCCTACGCCTAGTTCAAGCCAGATAACTTTGCTGGATTGCAGTGTTGATTTAGCCTCCTACATAATGTCGCCGGTATGATGCAGAGAGTAATATTTGAACAGAACAAAATCACAAGAGTTGGAAGGAACCTTAGAGGTCTTCTAGTCCAACCCTCTACTCAGGCAGGAAACCCCACACCATTTCCTCTCCTTAAAAACTTCCAGTGTTGGAGCATTCACCGCTTCTGGAGGCAGGTTGTTCCACTGATTAATGGTTCTCACTGTCAGGAAATTTCTCCTTAGTTCTAGGTTGCTTCTCTCCTTGATTAGTTTCCACCCGTTGCTTCTTGTTCTCCCTTCAGGTGCTTTGGAGAATAGCTTGACTCCGTCTTGTTTGTGATGTCAGAGACATCTGTTGTTGGGGCTTCCCTATTTCTAGAATGAGGTTGGTTTTCTTTGCATTAGAGGACACTTTTTTCGGCTCGGGTAGAAGGAGAACTGAAAGAAGAAATGAAGGGCTTGGTAGATTCCCGTTCTTGTTATAGCTACGCAAACATGGGTGGTGCCAAGCTTTGAAGGAACCCTTTAATTCAACTGAACGTTGATGGAAGCCTTAGTTTGTAAGGAAGCTCAGAATCAAAATGGTGCTTTTCTTCCAAGATTAGAGCACCTGTTTGGGCTGCTTCCGTTCAGATACTAAAAGGGGCTTCTGTTCATGAGCAGAGTCCCAGTTTTGGTGGGATAGAGCAACCAGCTAGATCAGATTAACTTAGATTTCAGGCTCCGAGGCAGACTCCATTCCACTCCATTGTACAGGTGGTTCTAGACCAGGGGTTCCCAGCTGGGGGTGCAAGACGATATTCCAGGGGGTGTGAAAACTTGGGGTTTTCAAAATTATAGTGTATATGCATAATTCGTTGCCGTTATTTTGAACTTTTTTAAGGGGTGCAAGAATATATCAGAAGCCTTCTAGGGCTGCGGGGTATAGAATAGATTGGGGCACCGCTGTTCTAGACTGAATGGGATTCTTCCAGTGAACCACATCATTGTGGCACCTGGACATGCATCATGTATCCTACCAACTCAAATGTGTGTCCTCATTAGTGGAAATACCTGCCATTGTCTGTCTAGAAGAGGACCGGTGTTGTAACATCTAATGGTTCCCATTCCCAGCCCAGAATCATTATGTGTTCGACCTTTTAATTAGCTAAAAGATCAGTAGCTGCTCCTAAAGGAGATCAGAGAAAATCTTGTTTGCATTTTAACAGAATAACAGAGTTGGAAGGGACCTTAGAGGTCTTCTAATTCAACTCAAGAAAGAGACCCTATACTCTTTCAGACAAATGTTGTCTAAACTCTTCTTTAAAACCTCCAGTGTTGGAGCACTCATAACTTTTGAAGGCAAACTGTTCCACTGGTTGATTGTTCTTACTGTCAGGAAGTTTCTCCTCAGTTGGAGGTTGGTTCTCTTCTGAATTAGTTTCCATCTTCTGGTCCTGCTTCAGGTACTTTGGAGAAGAGGTTGCCTCCCCCCTCTTCTATTTGTTTTTTTTTATTGCAATGGGTCACGTTGGGTTGCATAATTCTACGTTGCCATGTAAATAGCTTATTCCTTCTGAGAATCTGCTCAGCACCACCACTCACTGGGCTTCTGACACTTTTAGAGCAAAGCACACAACTGGGATCCAACATGTTTCAATCAGCTCTTGTCAGCACTGTGAGTTATTTGGCCTTCTGCAATGACTAGGAATGCAACTCGGTGACATTCCTGGTTTGTGCAAGTGTTGGGACTCATGTAATGGGACCGTCTTCATCGGAGGACGGATCCTGAAGTTGGAGAGAAGTGGGAACTTTGTTTTTAAGCATCCTTGCTGGGTTTACTATTAATATCTAGGTTGTCTTTAGCTTACATCCATAACTGACTCCGGCAATTAGGGTCATAAGTTATGATGGTTGCAAAGTGGGTCATGAAGTAACTGGGCTTCATTTTCCTAAGTCTAGAACTGACGCACTGTGAACTTCTAATGCCCTTGGACACAGCTTATGCTGCTGCCCATATAACACCTCCTGCACCTAAATGTTTGGTGCATCACCTTGTCTTCCCTCCCGATAGAAAAAGGAGTAATGCTGCTGGACCATATTTTTTAAAAATGGCCAGATGAAGATTTAAAGAGCTACAAAATGAAGACGTGTTCAGGAAAACCTGGAGAAATGACAAGCATAGTATAGATGATTTGTGATCATTTTCTACCACCAAATTGTAGGTTTGTACGTAGGTACCACCCATGACTGGTTACCTTACTGGGGAACCCTGGCTATGCTTCCATTATGAGCCCTTCCGCCCTTCCTTCCTTCCTTCCTTCCTTCCTTCCTTCCTTCCTTCCTTCCTTCCTTCCTTCCTTCCTTCCTTCCTTCCTTCCTTCCTTCCTTCCTTCCTTCCCGCCCTCACATTTCTACACAGTGCTCATGTGCAACTTACAAGAGAACCATCTAGCCCTAGACATTTTCTCATGCAACATTCCTTGCATGCTAATGCTTTCGTATTATAAAATATTCCTCAGATGTTTTCTTATTAAATCAGATCCAGCCCAACCGTCTGAGCAGTATCATAAATGGAATTAAAACAATAATTTTGACTATAGATATTCCGGTGTTTTGTTTCTTTTCTTTCTTTCCTTTTTTTTAAAAGTAAGAAAATTATATCTTAAGGGCGAATTTTTAGATATTCTTTTTTGCAGCCAAAGATTTAGCCATTTATTGTGATTCTTGAACATTACCCTGAAGGTTTAATTCAAGTTGAAGGCAAAAGACTACTTTTGTAGTCCTTCATTTACATGTATGCCAACAAGCTTAAATGTACTGCAACCTTGGAAGACTTTCAAAGGAAGTAATAATTCCTCTGAAATAGGTCTTTTGAAAGCTTTATCTTGTTCATTCTCTTTTTGTTAATCTCGGAAAGCCCTTAGCATGTCAAAGCAATTTTTCTAATGTCACATCTTCTCAACATTTGCATGAAAGCGCCTTAAAAGGATGATTTGAGAAAGAATGGATGTTGAATGAGCATTTATTAAAGTGCCATTTACGCCCTATTTGCATTTTGACTACATTTCCCCCCCCCTCCCAACGAGAAATGTTTGAAAAGCAAGCTAATTTGAAAGGCAGCCTCATCACCAAATAAACTAAATCATAAGGGTGTTTATTTCAGTCGCTTGTTTGTGCCTTCATTAAAACAGACGGAGATGAAGACTGCTACTTTAAAGCTGTGTCTTTTGAAAGGAATTTCTTAAGATCTTTTTTTTTTTTTTCCCCTTCCTGCTTTGGAGAATGAGAAGTAGTGCCAAGTCAGTCACCATAGTTGGGGAATAAGACACATTTCATTTAGAATAAAATAGAATGGAATTCTTTATTGGCCAAGGGTGATTGGACACACAAGGAATTTGTCTCTCGGTGTCCATACAAGCAACGAGTGATAAATCAGGATCGTAATCAAAATACCATCATCATAAACCGTAAGATACAACACTCGGTGATAGCCATAGGATACCAAATGAGCAATCAACACAAATCATAACGGATAACCAAATAAAAGCAATCCACTCATCTTTGCAAGCAGTCACGGTTGGGAAACGCTGGTTTAGTTTATGTCTACAGTTAGTTCCTCCACTCGCCTGAGGAGGGTGAGATCCAAAGGCTACTATTAAAATAGGACACAAAGTAAAAGAAAGAAACCGTTGTTGTTGGCTGTATTGTAGGTAGAAGGCCAGGTTGCAACAATAAAAAGAAACAACCGATCGAGGTTAAAAGAAATAATATATTAGAGGTAATCCGAATAGAATAGAATAGAATAAGAATAGAATAGAATAGAATAGAATAGAATAGAATAGAATAGAATAGAGCTGGAAGGGACCTTGGAGGTCTTCTAGTCCAGCCCCCTGCTCAAGCAGGAGAACCTATACCGTCTCAGACAGGTGACTATCCAGTCTCTTCTTAAAAATCTCCAGTGATGGAGCGCCCATGATTTCTGGAGGCAAAGTTGTTCCACTGGTTGATTGTCCTCACTGTCAGGAAGTTTCTCCTTAATTCCAGGTTGCTTCTCTCTTTGATCATTTTCCAACCATTGTTTCTCGTCCTTCCCTCTGGTTGCTTTGGTGAACAACCTGACCCCCTCTGCCTTGTGGCAGCCCCTCAAATACTGGAAGACTGCTATCATGTCTATTTCTTCTTTTCTTTAGACTAGCCAAACCCAAGTCCCACAGCCGTTCTTCGTATGTTTTAGCCTCCAGGCCTTTGATCATCTTAGTTGCTCTTCTCCGAATTTTTTCCAAACTCTCAACATCTTTTTTGTGATATGCTGACCAAAACTGGCTGCAGTATTCCAGGTGTGGCCTCACTAGGGTTTTATAAAGTGGTACTAATACCTCGTGTGATATTGACTCTGTGCCTCCGTTTATACAACCCAGGATTGTATCAGCTTTTTTGGTTGCTGCTGCACACTGCTGGCTGAGGGAACTGCCCCCAAATCCTCCATCAGCTATGGAACTTTATGACCTTTCCAACATTAGGATTGTACCCAACTTCTGAAACTGGAAGAGTCTAAATAAAGAGATTTTTTTTTTTTTTTGGCAGAGGAATGTTGGATCATAAAAAGATAACTGTGTTTCAGATTTTTTTTTAAAAAAAAATGCACTTCTGACACGATTGGCCAGACACAGCAGTGCTTCGAGAATGAGTGGAAGTTTTAGTCATAGATATTCCCTTTGTTTGTGGACTTTTGGAATTAAATCAGAGGACGGCGATGAAAGAGGATTCTGAAAACTCTACAGTTGAAAATGCCCCAAGAATAAAACTTTTGTACCGCTTTGCTCTCCGCACACGTATATTTTATTCATTTTTATTTATAGCCTTTCATCTTGACAGGCCCATTCTTCTGAGGGATTCATGTGCCAAATTTTTCTCTTCTTTCTTTTTCTCATTTCCTCCTCCCCCCCCCCTCCATCTTTCAAATATGGATTCTGGAGAGCTCTTTGATTAGGAGATCTCTAGAAGAGGAGTTAAAAGTTTGATGTAGAACTACTTGATTAAAACTGGGATCACCTGGTGGCCTACTTCCCACCTCTATTCTGATGCTGTTAGGGAGATAAGAGGGTTAAGGCTGGAATAACTGAAGGCCACGTTCCCTGATTTGGCTGCCTTTCCCCCCTTTTTCTCCACATTTCTGATACTTGGCAATGTTTAATAAACATTTACATACAGAGAGATGCTAGCTGGACTGTGTTTCATACGCTGATCTTGGTTGGAAAAAGGATTGACTAGGAGTGTTCTGGGTGCAAAACTGCAGCTTCTAGCTTTGTAACTGACCTGGTCAGTGGATCATGGAAAACCAGTTATGGTTATTTTGACTGCAGAAGATCCACACCCTCTTGAATCTGTGATGCAGTAGATCAATTCCATTTGGAGAAGATTGTTGAGTTAACTTCCATACAATTAGTCCTCAACTTACCACCGTAACGGCGCCCAAAATTTCTTTCGCTAAGCGAGATGGCTGTAAAGTGAATTTTGCCCCCTTTCACAACCTTCCTTGCTTTTTTCTTGTTAACTGAATCATTGCTGTTGTTAAGTTAGTCACACAGTCGTTAAGCGAAGCTGGCCTCCCCAGTGACTTTGCTTGTCAGAAGGTCACCAAAGCTGATCGCATGACCCCAGGACACGGCAACGGTCATAAATATGAACCAGTTGCCGAGCGTCTGAATTTTGATTATGTGACCACAGGGATGCTGCAATGGTCGTAAGTGTGAAAAACGGTCCTAAGTCACTTTTTTCAGCGCCGTTGTAACTTCAGTCCCTAAATGAAATGTTGTAAGTCAAGGATTCCCTGTATTAGCTCCTCAAAGCTGGCTGGGAAATACTTGATCGTGGGTTCTCTTTTTCGTTTTAATGTCTTGCCCAGATGTGCAGCTTACGTCTTCTTTTAATTGTGTCTTTCCTAACAAAACAAAAAAAAGCCACATTCCACAGATCTCAGCACGTTGGCCATCTTCATACCTTATGAGCTCCTGTGGGATACAATCTCCCGTTTAAATTCTCGCCAGAGACTGCGTTCGCTTAAGGAATTAGGGGACAAGGATCATGAATGGAAAATCATCATTTATAGAACAGCACAAATAGGCAGCACAAGGAAAGCAACATTCCAGCCTTGAAGAAAAGAGCAGCGTCAAAAAAAAAAAATCAGTCGAGCAAATGCCACATGGAACAGCGCAACTGCTCCAGATGTGCTTGTGGCTTTCCGAACGTGGGAACAAGGCCAACGAAAGTACGATTGGGACTTTTCTTTCAGCGGCAAATCTCAAGGAAATATTTATTTATTTATTTATTTACGGGATTCGGATCCCGCCGCAATTTCATGAAGCCGTTAGGTTAAACCGTGCTTGGCTGGCGTCTCATTCGGTGGGGTTGAGCAGAGGCAGTTCAACACCTGGAACGATCTCCAAACCACAACCAACAGGAGCCCCAAAGCAATTCTCAAGCACCTTGAGGATCAGGTAGAAAAACTAGAAAGGGCCGGAAGTTTTGAATAACAGAATAACAGAGTTGTAAGGGACCTTGGAGGTCTTCTAGTCCAACCCCCTGCTCAGGCAGGAAACCCTGCACCATTCCAGACAAATGGCTGTCCAGTCTCTTCTTAAAAACCTCCAGTGTTGGAGCATTCACCGCTTCTGGAGGCAAGTCACTCCACTGATTAATTGTTCTAGCTGTTAGGAAATTTCTCCTTATTTCTAGGTTGCTTCTCTCCTTGATTAGTTTCCATCCATTGTTTCTTGTCCTGCCTTCAGGTGCCTTGGAGAACAGGTTGACCCCCTCTTCCTTGTGGCAGCCCCTCAAATATTGGAAGGCTGCTATCATGTCACCCCTGGTCCTTCTTTTCATTAAAGAGCCGTGCTGGCGCAATGGTTAGAATGCAGTATTGCAGCTTAATTCTGCTGACTGCCGGGAGTTCGATCCTGACCAGCTCAAGGTTGACTCATCCTTCCATCCTTCTGAGGTCAGTAAAATGAGGACCCAGATTGTTGGGGAGGCAATAGGCTGACTCTATAAACCACTTAGAGAGGGCTGCAAAGCACTGTGCAGCGGTATATAAGTACTAAGTCCTACTGCTGTTGCTAAACTAGACATAACCCAATTCCTGCAAGCGTTCTTCATCTTGAGAAATTGCAAATTGTCAATTGTGGCACAGGATTATTTTTAGAGTGCCTCTTCAGCTGGGCTGAGATTTTCCTGCCTCAAATTCCAACTGCCTTGTGGAGAGAAGCAGAAGAGAAAGACAAGGAAAGGAAGAGAAGAAAAAAAAAAACCTCAACCTTTGGGGAATTGCCATGGTAGCACATCTGGAGAGCAGATGGCTGGGGAAAGATGGTGTCAAGACTTTGCTAGCCACCCAAAGGCACAAATAACAAGCCACAAGGATGCCACACCATCACAATATCCTGGTGCAAGTCACATGAATGTTGTAACTCACGTAAATTCAAGTCAACTGTGCGCAATGAGGCCAGGATGTCCATGACAATATCCCCCCCCCCGCCAGAGATGCTCTTACAGCATCATTCTTATAAGGATGTTATGTTACAGATAGTTCTCAACTTGCAACTGTTCATTTAGCGACCGTTCAAATGGGACTGGGAAAAGTAACGACCATTTTTCACACGTACGGCCATTGCAGCATCCCCATAGTCAGGTGATCAAAACTGGGATGCTTGGCAACTGGCATGTACCTATGGCGGTTGCAGTGTCCCCAGAGGGTCACGTGATCCCTTTTTGCGGCCTTCCGACAAGCAAAGTCGACGGGGGAAGCCAGAGTCACTTCACAACCGTCTTGCTAGCTTAACAACTGCAGTGATTCGCTTAACAATTGTGGCAAGAGAGGTTGTAAAATGGGGCAAAACTCCCTTAGCAAATGTTTTGCTTAAGGAACAGAAATTTTGCAGTCCATCGTGATCCTAGCTGGACTCATAAGGGATTATCTGTATTCATATTTTTGGACCTGCCGTTGGATGACTGTTAATGATGTTTCAAACGTGAATTGATAAGAGGTCAACTTCCATCTAAGAAAAGTGTAGTTTGATACCCAATTAGGCATCACTTGCTGCCCGCTAAGACCCTCCCCGTTGTTTCTTGATAGTTGCTTACTGCTTTTCTGATTTTGCATGATTGAATTCCTTTCTCCTGAAAGGCGCCCTTCAAGTGCATTAGTATTTACAAGAATGAAGTTGGTTGCCTTGGCATGTTTAATAATTCACTTCCTTTTCCGCCCTCGGTGAAGTGTTCTTATTGTGGTGTGGCCTCCAAAACATTTTTTTCACACCCACGCAGAGAAAAGCATAATCCATAAAATATGAAGTTCGTAACAATGAGCTCTGACATTTTAATTCTGGACAAAAGGGGGGATAACAATAGAACATTGTTGTTGTTGATAATAATAATTTTACCTCTGTCTGAAAGGGTCGTTTGGTATTTTGAGCATAATGTCACTAACAATAAGCAACACTGAGTGGGTTCCGCAGTTTTTAAGTATAGCTTTATTCTGTGTGTTTCCACACACACACACCTTTTCCTACCACCTCATTGGGGGTGGTTTTCTTCTAGCAAATACACGGAATAGCTGGTAATAAGATAAGTGTGCCCATAACTAGGATGATTAATGAATAAACAAAGCACAGCTTTGAAATGTAATTCCTATAAGATTATAAAAAAAAATGGTGTGACTTTTTAAAAAGCAAAGCCAAGTAATACACTTGAGATACAGGGAATTATTAATGCATAAAAACGTATTGTGTAGTGGGGGCAAATGCCTTTATTTTTGCTTTTACTCGATATGTTCTTTTAATTGGTACAGATCTCTTTTGTAGCTCTCTTTTTTTCCCCTGTAACTGGAAAAAAAAACCGATAGATGCTTAAAATAGGTTACAGAATCCATAAAACCTCCTCTTTGCATTCTGCATTTGTGCCTTTGTCATTTTTGTCAATTCTGAAGTTCTGGAGCTGACTACAGCCAGTGTTTTCCTGAAACCTTTGGCAGGAAATCTCTGGAAGTTGAGTCATGGCAACTGTATTATTATTATTATTATTATTTTGGCTTGAAATGTTTCGCTGCTTATCTGAGTAGCTTCTTTCCAGAAGATGTTGGTAGAAGTGGAAAGCGTTGTCGTGCTAAGATGGGAGTAGAACTCACCATCTCCTGGTGAGTGGCCGAAAGTCACCTAGCCCAGGGGTCCCCAACCTCCAGGCCGTGGACCGGTACCGGGCCGCGGAATGCCAGCCACAGGTCCACACAAGCAAGCAAAGCCCCACCTGTGGAATGCAGGCAGCACACAAAACCACACACTCTCTGGTCCACGGAAAAACCTTTCTCCACGGAACCGGTCCCTGGTGCCCAAAAGGTTGGGGACCTCTGACCTAGCCGGCTTTCATGCCTAAGGTGGGACTAGAACTCTCCATTTCCTGGTGATTGGCCCAAAGTCACCCAGCTCATTTCGATGCTTAAGGTGGGACTAGATTTCACTGTCTCCTAGTTTCTAGAGCAGCACTTTAACCATTAGGCCAAATCTTCTCTCTTATCTCACAGCCACCCATCTCACAAAAATAAGCAACTCTGGGTGATGTGCAACAAACTCTTTGCTCAACAAGCATGCAATTTATCAGGACCCATCCTATGTAATTAGACCATAGATACTATATATCAAGGTCAAACGTTTTAACACACCTGGAGAATACGAGTTTGGGGGAAATGAAAGGGAGCAGGGATTTCTATAAGAGAGCATATCTCCAACTAACCTAAATCTAAATCTAAATTTATAATTTAAAACCTTTATCTCTTCCTTTAAATCTATTTTGCAAAAAAACCAACAACCCTGTTGTTACCCGTTTTAGCAATGTTTCTTCTTAGTAGGAGAGGCAGTATTATCTCACCCAAACTATTCCATTCAAAAACCTAAGCAGATGCTCAAGCACTAGAAGATGGTGATCCATTTCACACATGCAGAAAAAAAAAATCATAATTGGGATCCTGAATAGGCCACAGTTGACTGGAATCTAACATTAAGGCAAAAGCCAAATGAGCTTATTCCATTGGATGAGCTCGTGGCTTATCACAATGGGTTTGGCCAACTGCATTTGACAAGCGTAATTAATGGCTCTGCTTGATGTAGGTAAGTATTAAGGAACAATTCACCTAAGAAAGATCCGCTCAACCAGCGATATAATAATACGGGAGTCACTCTTTTTATGGGGGCTAATGTTTATGGGATTATTATTTTTTTACATTGGTTAACAATTCTCAGGTTATTGAAGTCCAAAGTCATGTGGCAAACTCTTACCTGCCACGTTCCCGCGGAGTGTTGGAACTCTTTCGTGGGAAAGAAATGGTGGGAGAACTGGCCCAAACTCTCTTTCCAATTAAGTAATTAGACAAGGTGCTAAAGAAAAGAAAAAGAAAAAGCGGGGGGGGAGGAATTACAGTATTACGGCTAAGATCATTAAAAGAAGCTTTGCTGGCAATCTGAAATTAGGATTCCATTTTTAAAGCCCCTTCAAAAGAAAGACAGAGGGAGAGAAGCCGTACTTCAAAGCGGCTTTTTCTTCTCCCTCTTGGAAACCAGCCTGTGTTAGGATGAAATGAATAAGGGGAAAAAGAGCAACCGATGCCTTCTAATAAAGCATCTGTTGCCCACTTTGAACATTTCTTTACTTCTTTGTAAGCAGGCCTCTCTGGTTTTGGTGACTACTGACAATGAGGAACAGGGGCCTGGAGGGGGGGGGGGAAAGAGTGAAGACGAAGGAGACAATATCTGTTACATAGCCAATATTTCTGATTTCATGTCACTTTGAACTGGATCTCCGTTTGACCACACGCTGCGTCTAAAAAGAATTTCTTTGTCAGCTGATCCAAAGAGGCGAGTGGACACTATAAAAAAAAAAAAAAAAGGAAAGAGAGAAAGAGGGAGTAAACGGCAGGAATCTTCTCAATAAAGGGGAGATGAAAACAAGCTTTGGGGCATTCGTTTCACGTGCAAGCCGCATTTTTAAAAATCGCCCTCTTGTGCAGTGGCAAAGGCACCCCATAAATGCAAATGACGTGGCCTTGGGGTATGGGTGGATAGGTGGGCAGGTATATGTGGAATTCCACCCTGGATTCTATGTTTGTGCCTTTTTCCATGAGTGCAAAAAGCAAACCAAAAGCCACTTACAGGGGCCAAAGATGTCGTGGGAACCAGCTTAGAGAAGACTTCTGCTTTGGGGAACACACCAGAGAAGACCTAAAGATGCTTTTTGGGGAGCTTTCTTGTTTTTCTTTGAAGAAGTTTCACTTCTCGTCCGAGAAGCTTCTTCAGCTCTGACTGGATGGTGGGGAATGGAAGGATTTATATTCCTTGCAGATAGCTGGTCATTTGGATTCTTTCAGAGAGTCGTTGAGGCCACTTGGAGGTTTATCTGTATCGGAGGATATACAACATCATCTATCTCCTGTCTACAACACAGTCCTTTCAGCAGTTCCAAGAAGGTTCCACACACCCATTTACACTACTCAGGTGATCCTGAGGATATAGATAAACCTCAACAGCCTCAACGACTCTCTAAAAGAATGCAAATGACCAGCTGTCTGCAAGGAGTAAAAATAAAGAATTCTATTCTATTCTATTCTATTCTATTCTATTCTATTCTATTCTATTCTATTCTATTCTATTCTATTCTATTCTATTCTATTCTATTTATATTCTATTCTATTCTATTCTATTCTATTCTATTCTATTCTATTCTATTCTATTCTATTCTATTCCATTCCATTCCATTCCATTCCATTCCATTCCATTCCATTCCATTCCATTCCATTCTATTCTATTCTATTCTATTCTATTCTATTCTATTCTCTATGCAGGAGCTTATTGTAATCATTGCACCCCCTTACTGGAATGTCACCCTTTCTACCTGCACACAGCCTTTTCTTCAGCAGCACCCCTGAATACATCAGGACATATTTCTCGCATCGGACAGGGAACCACAAGCCCTTTTAGTAGCAACGTTCAGTTCCACTCGTATGGTAATTTCCACTTTCTCAGCCGGCCCAGCTAGACACCTGCTGGTTTTCCCTCCGGACCTACATTTTGTAATATGCATTCATTCCTCCAGAGTCTTTAGCGATGTCAGTTGGAACAGATGTCTGTTCTGTAATTGATTAGGTATCTTTCCATGCTAAAATCGTTCCTGAGTTTGGATCAAATGAACAGTTGGTAACCGTCCCCCACTCCTCGCCCGCCCGCTCCTGCCTCAGAATCTGATTACGTCTTCTGAAACCCAGCCTTTGAAGTGAGCCAGCTAACTGTCGGGTAATTCCAGCTTATCTGTCTTCCGCAAAATTCATCTGGAAAGGAGAGATTTGCCCAGGTGTGGCGTCAAGAGAGAGGAAGATTGTTTCTATTAGGCCCCATCTGTTGGCTTCAAAGTTCAGATGTCAGGGAGAGATTGATCTACCAAGCTGGTCAAGTTAGGTATGCTGGTTCCGCTCTGGGGGCACCTGGTGGAATCAAACGTGTGCCAGGTCCTGAAAACAGGAGAAGCCCGATAGCACCTTTTCGGACGAAACATGTTTTATTAAAAGCCATCAGCTATCATGAGTGATGGTTTTCAACAGATACACGCAGCAGATGAAGTGAGTTGTGGCTCCTAAAAAACCGAATGTCTTCTACCACATATACTCATGGATAAGCTGAGAACTTGAGGTTCCAACTGGGTTCAGCTTATTCACAGACAGGCTCCGTGTCAACCAGGTCTGCTGACAGAACCGTATCTTCAGGACCTTCTGGAAAACTATCAACATGGGAGTCATTCTTATCTCTGGGGCAGTGAAACAAGGAAGAAGGGGTCAGGTTGTTCAGCAGAGCACCAGAGGGCAGGACAAGAAACAAATGGTTGGAAACTGATCGAAGAGAGAAGCAACTTGGAATTAAGGAGAAGCTTCCTGACAGTGAGGACAATCAACCAGTGGAACAGTTGACTTCAGAAACCGTGGGCGCTCCATCACTGGAAGTTTTCAAGAAGAGACTGGACATTCACCTGTCTGAGATGGTATAGGTTCTCCTGCTTGAGCAGGGGGCTGGACTAGAAGACCTCCAAGGTCCCTTCCAGCTCTATTCTATTCTATTCTAAATTCCAGAGGGAGGGAGACACCACAGAGAAGGCCCTTTTTCTGGATCCCACTAGATGCATTTGCTTGATGGATGTGATCCGTAGTATACCTTGCCTTCCTGGTCTGGAGAACAAGGTAGATATAACCAGAGAGAATCAGCCCTTTAAATCAGTGGTCCCCAACCTTTTGGGCATCAGGGACCGGTTCCATGGAGAGAGGTTTTTCCGCAGACCGGAGAGGATTTCGCATGCTGCTTGCATCCCACAGATGGGGCTTTGCTTGTTTGCACGGACTGGTTCCTGGCATGCTGCGGATCGGTGCCGGTCTGTGGACAAGGGGTTGGGGACCCCTGCTTTAAATAACCTAGCCCTGAAGTCAGATAGGACTTTAAAGGTAATAACCAGCACCTTGAAAAACTCATTTAGTAAATATCTCATTAAGTAGATCCCCCCCCCCAAAAAAAGAGGCACATTTCGGCCTTCATTTTATTCCTTCCCATTATGATTCTTTATGGGGTTGAATTTTATGTTGGCTATTATCCAAGTCCTATGTAATAGTGGTGGTTTTGTGACTTGTAACATTGTTAAGAGCAAGCAGTGGTTTGCAATGCTTGGCAAAACTCATTATTTCACATAAAAATGGGTTTTGTGTGTAAGAATAAGCGCTGACTCAAGATTCAGGATATGCAGCCAATGAATTCTGCGCAACGGCTTCAAGATTGAATATATCTTGGCATCAGTTTCCTTCGGTGTGTGTTTCCTTATTATCGGGACCACCCAGAACTTAATACGTCAATTTTTATTGGCAGCTGGAAAATCTAATGCATTCCGCTAACAGGGCAAAAAAGTGTTGAGGCCACAACACAGACACAGATCTCAAATCTCACACAAATGCAGAGCAGGAACTACTTATCCTTGATAAGGCCAAGCAAAATAATTCCATTTTGTCTTAGGTATCTCCTCTTGCTGAATGAGGTAGCCAGATGGTCTCTGAAGTCCCGCCGTTAGGACTGATGCACATGGCGACACAGAAGTTGCGCAATCACAAGAACATTGCCACGGAGGTGATGGCATGGGAAGGCTAAGCCAGGAGCTGATGGGCCAGGAGTTTCTAAAAGGAGATGGTGGTGAGCCAGGGGGGTTAGCAGTGTGAAGGAAATAATTGAGCAGTGTCCAGTTAAGAGGGACCACAAGATATTGGCAGAAGCTTTGGGGCTTGGCTGGATGATATACCTGGCCTTGATGTGCTCATAGCAAAAGACAGATATTCCCAAATGGGTGTAGATTTCGAACTGCTAAGTGAGATGGACCAAGGGACGGGAGCTCACTCCCATTGCGCAACACTTGAGTCCCGAACCCAGACTGTCAGCTTTCCAGCTCACAAGCTCACCGTTTTAACTCCGGAGCCGTAGCGTCCCCATTTATCTAATAAATCTATATCCAACTGCATGAATAGATCTATATCTGTATCCATCTTGAGAGCCAATTCTAGGCTGGGCCAAGGTTTGCATTTTCCTGTCAAGTTGCAAAGAGTGCCCGTGTGACCTATCGTCCCGTCCTTTTTACCACAACTCTTGTCAAAGCCAAAGGGACCACTGTGAAATTCCACCACCAGATGGCATTCGGGAAGAAAATGAAACAGCTGCATTGAATTGATGGGCTTTTGATGTTCCTACTCAGAGAGAGGAACAAAATAATAACAGAATGTCCCATACTCTTGGACTGGAGAGATCCTTTCTACAGAAAAAAAAAAAAACCCATCTCAAAACTCACAAGTCACCTTAAATTCGTGAAAGTATTTGGTTAAAAAAAAACACATCTGAGGTCAAAAGCTTCCTAGAGATTCTTCTAACTTGACTGTGACCAAACCATGCCTTCTACATTGTACCCATTTCATTATATTAGATGGAAAAAGCAGGAGGGGGTCGATGGGGGCAAGATCCACTTGATCAAAGCCCCTCCCTTTTATATGCAATGCATACTTGCCGCTCATTAAAAAGGGGTGGGGCTTTGGTCACTTGGTTATTGCAAACCTCTTGACTTTAGAATCCACACACACACACACACACACACACACACACACACACACACACACGACCCCCAGGTGTATGTTCCCAAAGAAGAAAGCACTTGATGGTTTAAAATGGTAGTTGCTTTAGTCACAGAAGGGGATTCTGTTGCAGGTGAGAGAAGAGGAATTTAAATACTCCTGTTCATAGTTTTCATAACATTCAAAACTCGGTTGTGGATACGTTGTGTAAATCAACCTCTTGTGATTGGTGAAGCATTGTTTAAGAGACTGTGAGTCCCTCCTTAGCCATGAAAGTCAACCGGATGACTTTGGGCGAATCAGCAGAAGAGTTCTAGTTCTGCCTTAGGCATGGAAACCAACTGGGTGATTTTGGGCCAATCACCAGGAGACAGGGAGTTCTAGTCCCACCTTAGACATGGAAACCAGCTCGGTGACTTTGGGCCAATCACCAGGAATCTGTGAGTTCTAATCCCTCCTTAGGCATCAAAGCCAGCTGGGTGACTTCGGGTGAATCACCAGGAGATGGTGAGTTCTAGTCCTGCCTTAGGCATGAAAGCCAGCTGGGTGACTTCGGGTGAATCACCAGGAGACTGAGAGTTCTAGTCCTGCCTTAGGCATGAAAGCCAGCTGGGTGACTTCGGGTGAATCACCAGGAGATGGTGAGTTCTAGTCCTGCCTTAGGCATGAAAGTTATCTGCGAGACTTTAGGCCAATCACCAGGAGACTGTGGGTTCTAGTCCTGCCTTAGGCATGAAAGCCAGCTGGGTGACTTCGGGTGAATCACCAGGACACTGAGAGTTCTAGTCCTGCCTTAGGCATGAAAGCCAGCTAGGTGATTTTGGGCCAGATCCTCTCTTTCAGCCCAACTCACCTCATCAGCTTGTTGTTATGGGGAAATAGGAGGAGAAAGGTGTGTTTGATATGTTTGTTGTTTTGAGTTATTCGTCAAAATAACAAAGGCGGGATATAAATGAATAATCCTAGAATAGTTCAGTGCTTTCCCTCAAAGATAGAACAGATGAGATTTCTGCTCCTATTTAATTAGGGTGATGCAGTCCCTGCAATTTGCATCTTTGTGTCCCCTTAGGAATTCTTAACCCCCAGTCAATAAAATATGTCCAAATCCCCCCCCCCTCTCCAAAGCATGTCCATTTCCCCACCCAAAAGTGGCCTCTTCAGGTTTATGGCTCAGAGCGATGTGTGAACCCAGCCCCTCTGACAAATGGCCCCGCTTTAAGAAAATTGAGCCCGCTGGTTCGTTTGTTTGTCTTCTGGACAGATGGCATCCAGAAACATCTTGTTCCTGAGCCTCTTTGCCACCAAACGGCTCTCGTAATGGGAAACACTGAAGAGCTTGGCCAAAGTGATTCATGCTTTCTCAAACACGCTTAATTGTCCACATGTGTTCAGCTTTCTTGAAACTCCAAAGCTGGCGGCAGGCAGAGGGTGAGAAACTCAGCTGGATGGGTTTAAAAAAACCCACAAGACATTTTTTTCATCCAAATTGAAAATTAAAAGCCCCTTTTCAAAGAATGTGTTTCCTCCCCCCTTCTTCTTTTTTTTTTTTGCCAAACTGGATGGAAAAAATAATAATCTGTGAAGACGCAATTATGTGTGCCTGCAATTATTTGCCGTTGCCACTTCTGAGATACTTCACTGGGTGCTGATTAGAGGCTTTTAGGATGTCACCGTCTCAGAAATGAACCCTACTTTTAGCACCTGCAACGTGCAAGGAGAAAAAAAGAATAGCTTGGCAAGGTCCAAGAATATCTGCGAGCATCCCCCCTGTCAAACCATGTTTTCCTTAACATGGGTGGTGTTGATTAAAACACAGTGCCTGAGTTCAATTCGTGGCCCATGAATCAAAAGCTAAGAACTTTAGTATGGATAAATATTTGTAGCTCAGGGTTGAACTGTGGTGCTCTCTGAGCTTGGTTGTTTTCTTGCAGAATCAGTGGTTGTTTCATTACCCATCTAGGTCACATCTTCAGTGCTAGAAGAGAGTGGGGTTTGCAGAGAAGAGGAGGAGAAGGTTGGTGGGGGTGAAGGACTGTGGGATCCTTAGTGCTCTCTGAGCTTGGTAGTTTTCTTGCAGACGTTTCATTACCCAAGTAGGTAACATCTTCAGTGCTAGTAAGGAGTGGGGTTTGCTCTCTGTTTGTATACTCCTGGCTTGCCCTGTCAGTGTTGGTGGGACTGTTCTTGCTGGCTCCTTGATTAGGCTGTCATTTACTGTTAGCTTGTTTGTCTGAGTTAGTAGTTCCTTAACTGGGATATTGTTTACTTCTTGATTGTTGATCTAATGTTACTTTTTGCTATTAATCTCTGCTTATTGGAGATTGCTGGTGAGGAGATGTTTTGGTCTTTTTTGTTTCCTTTTCAGCTTTTTAATTGGCTCTCTTGAACGGTGTGCCGATGTTGTCTATCTCTTCGTGCCTGTTGATGGCCGGTTTGTCCAAGCGCCACATTAGCATGGCTTGAACTTCCTCTAAAATTTGGTCTTGGTTCATCGGAAAAGGAGAAGGCATTCTTCTGAGGTCTTTCTCCATTTTTTTGCAAAATACTTAAGAAACAGAGCACAGGGACCTCAAAATGTTTTTTTTTTTTTTTTTTGCCAAAACTCAATTAAATCAATGTCCCTTCTTCTATCACCCTTATGAGCTTTGCCAATTTTATTCTACTTTCTTGTACTTCCAATAGGGAAACTTTAGTTTCAGACACATTTTTGGACGATTCCTTCACAAGCATGTTTTGCTGGCCTACATCGCCCTTAATTCACCACCCAGTGTCTTTACTTGTGACTTCTTCCAACAAAAAGATGTGTTGTGATTGTAGAAGTGGGTCTCCCCCCGCCATTCTTCTGTAAAGGGCACCGGGTTTTTCAGCCTTTGCAGAGGGATGGGGGTGGATCAAAGCACAGGCTGCCTCAGAGCACCTTCAAGCTTTCTCCAAGTTCTGTGACATGAATTGTACCAGTCCACCTGGAAACAATGATTACAAAGCACCATCATCAGCGATTCTCTTTCTCCTCTTGCCATCCACGCACAAAACACAAGAGGTGGAGAAGATCAAGGGACGGGGAAGAAATTTGTAGCTGACGTCTTTGGAAGGAAACGGGAGGCAAGACAAAATCCATCCCTTTCTCAGTCAAGGAAGAACTTGATGTTCACTGCATCTCCTATGAATATTCTGCCATTTTATTCTACCTCACAGAGAGGCCCATCTCATCTTGCATAGACCCTCCGTAGAGTCCGTGACAGACTGTGACTGCATTTTTATTACTTGTTTCTCGGTGGTCCACTGAACCATCATTTATTTAATTCACCCAATGTTCTGAGTTCCCGTGGCACAATGAACTATGAAATAACCATAAGGGCTAGTCATAAAGGCTCTTCTTCTGCTGGCGAAGCTTTCACTGAATCAGAGCCTTCAGATCTGGATGTCCCAGAAGAGCAACCAGCATCAAGGAGTCCTGGTCTGAAGCCAGGGAACAGAGGACTCTAAAGATGTTAATCTGGATTCTGAGTCTCCATATGACTCCAAATCCCGCAGTTAACTTGGAGGGGGAAACTCTAATCCAGGGGTCTTCGAACTTGGCCCTTTTATGACTTGTGGACTTCAACTCCCAGAATTCCTCAGCCAGCCTGCCTGGCTGAGGAATTCTGGGAGTTGAAGTCCACAAGTCATAAAAGGGCCAAGTTTGAAGACCCCTGCTCTAATCTCAGGGAGTGGGAGTGGCTGAAGGTTGTCACCCAGTTGAGAAGGTTGACACCCAACTGAGAAGGTTTAGATGAGAAACGGGCCTTCTTCAAGAATAAATAGACTTCAGTAGAGAACTACTTACAGGTAACGTAAACCTAGAACCTTTTTCTTAAAAACTCCCAGGCTCAGATTAGCTATTGAATGACTGAACTACGTACCCCAGATTTCTGAAAGTTGGTTTCTGGATCCTCCCCGGATTATCGCTTTGTAGGTTTGCTATGTTTTAAAAGTGACTGATCCTGGCTTCCTGACTTTACATAGGCAAACTGGTTTGCCTATCCTGTTACAAGACAAGTTTTAGGATATATTAGCATGTGAAATTTCAACTTTGCGTACTAATATTAGGCTTCATTGCAGTAAGAAATGAAAAATGCAACTAAATATATACTGATGTTAATTAAGATAATAGAGCCCAGCCTCCCACACAGTGTTGCCTTCCCAACTTGTTTGAATCTCAAATTCTAGCCTTGTAAACTGAGAACTTTGGGGGCTCATCCTTTCAATATATCTTGATGTCACCAGTCTGGGAAAGACAAGCATGGATTTATGTGTAGTCTCACCCTTGTCACACGCTCACAGTTGCTCTGATCAAGCCGCAAGTGATTTATTCAGCCAGCTAGATTCCCACGGTGTTCATTATGGAAAGAAGGAGCAGGCAGAAAAACAAGAATGAAGTTGGAACATGGATGTTCAGATAAGGAGTATTAAGCCAGCAAGCCAAGTCAGTCCTCCCACATCCCAAATGCACATTCAAATATATATTATCACATTGGTTGCCCAGTCAGCCAGATGTTGTGATGATGGTGTTGAGGATGATGATTATATATCCAACAACGTGAAATCACAGCTGCCAGTTCTTTAGCTGCTGTTGGCTTCATATTCACTGAGTTCTTTCCAACGACTTAGGATGTCATCATGTATCAGAGTAGCATGGATCCAAGAAGTGTGATCTTTTGGTAATTGACAGATGGAAATGTTGTCAATGCGCAGATTTTCCAAGGGCTGGCCAAGATGCCTTTGGTATGGCCGATGACCAAGGCTGGTGATGCCATAATCTTTCAACGTCAGTTTTCATTCAGTTTATTCAAATCTTACAATGGATTCAATTTTATTCAATTACTATTATGTGTGGCTAAATTTACAGTTGGATTCACAGTCTAAAACTGGTGGAAACTTAGAAATCCAAGCCCTAACCAAGGACCTAAGAATGATTAAAGGAGCATCTAATAATATAGGCAGCTCCGAGCAGGATGCTCTTTTAAAAAATTAGGGTGTTCAGGTTTGATCAATATTTCCAGATAGTGATGTAGTCCTTTAGATCCAGGGTCTTGAACCTTTGGGCTGTGGACCAGTACCGCTCCACAACTCATTGGGATTCACAAGTGCTGGGTGAACACACAAAGCTTTATTTGCGCATGTGCGGGATTAAGTTGTGCACGCGAAACCATCCCCTTCCCACCCCCACCCCCCCACACACACTGTTTGCCACTGCTGCTGCTTATCCACGGAGCCCAAAGGTTTGGGGACCGCTGCTTCAGATGTTGCTCCAATCACGATTAATATAACAACAGATTTCTTTTTAATCATCTTTCTTTATTTTTAAATAACTATGTAATTATTGAAATTGCCTTAATTCAGATTAACACAATGGTTAAACTTCATTTAATTTTATTAATTAATAATACTAAAAGAATAATTCTATTATTATTATTATTATTATTATTATTATTATTATTATTATTATTATTATTATTATTATTATTATTATTATTATTATTATTATTATTATTATTATTATTATTATTATTATTATTAATCATGTAAGTTGAAATGACAAGACCCCTAAAACTCTTACTCCTTTGTGGACATAGCAGCTTGTTTGTTCCCCTCTGCCCATTCAGGGTCTGAGAATCCCTGCCGCTCTTCCCAGCATGCATTCTTGGGTGACCCTTACTCCCTGGCAGTGATTAATTGTCTTAATGTCATCACAATCACCTTGCTTTTTCAGATGCTTACTGCCTTCCGTCTCCCTGGACTGACAACAGCCCTAACCGCAAGCAGTTGAGCTGCTGAGTTTTTCTTCCCCTGGTTAAAAAAAATTCTGCCCGGTATCCTGGATACTGTGAAGAGCCAGCTAGAAATGCATGTAATCAATAACTTGGCTTAGGAAGATGTGAGAATTCACTCAGAGGCATTCTGGGATGATTCTGGGCCCTGGCTGGGGCTGCAAGGAAGCCCTCTCTTTTCTTCTTGTGTCATTCGTATCTACTACATTGAAGTTCATGCGTTTGATTAAGCCAGCTTGTGATTAGCTTGGTTTGGGCTGAATCAAGATCATTTTTAGTGCCTACTGAGTACTCCATTTGGAGGCTGAAAAGTGTCAGGTTAAACTAGAACAACTAGCACTACGGAACAATCTTCTTCTTCTTCTTCTTCTTCTTCTTCTTCTTCTTCTTCTTCTTCTTCTTCTTCTTCTTCTTCTTCTTCTTCTTCTTCTTCTTCTTCTTCTTCTTCTTCTTCTTCTTCTTCTTCTTCTTTTCTTCTTCTTCTTCTTCTTCTTTTCTTCTTCTTCTTCTTCTTCTTCTTTTCTTCTTCTTCTTCTTCTTCTTCTTCTTTTCTTCTTCTTCTTCTTCTTCTTCTTCTTCTTCTTCTTCTTCTTCTTCTTCTTCTTCTTCTTCTTCTTCTTCTTCTTCTTCTTCTTCTTCTTCTTCTCCTTCTCCTTCTCCTTCTCCTTCTCCTTCTCCTTCTCCTTCTCCTTCTCCTTCTCCTTCTCCTTCTCCTTCTTCTTCTTCCTACTCCTACTCCTACTCCTACTCCTACTCCTACTCCTACTTCTCTACTTCCTCCTCTATCTCTACCTCCTCCTCCTTCTCCTCCTTCCTCCTTCTCTTCCCCCCTCCTGCCCCTCCTCCTCACCACTGCCTTTTTGAACAGATAAATATATTGGAAAAGTGATTTGCAGATTTGTTACACTAGATTGTCCATCTCTAGACTGATGAAGTGATTGAGGAATAGCTGTGATCCATTCAGACCATCCTGGCACCAATCTTTTCTTCATGGCAACAACAGTTTGTTGATCCTACCAGACGTCTATTGTGAAAAAAAATAACAAGTGACAGATTTCACCACGTGACCTTGGGGTTTGTTTAGCTCTCAAGGTTATGGTAGGCTTGAGGTGCTATCTACAAATGTTTGAAGAAAATAGTAGGATAATTTTCAAGGCAAAAGATAAGGAAAGCATGGAAAAAGAAACCACAAACGATGTTTATAGCTGTTTGGAAAACAAAAGCTTTTCATTTTTCCCAAATAAGAACTGAGGAGAAAGGGACAATAAAGACAAATATATCTGCTTACCTTCACCCCCAATTGTCTATCCTTGACTTAGTAGCACACTTTAAGCATTAAAAATGCTCTAAGTTTTAAGTTTCCAAATGTTTGTATCAGGTATTCAAAGGTCATGTTTTTTGCTCTTGTGTAAATTGAGAATTCCTACCTCAGGCTTGGATTAAGAAAAGGATGTAAAAATTTTAGAGCAGCAGAAGAAAAAGAGACAGCTCCCCTGTTCAAACTACAGCTAAGGAGAGAAGGGGAAAAAAATCATAGCGGAACATTAGAAAATATCAGAAACGGTGAGCACTCTTTGAAATTTTGCTGCTGACTCTGAGACATTGTAGGATATTT
Organism: Azemiops feae; assembly: GCA_023970755.1. Lineage (NCBI taxonomy): Eukaryota > Metazoa > Chordata > Lepidosauria > Squamata > Viperidae > Azemiops > Azemiops feae. The sequence continues at coordinate 415,183 of JALGBA010000904.1, forward strand.
TTTCTTCAGGTAAACAAGCATATCTCCAAAGCAGAGAACTTACCCTCGTTCCACTTCGAGAAGGATTGTGAAGCCAGGTTGTCCAAGAGACTTCTAGGAAAGAAAGATAGTGATATGTTAGTTTTACAGCAAATAAAAGGTAGGAGATGAATAAGACCTTGAGGGTTCATCACTAACATTCGACTTTGCAATGTGTTGAACAGAATTTAAGGGTGGTTGTTTTCTTGCAGAGGTTTCGTTACCCAGCTAGGTAATACTGATAGGGCAAGCCACTAGCATATAACATGAGAGCAAACCCCACTCCCTTCTAGCATTGAAGATGTTACCTAGCTGGGTAACGAAACGTCTGCAAGAAAACAACCAAGCTCAGAGAGCACCAAGGACCCCACAGCCGCCCTCCTCCTTCTCCTCCTCCTCCTCCTCCCAAATCCCAATTCTCTTCTAGCACTGAAGATGTTACCTAACTGGGTCATGTAACATCTTCAAGAAAAGCACCAAGCTCAGAGAGCACCAAGGACCCCACAGACGCTCCCCCCTCCCCCTCCTCCTCCTCCCAAATCCCAATTCTCTTCTAGCACTGAAGATGTTACCTAACTGGGTCATGTAACATCTTCAAGAAAACCACCAAGCTCAGAGAGCACCAAGGGCCCCGCAGTTTAACCCTGAGCTACAAATATTCACTTCTATCTGAATCTGACGATTTGGTAGAATGGATTTCGGGAAATTACAAGTCGCCACTGGACAGGACTCACCATGATTGTGCTTCACATTAATTAAATGTAAACGAAATCGAATTTAGAGTTGATTGTGCGCAGTAGAGTTTTGTAACATGCTTCTGTCTTCAAAGCCCCAGAGAATGCCTGGGGAAATTGTGAGCCCATGTTTTTAAACAAGGGCACGCTATCACACACACTTACTTCCCCGTCCCTTCCTCCTTGCATGGGACTTTCTCCAGCCGAGCTCCACCGGAGTGCAAGGAAGAAAATGGATCTCCAAAAGGCATTTCCAACCAAAATGCTTTCCCATCAAAGTAGCAACAAAAATCCAAGCCGTGATGGTGGTTTTTTTTGCCAACTTTCCTAAGACTGTTATTCTTTGGATGCGAACACGTCTACTTTAGCTTGAAACTGCGTTTTGATCTAAATTGGCTGTACAAACAAAATGGGACCGTCAAGGTTTCCGAGGCATGAGTTGAAAAAATCCAATCGGCAACATTTTTGCGGTTGTTTTCCATTCCAAATTAGGACATTTGTTTAGAAGGGAACTGGAGATGTTATTCTGAAGAAGAGTGCACAATCCTTCTGAGGCCAGCCATACTTTTACGCACTTCCCTTTAACTGTTAATCCTCCTGCCGAGGCATAAAGCAATGGCCCAAAGGAATGCTCCATGTGGAATTATTTAATTCTGATGAACAAAGTGCTACTTTTAGCTGGGAAAATGTTCCCTTCCAGTCTTAGGAAGAAGAAAAGGACCATGACATCACCACTTTCACAGAGGAAGGAAAACCCCGCTGCATCTCCCTTGTTGCGTGAAAATTAGCAGCAGATTTGAATCCAGGATAAATTCTTTGAAAGCAAGGGATGGATGGGTGAGTTTCCTCAGGGAATCAGCATTTATTCGTCAAAGCTCGTCTGCCATCTTGTTTTGGCTCTTCACTCCATTTGTTGTCCCTTTTATAATCCTATTCTGGTAGCCTTACAACAATTCATTTAGTGACCGTTACAAGGGCAATGAAAAAAGTGACTTAGGACCGTTTTTCACACTTACGACCGCCGCAGCATCGCCACGGTCATGTTATCGAAATTCAGAAGCTTGGCAACTGACTCATATTTATGACGGTTTCGGTGTCCCGGGGTCCTGTGGTCCCCTTTTGCGACCTTTGGACAAGCAAAGTCAACGGGCAAGCCAGATTCACTTAACAAGCGTGTCACATATTGAACCACTGCAGTGATTCACTTAACAGTGCCCAAAAGGTCATAAAATGGGGCCAAACTCACTTAACGACGGCCTCTCTTAGCAACAGAAATTTTGGGCTCCATTGTGGTCGTACATCCAGGACTATAATGGTGCATTTTGAAGGCATTTCAAATTTTATGTGCAGTTCAGTGCACAAATTGAAATGGGAATATAGCCACCCATTTTTGCAATTGCTTGTCGTCTGAAACAATAAAAAAACCAGCTTATTAGGCCTATATGGAGGAAAATAAGATGGAGAACATGTAGGGTATTACAGAAAACCATTTGTGAAGACTATATACCTTATACCAAATCCCAGCACATATCTCTAGAGTGGGTTTTTCAAACTTGGCAGCTTTAAGATGTTAGACGTGCTGGCTGAGAATTCCAGGAGTTGAAGTCCACAGGTCTTAAAGTTGCCAAGTTTTAAAAAAAACCTCTTCTGGAGATATATGTGGACAGAAATAATGTATTTAAATTACACCACACAGGTAGTCCTTTCATCCAAAATTTCCATTGCTAAACAAGACAATTATGAAGTCAGTTTTGCCCCATTTTACTTACTGTGGCCTTTCTTGCCACAGTGGTTAAGCCAATCACTGCAGTTGTTAAGTTAGTTAACACGGTTGTTAATTGAATTCTGGTTTCTCCATTGACATGGCTTGTCAGAAAGCCGCAAAAGGAGATCGCATCAGCCCGGGACACAGCAACCGTCATAAATACAACTCCAGTGTGTCCACATTTTGTTCACATGACCACGGAGTGTGCTGTAATGGTTGTAAGTGTGAATAACGGCCATAAGTCACTTTTTTCCAGGGCTTTTGTAACTTTGAACAGTCACTAAACCAATGGTTTTAAGTTTGTACAACATAATAATAATAATAATAATAATAATAATAATAATAATAATAATAATAATAATAATAATAATAATAACAACAACAACAACAACAACAACAACAACAACAACAATAATAATAATAATAAAGTTGGAAGGGACCTTGGAGGTCATCGAGTCCAACCCCCTGCTCAGGCAGGAAACCTTATACCATTTCGGACAAATGGCTGTCCAGTCTCTTCTTAAAAACTTCCAGTGTTGGAGCATCCACCGCTTCTGGAGGCAGGTTGTTCCACTGGTTAATTGTTCTTGCTGTCAGGAAGTTTCTCCTTGGTTCTAGGCTGCTTCTCTCCTTGATTAGTTTCCATCCGTTGCTTCTTGTCCTGCCCTCAGGCGCCTTGGAGAATAGCTTGACCCCCTTTGTGGCAACACACTGAATCGAGACAAGGAAGAAATAAGGTGAACCTCAGGAATGAAACAATAAGGAACTTGGCAAGAGTAAACAAAATCATTGGACTTGCCTTGCACAGAGCCCTCTTTTTATGAGTAATCGGAAAGGTCTGGTGGACAAATTCTCACAGCAGAAGAATGTTTACATGGGAAGGTAAGGCGTAGCAGGTTTCATATGCCTCCAGCATCTGGGAAGCTTCACTTACATTTGTTGTTTGTGTAAACCAGTTTTTTTTTTCATCCACTGTAGTTGGTGAAGGGAAGAGGAAACAGCAGGATTGGGACCTATGGAAGGAAGAAGAGGATCTCCTGGTAAAAATAGGTGTGTGTGTGTGGGGGGGTGTTGTTTGTTGTTTCAGACAAATGAGAATCAGAATAGAGCTGGAAGGGACCTTTGGAGGTCTTCTAGTCCAGCCCCCTGCTCAAGCAGGAGATCCTATAACCTTTTCAGACAAGGGGCTGTCCAGTCTCTTCTTAAAAACCTCCACCACTTCTGAAGGCAATCCATTAATTGTCCTCGCTGTTAGGCACACACATCAGTTTTATACTCTTTTTAATAATCATATTTCACTCTGCGTGCATTTTTCCAGTGACTCTCGGAAATGATACATACATAATTATATATATAATTAGGAGAAACTCTTTCGACTTCTACCTTCAACACCACACAGCTACAGTTTCCTGCCCCCCCCCCAGAGGTAAAGAAAATACTTTCCCAACTCTTTAAAACTCTGATGTAGGTAACAGAGCTTTCCCTTTCTCCCACAAGTATTCTCCTGCAAGCAGCGATCCAAGGAACTGTTTCTCAAGACTTGAGGTTATTGATTGCTCTCTAAGACAATAAAAAAAAAAAAGCATTTGGCTTTTTGTCTTTCTAGTAAACCTTCTGGGTTCCAAAATGTTTTGGAAAAGCAAAGAATGGAAAGAGGCTGGAGGGAAATCAGTTTGACTCAGGGCTGAGGGAATGAGGTGGAAATTCTGGTGGGTGGGCTGAATCTCCACCGATGCACATGGTGAATTATGAAACTGCTTTTCATTAACTTTGAGGAACATGGCTGACCCAGAAATCCCTCTACCCCAGAGCATGATAACTAGGTCAGTTGTTGGACCATTTTTTTAGCTCACAAAATTGTTTGGCAGGCTTCCATTTCCTTTCCCGTTTCGCCTTTTTTTGGGGGAATAAAGAACCAACAGGTAATTTTGGTGGCACCTTCGGGACCAGTGTCTCTAAAGGCAAAAATTAGCAGGGAATTGCTGACCTGACCCTCTGACAGCCCTTATATTATTTTCCAGCCACACATAGGAGTAAAATGACATAGTTCTCACAGCTCTTGTTAAATAGGATCCTCAGTACATAGAAATATGATGTCATCCCATTCATCAACTGTTTTGTAGCATCAGCCGGGGTTGAGGTCCTTTCAATGGGCTTTCCAGATTAAGAGTCTCTTGTCCCATTAATCAGTCTGAGATATGGAGGGAATCTGGACTCCTAGTTTTTTGAGAAAAAGCATAGCCCTGATAATCAGCTGCCTCTTGAAATCCCCAGAGGAATGTATTCATGACACCAGATGCCCCAGTTGCCAATAAGGTGCAGATGTAATCTTTAGATATATGATGAATAACAGAATAACAGAGTTGGAAGGGACCTTGGAGGTCTTCTAGTCCAATCCTCTGCTCAAGCAGGAGACCGTATATCATTTCAGACAAATGGGTGTCCAATCTCTTCTTAAAAGCTTCCAGTGTTGGACCATCCACAACTTCTGGAGACAAGTCGTTCCACTGATTAATTGTTCTCACTTTCAGGAAATTTCTCCTTAGTTCTAGGGTGTTTCTTTCCTTGATTAGTTTCCATCCGTTGCGTCTTGTCCTGCCTTCAGGTGCTTTGGAGAATAGCTTGACTCCCTCTTCTTTGTGGCAGCCCCTGAGATGTTGGAAGACTGCTATCATGTCCCCCCTCGTCCTTCTCTTCATTAAACTAGACATACCCAATTCCAGCAGCTGTTCCTTATATGTTTTAGCCTCCAGCCCCCTGATCATCTTTGTTGCTCTTCTCTGCCCTCTTTCTAGAGTCTCAACATCTTTTTTTTCACTGTGGTGACCCAACCTGGATGCAGTATTCCAAACATGGTCTTAATATCTATGAGGAAAAGAAAGTTCTTGAGCCATCTTCGTGTTGACGTTTTAAGCAACAATTATTGTGCTGATTGGGCTAATCCTCTTTAGATCTATGGTGAAGCTCACTATTTATGAGGAGACCATTCCAGAAAAAGAGCGCTTATGAGTTTTCTTCGTGTCGATGTTTTAAGCACCATTTATTGTGAGGATTGTATCCCAAACGCAAACGTTCACACTTGTAGCCCGGAAAGAGGAATATTTTTATCTAGGACGGTAGCAAGATGAAAGCCGCATCTGAACATATGGTGTGAGGTTGTATTTCAAATAGGGTTACGCAAAGGCTTGTGTTCATGATTAGACATTTCTTTTGAACAGCTTTTTCCTCTAGATCTCCAAAGCTGAAAATTATGTCCATGAGCACCAGTATGCCTACAGATATCTAGCTTGGCACCTTTTAAAACATTTTTTTTTTAACGATATAAAATTAAAACAGAAAAGCCGATCTGTTACAAAGCACAATGCCGCTCGCCAAAGCCCCTCTTATCTCCAAATGCTTCTAGGCCCTGCAGGACACTCTTCCCCCCCCCCCAAAAAAATTCTTTTCTCCTTGCAAAGACGGTCCAACGACAATTGAGAATAAATGATGAGAATGGATGAGAGACAAAGCAGGATAAACTTTCATCGGCCCCGCTCACCGAACGATTTGAAACGAAAGCGCACAGGTGGTCCCCGACTTGCAGCCGCAACTGAGCCGCAAACTTCCGTGGCTAAGTGAGTCTTGTCCCATTTTACGACCTTCCTCGCCGCAGTTGTTAAGGGAATCGCTGCGATTGTTAAATTGGTAACGCGGTTGTTAAATGAACCTGGCTTCCCCCCATCCCCTTGATGTGGCTTGTCAGAAGGTTGCAAAAGGGGATCACACGTGACCACGGGACACTGAGACGGTCATAAGTGTGAGTCAGTGGCCAAGCGTCTGAATTTTGATCACGTGACCCCTGGGGATGCTGCAACGGTCGTAAGTGTGAAAAATGGTCATAAGTCATTTTTTTTTATTGAACTGATGGAAGTTGAGGACAGCTGTGTTTATTTTTTTTCTTGCTTTTGCAAAAGGGGGAAGTAAAGGGGCCCAACTCCCAAAGCTTTACGGCAGGGGTCCTCAAACTTGGCCACTTTAAGACTTGTGGGCTTCAACTCCCAGAATTGGCTGGCTGGGGAATTCTGGGAGTTGAAGTCCACAAGTCTTAAAGTGGCCAGGTTTGAGGACTCCTGCTTTATGGAGATACTCAATCATCCAGGTCATGCTTGTTCCAGAGGTGCTTTTTTTCAAAAGGCAGCTGGACTTTCTTGAGTTTCTTTCTTGGACTCGTATTTATGACGGTCTCAGTGTCCCTGGGGGGGTGTCACACAATCCCCTTTGGCGACCTTCTGACAAGCAAAGTCAACGGGGGAAATCCAGATTCACTTAACAACGGTGGGACTAGCTTAACCACTGCAGCGATTCCCTTAAGAACCGTGGCAAGGAAGGTCATAAAGTCGGTCAAACCCCCCCCCCTTAACAGCTGTCTCCCTTGGCAACAGAAATTGGTGGGCCCAAATTGTGGTCCTAAGTTGAGGATTACCTGTAACAAAAATGGCAAATGCACAACCTTAACCAAGGTTGTTAAGATGGGGAAACAGGGAGTAGGATGAGCACGCTGAAGGGGGGAGGGGAGTTTGATTTTTTTTCCCACAGGGAAAACTCCGGTCCCCGCACACCTGTGGATCAGAGAAATCGTGAGAGGGTCCTGCCAGAGCCCCCACATCTCTCAGGAATGCCTCTGCTTGCTGCGAAGTATATGGAACAGCTGCAGCCCTTAGTAGTTCAAACCTCTTTTTTTTCTGGGAGTTGAATAAACATCCCCTTCCTTAAACAAAAATCTCTGCCAGGCCCTTTTCCTTGCCTCCAAGTGCTTTGTAGGCGTTTTGCTCCGTAATCAGTTAATTTGTGAGCCAAGATGAGAAAAATGCCTGCTCGAAGGCGAACAAAACAAAGGAAGTCCCCTCCGAATTTCCTAGTCATAAATAGAAATCTGGGCACTCAGCAAATTGCTATAGCTGTTCTCAGCTGTCATCCTCACTTGGTGCGAGTCTGGTACCTGGGGTTGCGGTATACTGGTGCCTGACAGAAGAAAACATCCTGCGTTTTTTCCCCCCCTATATGGATGAAAAAAGAATTCTGTTTTTTTTTTTAGAAAGGCCATTTAAGAAATCTTCCAGAGGGGAAGAACAGTTTGGAGATACGATCGGAGATGGAGGGTGAACTCAAGAAGTGCGAACGCTCTATCTGTCATGACGCTTGTTTAAATATAGAATGCTGCATGAAACCAGGCATTGTGGTTTGTTAGTTGTAGTTTGCAGTTTAGCACAGAAGGTGAATCTAGCTAACTTGGGGTAGACTAACTAACGGCCTAGCATGACCAGTTCAGTCCAACTGGGGTGCCTGTGTGCTGTGCTTGGGCAGATCAGTGGAAGAGTTTGCACTGCATTTACACAATGTGCAAATGTTAGTTCATTTTAATTTTGGATCTTTTTCGTCTTGCTTAGTTTGCAAATGGCTGGTTTTGGTTCATTTATACTGCAGGGTATTGTGCCCATCCAGAAAATGGATCCTGCCTGTAACCAGGTGAAGTGTATTATTGATTGATGGATTGATTTACTTACTTATTGATTGATTGAATTTATTTGCCACTCATCTCGTAACGAAACGACTCTGAGTGGCTTATAGCATTAAGTGTGTCTTCCTCTTCAGAATAATCTGTCTTCAAATACCTAAAGGAGTATCACACCTAAGAGGGAGTGGTTATATTGCTGTAGATCAGGGCTTTTCAACCTGTGGTACGCATACCACTTGTGGTACATTAATGAGTGGCAGGTGGTACGCAGCCCTGCCTAACCAAGTGTAGTGGGGGAGGGAAAGAGTCAGCACAGGCAAAGACTTACAGTGAGAGAGTCCTCTGGAGCTGCAGATTTTACTTACGAATGGAGCCATTTGGGGAGGCTGCCTTAGCCGGCAGCCAGTACTTACATTTTTTTTTCTTCCTTAAGTGCCAGCTGGGCTCCTTACTTTCCTTCCTAACCAGTAGCTAATTCTTAAAGGGGAAGTGCCTTTTTAAGCTAGTTCACTCGGCAGCTTGTCTTTTCTGTCTCTGGAGGCCTTTCCTTGTTTGATCAATATATGGAAGAGGGAAAATATGGGGGGGGGTTCAAATTCTTCCTTCAGAAGGAGATGGGAATGAGAAAAAGGGAGGCAGGGAAGGGAGGGAGGGAAGGAAATCCCGCCTTAGCACTTGGCCACCAGCAGCTCTGCCATTGACTTTGCTTGTCAAAAGGTCGCAGAAGGGGATCACATGACCCTGGGACACTGTGACCATCATAAATATGAATCAGTTGCCAAGCATCCAAATATAAATCACATGACCCTGGGCATGCTGCAATGGTCATAAGTGTGAAAAATGGTCATAAGTCATTTCAGTGCAATTGCAACTTTGAACAGGTTTTTTTTTTTTGTCACCAAGTTTTTGACACCTTGCTAGGAGGTACTCGAATATTGCCATATCCTAAAAGTGGTACAATCGGTAAAAAGGTTGAAAAGCCCTGCTGTAGATGGCAGGACAAGAATCAATGGACTAAGTCTGTTCCAATAGTCCTTGTCTTAACGACTGCAAGCCTTCCAGGGAAAAGCTCAACCTCTGATTTGACTCCCAGATCTTCTTCCGTGCCCACTAACGTTTGTTGAGGAGCCCTCAAAGTGACAGTTTTCTGGGGCTCACGCTGTCTTCTTCAAGAAAGAGGAGCCATTTATATCTGGTTTTTGTTTTCAGCTCCAGAACGCGATAGAATGCAAGATTTGGAAGGAGTAAAAAATCTCTTTGGTATTGTTTTGTTTTATGTTAACATATAATGAGAACTTTGTGCGCACTGCTAGCAGTAGTTCTATTAGAATGTGATTAATGTCTGTGTATTATTCTGACAAGCCAAGCATTCCTGTGGCATGCCTTGATCTTCTGAGTCCCCCACCCCCCACTTCTCTCTCTCTCTCTCTCTCTCTCTCTGGATCTTATTTATTTATTGAACAACAAGTAATTGTGGCTTATCTTTTATTTTTAAAATATAGATTTTTGTCTAAACGGGTCCATATTTCAATGCTGGAACCTTACGCCGTATGCCTTTTTGGCAATCTTGAGGTCATTTAGACAATTGGGGTTTGTATTTGCCTTTTGGGGGAAAACAACCCCTTTATTAGCAAAGAAGATTACTGAATCATTGAGAAACTTTATCTGTTAGTTATCTGCCTACTAACCAGAAGGGAGAACTCTTGATATTTGAATGTTCTGCTTCTACACAGTCAAGGTAAAGACAATTGTGAACTAACCAATCTGTAACCAATCAGATTATTGTGGAAAGAAGATCAGAATTGAGAGTGGAGATTTGTTCTCTGAACTTGTGGGTTGATTTCCAAACATTTCGTTACCAGGCTAAGTAACATCTTCAGCGGAATTTAGGAAATGTCATTGTTGGTGTTCTTCTGCTTATAAGGGCTTCATGTGGTCAGTAGTGACCACATTAAGCCCCTGTAAGCCCTTAGAAACCCTTATTAGCCCTTATAAACAGAAAGACACTGACTTTGCTGAAGATGTTACCTAGCCTGGTAATGAAACGTTCGGAAACCAACCACAATCTCGGAGAACGAAACTCCACCCTCATCCTACACTTAAGCTACAGATATTCACCACTATTGCAAGATCAGAATTCTTTTGGGGTCCCACCTCAACCATCTTGGGTTGGACCTGGAGTTCTGGGAGATGCCTACGGTTCGTGAACTCATCATTTCTTAAAATTTCAGGCAAATAAAATACAATGAAAGATAAAACTGGTGCCTAAAAAATCTGAGAATGTCAAGCACTGGGGAAATCAGGAGATTCAGGCAGTTCAAGCGAGTATAAAGATTTATTGCAAGCTTAAGCTCTCTACAAGAATCTGACCAACTAACAGTCAAGGGAAATGAGCGGGAGATAAGAGAGGCATTCAAGGTGGGCTGGACTTAGATCTCTTGCAAGCGGGCAGGGACTCGTGACTTATGACGCGTTTGACCCCTCCCTCGGGCTCAGCCTGGTCATCTCCTACAGATAGTATCCTTACGAAAGGCATTTTGTGGTGGACATTCACTGCGGAGAAGATGTTCACTGGGATTGCAGCTTGGATTATATAGGTTTATGGAGAACTTGCGAGTGGAACCTCCAAACTCAATGTTGTAGCACATGCATATGCACAGCGTGCATGTGGATGCCATATGTTGTCCCCAAGGCATTTTTGTGAGCCCCCCCACCCACAACCCCTTTCCCCAGCTTTCATGAACTTTCAAAAGTTAAAATTAAAGGGAGGGTTTTTAAGAGTGGAAAAGAGGGAAGATGGAACATGGGAGGAGAAGGTAAAATTTAATGGTGGGTGGGGGTTAAGAAAAATGTGCTTTTAATCTGAATATGCCCACTTCCTCTTTGTCCCGCTCTCATGTTTATTCCAGTGCTTTCCACAAGACTCATGTGTGGTCTCCACAAAAGGCTATGCACTCTTATTGTTGCATTTTCCCAGAAAGCTTAGCAACCTTTGACCCTGGACTTATACCATCCATCCCACTCAGTTCTTTCTGGATAAGAAGAAAGGGGGGGGGAAATCCTGGCTAAGCTGGTTGTTATTTGAGCAATTATAAGTTTGGGAAACTGGTTTATTCCAGCTTCTTTGCTAAGTCTTCAGTTATGGCTTTGGCCTTGCTCCTTGCTCTAACCTCTGGTCTGGTTTCCTAAGGACATCCAAATACTAATATTAAACGCTGCCTATACATATTACAGATGATAATGAAATGGGTACTAATCAAAACCTAAATGCTAAATGTAAATATGAAATAACTAAATTCCACAATGTGTAAGTAGGTAGATAGATTAGGATACTAAATAGTACCCCCTTGGAGTGATAGTATTAAACCTAAATCCTAAATCTCAATCCCAAATATATTGTCTGACACCGGATGTTCAGTCCAGCATTCAGCCAGAACTTCATCTGCCTTAACTCTGGAGGTACGGTTCAGATCAGAAGACACAGGTAACCTGGGATGGATTCACCAGCTGAAGGAGAGAGGACCCTTTGGGGGGTGGGGGTGGAGTAAAGACATATTTCAACTTGGAGTTGGTTTGGAGGAGGAAGGAAAGGTCTGAGGTCAAACCTTCAGGTCTATATTGCCATTTCCCGAAGGAAGGCAGAAAGTCTGATGAGATTCTTGTAGTAGAGGTGATCAAATGGATGTGAGTCATCATTTTAGCAGACATTTGCTGAGCCAGAACGTAACTTCAGCCAATACCTCTCATCCCAAACCAAATTCTTTGTCCAGTTGAATCCATGAATGGCCTTCTTCTAGGGTGAACGTAATTTCCATCCCTCCTTGAAATCCACCCAGCGTAGACTTTGCTGCCTCCATCGCTGCTTCCTCTTTGGCCTCTATTTCTTCTGTTCCTAATCGCTGCCCATTCCCTGACTCTCCTCCAAGGCGTTATGTGACAAAGCCTGACCCGTTTTGTACACTTGAGACTGCCTTCAGCTGGTATTGGAACGTGGGAGAAAATATTGCAGCCGCATTCTTGAGGCTAAGGGTGCTTTAAGCCTGTTTGACTCACGGACTGGGGATAAGATGAAAGCAACATGGCAGAACAGGGTGCCAAGGAGGGGGTGATATTCCGATTAGGTGCAAGTGAGGAGAAGGCTTAAGCACTGAAATGGATCTCTCATTCTGAGCAGGCAACTAGCCTGCTTATAACGCCAGATAGGCTGGGCTAGAGGGAGCCCTTCATTTGATAAAATAGCGGCTGGGTAGTGCATGATAGAGAAGTCCCATCAAAACTAGATTAAAATAACATCAAAGAATGAGAATAAGTGAATTCTGAGTTTAACTATGAGCCTGTCTTTCCTGCTGCGTATCTGGATACTGCAGGAGCCTCGAAACCTTGATTAGCTTAGACACCAAAGGCTGGAACGATACTGTGGATCAGCTCACGCAGTTGTAGATGGCATCAAAGCAATTGCAGACGAAAGACAAGAGTAGGCTGTATCCAGTGCTACTATGCCTCATCAGCATCGGTGGGGTGTCATAAAAACGGTTGAATAAATATATATATTCTCTATATCTCCACCATTCCCACAATTTACTTAGATCCATCTTCCACAGCTGAAATATGTTGGGGGCTTAAGCTCACAACATTTCCAGCCAGTGTACTCCAACATCTGGAGAACGAGGTGGGCAAAAGCTGGATGATATTGTGATAGTATTTTCATTGCTCAGGGTGATGAGGACATGAAAAGGATGGTTCAGGACATTATAGATATACGTTATGGTCCATTGGCCAGGCGTTATCCTATGCTGAAAACTGATTTTGTCTGGATTCCCAGGAAGGAGGGGCTGCATTCCAGAGGAGCAAGAGACAACACAGTTTAGTTGGTTTCTGTGAGAGAAAGAGAATGAAGATGGCTCCTCCCTAAGAGTTCCCAGACTGTATGCTTTACGATGCATGTATTCTGCTTTACTTTGGAAGGATTTCTATTTATAGTGAAGAACAATAGAGAAATTTGCTTGGAAGAATTTCAACATGTCTTCCTTACGCTTTGGAGCTTGATAGTTAAGAAGATCATAACTCTTTGCAGAAGGGTGCAACCCAGCCGCCAGATCCACCCAGCAATTTCTTTAAAGAACACCCAGAAAATTGCTATAAATGTCCTTCTAAAATAGGGGTGGGCAACTATGGTCTGTTGTCTGGACACCCAGAAAATTGCTATACATTTTCCCCTAAAATAGGGGTGGGCAATGATGCCCTGTGGACTTCAACTCCAAAAATTCCTGAGCCAGGAATTCTGGGAGTTGAAGTCCACAGGTCGTAAAGGGGCCATAGTTGCCCCTGCTCTAGAATAATCAAGTGTGATCTAAAGCAATAGAACATTGACATATTTCTCTGCAAAGATACAAAAAAAAAGAAAAAAGAAAAACAAAACCATAGCCAATATTCAGGTTTTATTTTGGATCGATCCTTCTGAAAATTGCATGGGAAAACATGCGGTTGAAGTCAACAAGATGGGAGGGTCAACCTGTGGGATTCACCTCTCCTCCATCTTCAAAAGCCAGTGTGCGCTTTGCATTCTCCCCTTCCTATGGAGTTGAACGGTCGGCGTAGAATACTTTTCTAGGAGAAGCCAGCCAAGCCATTTCCTTCCCAGAACATGTTTCTGGCATCATCTGTGCCTTGCTGTTCGCTCCAAAAGTAAGTGATGGAAGTCTTGCCCAGACAAACACTTCAGAATTAGTCCCAACCTTGGAGATCAGACTATATAAAGCTACACAAAGAACACACTGGTATTCTGAGCTTTGCAGAGAAGGGCCCCTTCATGAATCTCCACCATGGCTGTTTCTTCACTGTTGTTGTTGTTGTTTCTCTCCCCCCCACACACACACTATGCTCTACTGCAAAAAGAAACAGAGCAGCATGGATGTTCTCTACCCCACTGTTATTTTTCCTGGATCAAGGGGCATGGATCAGGTAGCATGGAAGACTGGCACAATTGTATTCTGCTCAATTGCCTAGCTCTGGCCTCTGAATGTTGTATGAATCCTAAAAGTTCTCTCACTAGTTGCCTCCAACAGGACGTTTTGAGAGATCAGTCCAAGAAGCAGACTTCAGAACTCAAGCCAGGAAGCTAAAAAAAACAACAACACAACAACCTCAGAACCAAGGGAAATAATTGTCCCAGACAATGTCTTCTTAGGAAGTCCTTCCTTTTGAAAATAGCCAGTGGTCAGTTTAAGTGGATGGAGCTATCCAAAACAAGGAAAGCTTGATTGCCTGCCTAAGAGATAACAGAGTAACAGAGCTGGAAGGGACCTTGGAGATCTTCTAGTCCAGCCCCCTGCTCAAGCAGGAGGCCCTCTATCATTTCAGACAAATGGCCGTCCAATCTCTTCTTTAAAAAATCTCCAGTGATGGAGCCCCTACCACTTCTGGAGGCAAGCCGTTCCACTGATTAATTGTTCTCACTGCCAGGAAATTTCTCCTTAGTGCTAGGTTGACATCTAGATAAACATCTAAATAAACCAAATGTTCTAACCTTTTCTTGCCTAGGAACCTGTGGACATCTGAAATGAGATGAGAGTATCAGGTTCAATCCTGTTGGTCTTCTAGTTGGCAAAAATCTGCCGAAGAACTATTACACAGTATCAGCCTAGGTGAGTCTGTGGACAACCTATTCTGGACATCTGAAATGAGATGAGAGTATCAGGTTCAATCCTGTTGGTCTTCTAGTTGGCAAAAATCTGCCGAAGAACTATTACACAGTATCAGCCTAGGTGAGTCCAATATGAGGCCAATTGGTTATCCAACCTGTACATTCCTTTAAATTTCACTTACTGGAGTAAGTCTGTAGACCATTGCAGATTCATAAGTTTTGACCTGGCAGATCCTGATGGAATGAGTAAGGACTGAGATATACCCCAAAAAAAAAGTCACATGAACAGTATTTCCTCCAGGTTTTGGGGGTGATTTAGCAAAGTTACCTTCAAGGTCCATCGGAACTTGGAGCAGAAGAGATATTCAAACTTGGTATTTTTCACCCAGCATCAGATGGGTTGGGATTCCCTGTGCTGTAGGTGTCTTTGTTTTATTTATCAGGAGTTTCTTTTGGATATCTCCTCCATCTTTCCAGTTTCTGTGCTCCCAGTTTCTTACTTTCCAGGCCAATACCTGTATCTAATGAAAACCAGGCGAAGCCTTTACAAAGATCGAGTGCCAGTGTAAAATCAGGGTACAGCAAATTCCAAATAGACCTTTCCGTCTTCATGTGTGTTTAGCCTGGCACACGGAATATCGCTCGTGCTCAAACAATAATGTGAAACATTCCTGTTCTCTTTTGAATCTCCGCCAGAGAGAAATCATATCCAGACCAAACGAGGAAAATGAAACGGAACCGTATGCCATAATGGGAATTGAGGGAACAGAAGGATAGGATGCCTTTAAAAAAAAAACAGAGAAGGGGGGAGGGGAGGAGAAGACAGATGAAAATGCAAAAAAAAAAAAAAAAAACCAAACCCAGGGAAGAAAAAGTGTTTATGAATGGAATTTGATCAACGAAAATTGGGAAAGGGGGACATTATAATCTGTGGGCTAAGCTGACAATTAGCCTCGCAAAGTAGCAATTGGCAATCCTCTGCGGCCCAGGAGTTGCCGTTCAAATTGTGTTGATAGGACTGGGTTTGTGGTTTCTCCCACAGTATTGAAAAATATTGTTGAATTTGTTTGGATGGGGGGGGGGGGAAATGGACAAGCTGGCGGACTTCAGATAGTAGGAGGGGGGTCTTCCACGGTCCCATAACTAGTCCAAGCCTATGAAAACAAGATGAGCAGATATCTTGAAAGCCCGCTAACCGCACAGCTTGTACATGGATCCTTCCTAACAAAATGAGACCTACCTTCTCTTAGGGATCACATCACGACGGGAAAAACCCTTCCACAGCTCTTAATGAGGATGTCATGATTCATCTAAATGAAAATCCCAAGGACTTTCTGTGGGAGGAAGGAAAGGAGAACTTCTACATAGGTTCCCATTGAAAAACAAAAGGGATATCCTGGTGCCATTCATAATCTGAATCACAGGAGGACCAGAAGATGGTGGGACTTGAGCATCTTCTGCTTCTTGGTCAAGATGGCAGTAGTGGTTGACAGAGAGAGAAATGGTCACCAAGTTCTAATCATCCAGCTGAGTCACGTATCTCAGGGATGTTCATGATTTAGTTGCTTCTCCTCTGTGGGGGTCTGGCCTTACTTCTGCCAACAGAGTTGTGGGGATTTAATTCGGGGTTAAAACATTGCTTATAAGGGCTGGAATGATACCAAGCGCCAGGGAAACAGAAAGAAGGCAAGGGGGATTGGTGCTGGATGGAGAAGATAACACCGGCCAATATAAAGGTTCCTGATCTCAAGGGCCGGGGAAAATACAGAGATTCGGGGAGTTCAAATGAATGTAAAAATTTATTGCAAGCTTCAGCTCTCTACAAGAATCTGACCAACTAACAGTCAAGGGAAATGAGCGGGAGATAAGAGAGGCATTCAAGGTGGGCTGGACTTAGATCTCTTGCAAGCGCGCAGGGACTCGTGACTTACGACATGTTTGACCCCTCCCTCGGGCTCAGCCCGGTCATTTCCTACACCTGGATGCTTTTACACAATCTGTTCAAATCGCTGTGGATGTTGGTGTTTAAAAAAAAAAGAAGCTATAAGACATTCCCTTATATGGGTAAAGAAGGGATCCTATGCAGGGTCTGGTGGTAAAAATTAAGCAACAGTGTAAACAATACTCCCCTGAGTTAAACACGGAATGTCTTTTAGGCTGCAGTTGATGTTCAATTTCCTTCCCCAGGGTTGGGAAAAAATATATTGACCATGGAGGGGGATGTTAGAATAACTCCTCTAAGGTTACTTCTTAGTCTTAGAAGTGGCTGTCTTTGAGATTGGAAAGCTGGAATGCTGCTGATGTTATTGAGTCGTTTATATGCTTCCAAATCTTTTTAACCTGCCGGACATCATTTTGCCAGGAATTTCCAGAACTCCTTGTTTGAATCCCTGTAAGCTATGCCCTATCTAACTATCTGTTGGATGTCCCTTCCCTTCCCTTCCCTTCCCTTCCCTTCCCTTCCTGCTTCCTCCTTCCCTCCCTCCCTGTACGCCTTCCTTCCTGCCTCCCTCCCTCCCTCCCTCCCCTCCCTTCTTTCTTTCCTTTCCTTTCCTTCTTTCCTTCCTTCCTTCCTTCCTCCCTCTTTCTTTCTTTCTTTTTCTTTCTTTCTTTCTTTCTTTCTTTCTTTCTTTCTTTCTCTCTCTCTCTCTCTCTCTCTCTTTTCTTTCTCTTTTTCTTTCTCTCTCTCTCTCTCTGTCTTTCTTTCTTCTTTCTTTCTTTCTCTTTCTTTCTTTCTTTCTTTCTTTCTTTCTCTCTCGCTCTCTCTCTCTCTCTCTTTCTTTCTTTCTTTCTTTCCTTCTTTCTCCAACTTTTGATAAAACTTTGTGCGGGTTGCTCTTTTTTCCAAGCAGCCCCAGTGTACTATTGGCCAAAAGAACCACCCTGTAAAGTTTTCCTCCTCCTCCTCTTTTTTTCTGATCTCGTTGCCAGAGAATTCTAGAATTTCTACCTTTCACCCCTCTTCTGTTTTCTTTTCTTTTGAAATCTGATGCAGGAGAATTCAGTCTTCGCTGCTAACGAAAGGACCGGAGTTTGACCACTGGGTAATATTATAAATCCCTCGTGTGCAGGTCACCGTGGTCACCCTTAGTAGGAATCCAAAGGCTGTGTTCTCGGCCCTAAATTTGCCGCGATAAATTGCATGTGTGGTTTTGGGGGCACATACTTTTTATCATGCACGGGGCGACCCCATGTCTACGGGACCCATTCACGTCCAAAACTGGTCTGGAATTCCATTTGTTTCCATTTGAGAAAGACGAATGTCTGCAGAAACCATTCGTAGCAAATATAATTCTTTTGATTTGGTTTTAAAAAGAGTTTTCCCTTTTCCCTTCCCTGCTTGGTCAAAACTGCTACATTCAAACTAACTGGAAAAATGTATTTTCTAAGTCTAGCAAGTTAAAAAAAAAAAGTCCCACGAGCAGCCTATTGGGTATAAAAGAGCATTACGGTGAGTCTTCGCTTACCGACTGCCTCGTTTAGTGAGCATTCTCAGTCAGGAGGGTGTTAAAAATAAAGCTTTGGGACAAGTCCTTGGGTTTGCAACTGTCCCAGCATCCCACAGTCACAGGGGAGGGGGAGGGATGGTCAAAAGCAGTGTGATGGAGCTGCAGGACGTTATGCCAGGTGTGAGAAATGTGGGGAGATGTATTTTGTTATTTCCTTCTTAAACTGTGTTACAGCCTGTGATCATCAGATGTAGTGGAACCCAAGAGAGTAGAAAAGAAGTACCTTCAACAATACACATTCAAATAATGACATTTGGTACTCTTAAGATCTAATGACATTGGCACTTTTGTGTGGCTTTAAACAAGAATTGTAGAAAAAGAAATCAGTGTTTATTAGTCCTGTTGACCACAATTAACTCTGATAGAAGAGAATATTTGTAGCTCAGGGTTGAACTGCGGGGTCCTTGGTGCTCTCTGAGCTTGGCTGTTTTCTTGCAGACGTTTCGTTACCCAAGCTAGGTAACATCATCAGTGCTAGAAGGGAGTGGGGTTTGCGAAGAGGGGGAGAAAGAAGAGGGGGAGGAGGAGGAGGAGGAGGAGGAGGAGGGAAGGATGAAGAGGACTGTGGAGTCCTTGATGCTCTCTGAGCTTGGTGGTTTTCTTGCAGGTATTTTGTTACCCAACTAGGTAACATCATCAGTGATAGAAGGAAATGGGGTTTGAGAAGAAGAAGAGGAGGAGGAGGAGGAGGAGGAGGAGGAGGAGGAGGACTACTGTTGGGTCCTTGGTGCTCTCTGAGCTTGGTAGTTTTCTTGCAGATGTTTCATTATCAACTAAGTGACATCAACAGTGCTAGTAGGGAGTGCTCTCTGTTTATATACAAGTGGTCCCTTGATTAGGCCATTGTTTACTCTTAGCTTGTTTGTCTGAATTGGTAGCTCCTTGATTGGGGTTTTTGCTGATTTCTTACTTCTCCTAATGAAGGAACCCCCAAGAATACCCACACCCACACTAACAGGGCTAGTGACTTGTATATAAATGGAAAGAAAACCCCACTTCCTTCTAACACTGATGATGTTACTTAGTTTGGGTAATGAAACATCTGCAAGAAAACAACCAACTAAAAGCACCAAGGACCGCACAGTCTCCTCCTCCTCCTCCTCCTCCTCCTCCTCCCCCTACTTCCTCTTCCTCCTCTTCCCTTCTAGCTCTGATGATGTTACCTAGTTTGGGTAATGAAACATCTGCAAGAAAACAGCCAAGCTCAGAGAGCACCAAGGGTCTGAAAATCACTCCAACATCAGAGACAATGGGGTTCTAGATCTATCAGTTGCTGAGGAACCCAAGTAGAAAATAGGAACGAAATTGTCGGGAGCTTCCTAGAGAAATTGGATCCTTTTAATAGGAGCCGACAGCCTATTTCCAGGTCCCTTCCATCTTTGTCGGTTTCTGAAATCCTTCCAAATTCTGGGGAAGGACCCAGATGACCCATCGCGTGTGATCTCTGTGATTTACGGGATAAAAGAGGGTCTGGAGATCATTTAAGAGGAGCTGTCTTTTGATTTCCTGAGAGATTTTGTGGGCTGCCCATGGTCACTATCTCCCTGTGTTAATATTATCTTTATAGTCCTAAGAAGAGATTATGTTTTGCCCCCTCAAGCCAATCATTAGAAAGATAGATCTTCTTAACAGCTATTATGCTGATTTGTTTTGAAAAGATGAAGGAACTCTACTTTGCCTCTGATGTTAATATTGGGATTATTTCTGGTGTACAAACACCCTTGATGTCTCAAAACGTGCAGCATTTAAGAGGGGAAGAAGGGGCGAAAAATCAAAATTAAATCTCGACAGCAATTGTCATAATGGAAAAACATTCGAACAGCACTGGAAGAAAGTTGACTTGTGACCATTTTTCACACTTGCAGCATCCCTGTGGTCAAGGGATTCACATTCGGACGCTTGTCAACTGGTTCACATTTACGACGGTCGCAGCGCCCCGGGGTCCCGTGATCCCCTTTTGCGACCTTCCGACAAGCAAAGTCAATGGAGAAACCAGATTCACTTAACAACCGTATGTTACTCATTTAACAACTGCAGTGATTCAACTTAACCACGGTGGCAAGAAAGGTCGTAAAATGGGGGCAAAGCTCACTTGACACGTTTCTCACTTAGCAACATGACTTTGGGGCTGAGTTGTGACCATGAGCCGAGGACCACCTGTGTCAAGTAGAGAGTTGCATCCCTAACAGAGGATGGCGCAGGTGTTTGGGCTACGTTCTCGTGGCTTTAAGCTTTATACAGGTAGTTCTCGACATATTACCCCAATTGAGCCCAACAGCTCTGTCCCTAGGTGAGACGGTTGCTAAGTGAGTTTTGCCGCATTTTACGACCTTTCCTGCCACAGTTGTTAAGTGAATCAATGCAGTTGTTGTATCCTGCACAGTGTTGAGAATAAAAGAAAAATGTTCCATATATATTCCATTTAAGGACGTTATGTAACAACCATCTTGTTTTCTAGATTTCCTTCCTTCCTTCTCCTCCTTTTCCTCCTTTCTTCCCCCCTCTCTTCCCTCCTCCCCCTTCCTTCCTTCTTCCTTTGTCTCCCTTCACCTTTGTCCTTCCTTCCTTCCTTCCTTCCTTCCTCTCTCCCTTCCTTCCTTCCCTCATCCCTCCCTCTCCCTCTTCCACCTTCCTTCCTTCCTTCCTCTCTCCCTTCCTTCCTTCCTTCCCTCATCCCTCCCTCTCCCTCTTCCACCTTCCTTCCTTCCTTCCTCTCTCCCTTCCTTCCTTCCCTCATCCCTCCCTCTCCCTCTCCCACCCTCCTTCCTTCCTTCCTTCCTTCCTTCCTCTCTCCCTTCCTTCCTTCCCTCATCCCTCCCTCTCCCTCTTCCACCTTCCTTCCTTCCTTCCTCTCTCCCTTCCTTCCTTCCTTCCCTCATCCCTCCCTCTTCCACCTTCCTTCCTTCCTTCCTTCCTTCCTTCCTTCCTTCCCCGTTGACTTTGCTTGTCAGAAGTCGCAAAAGGGGAACGAGGACCATATGCCCTGCAAGGATGGGAACCACCTCCGTGCCCCCATCAAAAGGCTGGAAGTCAACCAGCGGCTGAGCAGGATCCCTGGTCCATCCCCCTTTCATCCCTGCCCTCCAAATTTGCCAGATGAAGACGGGCGCCGTCCTCTCGCGCCACACGAGAGCAGCTTGTCAAACCCAGGGTGTCTTTTGGAACGTCCTGGACGCCTCTCCAAAATGCTGTGCCCCTCCCGTGTGTACCTGCACTCACGTAGGCGCGCACCCCCGTCTGTCAACTGGCCGCGGCATAAATAGCTCAGCCGCCTGTTGAAATGTGCGGCTGGTGTAGCAGGAAGTGTTTGTCAAGCGTTTCCCTGCTTTTCATTACGCAAGGCAGTTCTCAGGGGAGGGGAATCTAAGTCCTTTGAAGTCCTTTGTGACGGCTGTCTAATCTGTGGAAGAGGATTACTTCTTCTGCCAGGAGCACATGACAGCTGGGTAATTAATGAGCATCACAAAATTATATTTTACCATTGGATACCCATTAGAAAACCTGGGACGGTTGTCATCTCAGACAAAACCATGCCGATTCTCAATTTATCCCAACATCAAAGGGAATCTCCTACTGGCTTCTCCTGAATGCTCTAATTGTGTTTGCACTTTGGTGCTGAGACAAGACTTGGTGGAAGGCACAAGGTCCCTTGGTTTGCTACACAGCCCTTGCAGACTTTGGGGGGGGGGGGGAGAAACTAAAAGCAACATCCCGATGGTGTGATAGGGTGCCTCTTTTATTTGGAATACCCTGCTTCTCTTTTCCTAACTTTCATTCTGGATAGATTTTTTTTTGTTTTTTGTTTTCAGTTTTCCTTTGGAGAGCCTGGGAATGGATTTTGTATTCTGCACAGTGTTGAGAATAAAAGAAAAAAAATATTCCATATACATTCCTTTTAAGGACATTGTGTAATAACCATCCTGTTTTCTGGATTTTCTTCCTTCCCTTCTTCCCCCCCTCTTTCTTTCTTTCTTTCTTTCTTTCTTTCTTTCTTTCTTTCTTTCTTTCTTTCTTTCTTTCTTTCTTTCTTTCTTTCTTTCTTTCTTTCTTTCTTTCTTCCTTCCCTCCCCTTTCTCCTTCCCTCCTTCCTTTCCGAAATGGACAGTCCATCTATTTTGTATATTCTAAAGGAGGACAAGACATTATTACTACTTCCAAAGAAACTGGTCAAAGATGATGTTCTTTTTATTTGTTCTTTGAACTATGTTGCTCCTTCCTGTTTTTGAAGCAGGGTGACGTAAGGGGTTTTTTTTGAGGTTGTTTTATTGTTTTGTGTTTACAAAATGAAGAGGGAACAAGCCAAGTCAAGGTGCTGGGACCTGGTTCATGGGGCCTGGTTTCCCGGATTCAAAATACCAGTTGAGGGATGCTAATCCTTTTGTAACTCCTTCAAGAGGGAATGTTGAATAATCCAACTATTAATTCTCACCTCGTTTGCCTGTTTGTGTTTTAGAAGCCACTCAGGTCTAGAAGGAACTGTGTTCTGACAAGTTACTGGGTAACGCTCCTGGGGAGGAAAGCTATGGCAAATCTAGACAGCATACTAAAAAGCAGAGACATCACCCTGCCAACAAAAGTACGTACAGTCAAGGCCATGATTTTCCCAGTTGCAATGTATGGCTGTGAAAGTTGGACCCTAAGAAAGGCTGAGCGTCAAAGAATGGAGGCCTTTGAACTATGGTGCTGGAGAAGACTCCTGCGAGTCCCTTGGACTGCAAGGCGATCAAACCAGTCAGTCCTAGAGGAGATCAACCCTGACTGCTCTTTAGAAGGCCAGATCCTGAAGTTGAAACTCAAGTACTTTGGCCACCTAATGAGAAGGAAGGACTCACTGGAGAAGAGCCTAATGCTGGGAAAGATGGAGGGCAAGAGAAGAAGGGGACGACAGAGAAGGAGGTGGCTGGATGGAGTCACTGAAGCAGTAGGCATGAGCTTCAATGGACTCCAGAAAATGGTAGAGGACAGGAAGGCCTGGAGGAACGTTGTCCACGGGGTCACGGTGGGTCGGACACGACTTCGCAACAACAACAACAACAACTATATCACAAGGACATTGAGGCTCTTTTTTCCGGGTTGTCCTAATGAAGTTTTTATAAACGCGGGTATGAACCCCTCCTGCCTCTGCTCAGGGGATGCCATCAAAGCAATTAATAGCAATTGCCAGCAACCAGTCCCCCTATCTGCTGTGCAGAAGCCACAAATGCATGCTCTGCTTTCTTGACCCGTCAGTAAAAGAAAAGAACTCAATTAAAATAAAATAAAATTAACGCTTGGCCCGTGTATGAAAATGGCTTCCCGCCGAGCGAAGGCACCAGGAAACAGTTCGTGAGAGGGGAGGAAGAAAACACACACACCCCCGGAGCATTGTTTTTTTTTGGATGCAAACATACACAAGTTATTACAACATAAGATCAAAGGTGGTGTCCCACTGTTCTCTGTTCAATGCCTCCATTGTGCTTGTATATTGATGCCTGGTAGAAAGTTAGAATGGGAGGAGGCCAGGAGTGGGGAGGGGGGGGGGAAAGGAAGCCCTTTGTACAAAGATACTTGTCACAAAGAGAAACTCATAAAAGGTGATGTGAGAAAAGGCACCAGGTGGAGTAGAAACCACCCTTATTGTTAAGAAATGCAAATAACACCCACCCCCCCAACTACATTAAAACTTCTCCCTTCTCATTTCTCTAGATGCTGGAAAATTATTGAAGTCCAGAAACTGCTGATTTACACACACACACACACACACACACACACACACACACACACACACACACACACTCCCTTCACCCTCTTATCTTCTTTTATTGTTGGAATAAACACCATTCGTTCACGATTACTGGCAGGGGGGGGGAGTTTTTCTACCTCCTCAGCAAAATATCTGTTAAGTTTAGGGGGGATGAAACTTTGTTTCAGCAAAAATGTTTGCTGCCAAAGGAAGAACTGAAGCTGGGAGAAAAAGACTTTGGGGGGGGGGGGAAATAAATAAATAAAATCTGCACGCCTTGGGGCATCCTGGCCTTAGAAAGGCTAATTCAACAGGTTGTGTGATTAGCAGAAGTTCTCCTTTATCCTTCTGACACAGGATCCCTGAAGATCAAAACAACAAATAAATGCAGCCCACTGTATATATTTTTTTAGACATTTTCAGCAATTCTTAAAAATGACACCATCTTTTTCTCTGGAATGATATTTTAGACCAGTGGCTCTCGACTTTTTCTACACCACAGACTCCCTTTAAATACCTTTTGTGGCCACGGACCACCGCCACGGGCCATCAAGACTTAATATTTAAATCAGGACATTTTTTCAAGCTTTCCCAGACCCTCTCCCCCCATGATAATATCACAGCCCCCCCTGGGGTCTGCGGACCACTAGTTGAAAGCCACTGTTTTAGACTATTTACAAGCATAGGCTTACATCGCTCTCAATTGCCCTGATTTCTCCATAAGTGATGGTGTCACGTTGCCAGATCGGACCACATAATATCATAACATCATCGCCGAGACCTACAGTTAGGCCCATTGTTGTTGGCTATTGTTGGAAGACAATATCCCTAAAGGAAAGAGGAAAACATAACAGCCAGAAGAAATGAAACACCAAAGAAACAGCCACCAAGAAAATACAAGGAATGGGCCTGTTTGTGGGTTTCCATTACAACTCAAACAATCAGAATAGAGCTGGAAGGGACCTTGGAGGTCTTCTAGTCCAGCCCCCTGCTCGAGCAGGAGACCCTAGAGTACCATTCCAGACAAGTGGCTGTCCAGTCTCTTCTTAAAAGCCTCCAGTGATGGAGCACCCAAGTGTGAATAACTTTGATCACAGTAAAGATCAGATTAAGCTCTGCCTTATGGTCTTCCTAAAAGTACTTCAGTGATACATCTTACATATGGATTGGGGCCCGATGGCTCAGCAGAGAAAGACGTTGAGCTTGTCAGCTGGAGAACTGACAGCCTGGGTTTGAGACCTGAGCTCCATGTGATGGCTAAGCTCGCGTCCTCACCTCAGCTCCTGCCCATCTAGCAGCTGAAAAGCAGGCAAATGCGAGTAAGATTAATAGGTACCACTTCAGTGGGAAGGTAACAGTGTTCCATGCACCTTTGGTGTATAGCCGTGCTGGCCACATAACCACAGAAAATGTCTTTGGACAATGCTGGCTCCCTCAGCTAAGAAAAAGAGATGAGCATGGCTATACAGGGGCTGCCCCAAAGAAGAGGGAGTCAAGCTATTCTCCAAAGCACCTGAAAGCAGGACCAGAAGCAATGGATGGAAACTAACCAAAGAGAGAAGCAACCTAGAACTAAGGAGAAATTTCCTGACAGCTAGAACAATTAACCAGTGGAACAACCTGCCTCCAGAAGTTGTGGGTGCTCCAACACTGGAGGTTTTTCAGAAGAGATTAAATAACCATTTGTCTGAAACGATATAGGGTCTCTTTCTTGAGTAGGGGGTTGGGCTAGAAGACCTCCAAGGTCCCTTCCAACTCTGTTGTTATTCTGTTAAAGTGAAATTTATTTAGCTATCTCCCATATATTTATCTCTTGGACCCAAAAGGAAACATCTTTCTGATAAATGACACGAGGTACGGTAGTACTAGCTTTTTAAAAAAGAAAGAACACCTGAACATTAGGGCTTCCCGCCTGAGCAGGGGGTTGGACTAGAAGACCTCTAAAGTCCCTTCCATCTCTGTTATTCTGTTAAACATTTGTTCCATAGTATTGCTTTATTTACGTGCCAGCTCATGCAACTTTTGACTGATGGATTCAGCATTTAGCAAGCTGTCGCTGACAGAGTTGATCTATGAAGATTTTCTGAACAGCTCCACATAACCAAATCCAGCACCCTCGTTTCCTAAACATGGTGATAATCAAGTTCATCCTGCTATTTTTATTTATTAAGTTGGGGCGGGATGACCTCCCTTCCCTTCCCTTCTCTTCTCCCCCTTTACAGGAAGAAGGAAGTTGTTCCTTGCCTCTTTCAATTTAGCGGGGGAGGTTTTTTTTCCCCCAGCCACAAGTAAGGGCTCCCATCTTAACGGGGCGTGTAAAAACTTTCAAAGGGCGATTTTTGGAATGGGGAAACAACATTTTCATGTTGGTTTAATGGTTATTTTCAGATTACGGGCTGAGAATGGTTTTCTGTCCCATCTGAGGCTCAAATGCTTCTTCTTGCATCAGCTCCCTGCACAAGTTTTAGCCCGTTTGGTTCTAATGAAAGGCAAATGGGGGAAAAATTTCACAGCCACCCCACTGTCTGCATCGGGAGATCTCAAACCCTTCCCCAAAAAAAAATTCCACTGCGGTCACCGGGGTTAAATGAGAGGCCCTCTTAATCATTATTACAGTTTTATGAACGGTGGCCCTTACTCTAATATTTCACTTCTTAATATGCTCCATTGAAGGAGAGAGAAAAAGGGGGGGAGGGAGAGACAAAAGATTTTGTATCTGAAAGTGGTTAAAACCTCATTGTAATTATATTGTGCATTCCTCTCCCACCCCCTCAAATCCTCACAATCACTTTTAAAAAAACCCACAAAAAACAAAAAAACAACTTGTGGTCCAGGTTTCATCAGTGCCTGAAAATAACTTTGGATCTGATGGCAATTCGGGTGTTCTTGATCAAAGATGCTTCTAAATATGCTCTAGAATAGGTCACGGGTGTCAAACTCAACTGCGTCACGTGATGTATCGTGACTTTTTTTGCCTTTGTGGAGCCAGGGTGGGCATGGACCGCGCATGATGCATCTGGCCCATGGGCCGCCAGTTTGACACCCCTGCTCCAATGGCGAATGGGCCACGGACCGGTAATGGGCTGCGGCCCACAGGTTGGGGACCCCTGCTCTATATCAGTGTTTTTCTAAAACTTGGCAACTTGAAAATGTGTGAACTTCAACTCCCAGAATTCCCCAGCCAGCATGAGATACACTACTCTATACCAGAGGTCCTCAACCTTTTGGGCACCAGGGACCGGTTCAGTGGAGAGAGGTTTTTCCGCCGACCGGAGGGTGCGTGGTTTTGTGTGCTGCCTGCATCCCACGGATGGGGCTTTGCTTGTTTGTGCGGACCGGTTGCTGGCATGCTGCGGCCCAGTACTGGTCCATGGACTGGGGGTTGGGGACCCCTGTTCTAAAGCAGAGGTCCCCAACTTTTTGGGCACCAGGGACCGGTTCCGTGGAGAGAGGTTTTTCCGCCGACCGGAGGGTGCGTGGTTTTGTGTGCTGCCTGCATCCCACGGATGGGGCTTTGCTTGTTTGTGCGGACCGGTTGCTGGCATGCTGCGGCCCGGTACTGGTCCACGGACCGGGGGTTGGGGACCCTTGCTCTATACTGCCTCCTCCAGCAATGGTTAACCTATAACCTGGAGCGTTCTGAACTACGACTCCCAGCATCCTTCAAGCACCAGCTATGTTGTCTAGGGCTGTTGAGAATTGTAGTTCTCAACCTATGCAGGTTTTCAGTTGCTCCCCCCCCATCCAGACATTTCTTTTGCTTGCTCCCTCCCCCATAACCCCAAGAGACAAGACATCTAGCTTTGTTCACTGGGAAGGAAAAGGAAGGGAGGAAGACTGACGGGAGGCCAAAAGTCCCGGTCACCAAGGAGAGAATGGTAGGATTTCTCGTGGTGGAACGTGAACTCTGTTGTGTTTCTTGGCTTCGGAAGAAGTGCAGGCTGCAAGAGGCTCTTAAAAATGGGAGCAGTTGATTGCCTATGATGTCATGATTTTTCTTCTGGCTCCAGGGCTGTTCCAGATCTCAAACATAGTTCTGGAAAATTTGAACAGTCAGCCTGAACCTGCCTCTCTGCCCATTCATGCTAGATGGAGGCTTGATAGATACCAAACCTCCTCTCCTTAAATTTAAAATTATTAAAAATATTGCATAGTAATTTCCCTTTAAAGAGCCACTCCAGAGGCACCAGGCTGGAAACAGTGAGTTTCAGTCCTGCCTTTGTGAGCCGTGATGGTGCAGAGGTTACAATGCAGCATTGCAGGCTAATTCTGCCCACTGCCAGCAGTTCGATCCTGACCGGCTCAAGGTTGACTCAGCTTTCTATCCTTCTGAGGTCGGGAAAATGAGGAGCCAGTTTGTTGGGGGCAACAGGCTGACTCTGTAAACCCTTTAGAGAGGGCTGTAAAACACTGTGAAGCGGTATATAAGTCAAAGTGATGTTGCTATTGTACCCACTGCAGTAAGTATGTTTGCTTGTAATTGTGTCAATTCTACCTGAGACAGGGCAAATTCAAGAGTAAATGGAGACTTGGAGCTGAATTTCCCTTGTTCCATCATCATACTAGCCACAATAGAACCCTGGCTATAGCTGTCCTCAGAGTGGGGACAAGTAACTTGACTTATCATGGCTTGTACTGCCCCGCCGGCTGGGTTTGTACAACTAACCTCCTTAAAATGTGAATAACCAGCTAATGACCCAAGTTGCAAGAATCAAAGCGAGTGCATTCATTCAGTAAATCACGGTTAGCATGGCAAGTGAACACAGCCCCTGGTTGAGAGAGAAACGGGGTTGTGTGAACACAGCATTTGAATGGGCAGTTAAAGTAGCTCAGGGGGTTTGCTTCCATCTGCCTTAGATGAGCTAAGACTTGATTTCTGTTAACAGGATGGGGAACCGTCTTGGGTCTGATAGATTTTGGCAGGACTTACCTTCTCCTCCCCAGATATGTTCCTCTGCAGCACTACTGTGCATTTATTCAATACATGTTGACAGAGCGAGTATTTAGCTCCTGCTCCGTTTGAGCCAAAATTGCCAGTTTGTGCTCAAGTTAAACTTGGTTATTTTTATGCATCACTCTTTAAGCCACTGTGATGATGAAAGAGAGTGTGATATATATTTAACCACACACCCCACACACACACACACACACATCCCACTACATGTTTGCGTCTGAGCTACTTACATTTTGGTTTAGGTTTTATCTCTAATAACTCGGCAGCTTGTACACACATTCACTATTTCCAGAAAGAGGTGCCTATATTAGCAGAGTTTTTTCGGGGGGGAAGGACAGAATTTTTTGGCACTGGAAAAACTAGCAAGGTTGAAAAGTTGATTACCAACAAACCTCAATGGATTATACCCTATCATGATCAATGCAAAGTAATTTTTTTTCTTCCTAACGTTTTCCAGAAAGTGGAAGGTCTGGGTTTGGGGTTTTTTGGGGGAATCTATCAAATGTTGATAGATTGGTTATGATAGGAATTGACCCATTGGCTTGTCATCATGTTGTGGGCTGACAAGGAGTAACTGATCCAAAGCACCCTTTTAGGTCTAAACTGTGACTAGAACTCACAGTCTCCTAGTAATTGGCCCAAAGTCACCCAAGTAATTTTCATGCTTAAGGAAAGACAAGAATTCAGTCTCCTAGTATTGGTCCAGAGTCATCCAATTAGCTTTCATGCCTAAGGCAGGACTAGAATTCACAGTCTCCTAATGATTGGTCCAAAGTCACCCAACTGGCTTTCACACTTAAGGCAAGACTAGAACTCACAGTCTCCTAGTGATTGGTCCAAAGTCACCCAACTGGCTTTCACACTTAAGGCAAGACTAGAACTCACAGTCTCCTAGTGATTGGTCCAAAGTCACCCAACTGGCTTTCACACTTAAGGCAAGACTAGAACTCACAGTCTCTAGCCTGGTACCTTATCCACCAGACCAAACTGGCTCTCCATCAATGAATACTAATCTGAATATAAAATTGATCGATCCTTAAGTGCCACAAAGGCGAATGTGCAAACAGAGATGAACTAAAACCGGTTGGATTCAGGTGAGCTGCCGAACCGTATTTGTGGAATAAACCACGATTAGCAGGATTGAGAGAATACACTCAGCCCAGCCAGCCAAGGTGCCCTCCGCATATATGGCCGCTGCTAAGACTTTCTGACTTTGGAAGTCCGCCTGCCTGGAGGAGGCTGAAATTGAAGAAAGCCACGCAGTCAGAGTCTTTCATTTTCAAAGCACAATAGATTCGCACAACACTCTACAAACCACATTGCGGCTTAGCAGGGAGCATGCATATGTGCACACCCCTTAGCAAGGAATTATGCCTTTTGGGGGAGCAATTATATTTCCACTCCGCTCGGTTATTTGTTCTCCCTTTGTACAAAAAGGGGATCCAAAACTATGACAAAGGATTGATACAATTATAAGTAGGTCATTCAACTGGAGCTTGTGACGGCAGGGAAGGCACACACACTGCATCCAGATATGTGTAAATCTGTGCATTTATGATCCTGTAAGCAGTCTTGAGCAACCTGTCAGGCAAGTGGAAGAGGAATCCACACTGAAGGGCCCTTGGTAAGAACTCATGAACTTATCACGAGTTCAAGTTCTGCCTTGGGCATGGAAGCCAGCTAAGTGATTTTGAGCCAGTCTCTCTCTCTCTCTCATGAAGGAGGGATACAAATAAAATAAGTGAGTTGATCTAAGTTTATGGATTACAGGTCATTCTTGACTTACGAACACTATTTCCATTGCTGAGCAAGGCAGTTAAGCCAGATGTGCCTGATTTTAGCATTTTTTTTTTTTTTTTTAGCATCCGGTTAAGTGAATCATTGCTGTTAAATGAATCATCCCGTTGTTAAGCAAATCTGGTTTTCCCCCATTGAGTCGGCTGATCAGTTCCACCCCCAAGATTGCAAATGGCGATCACATAACCCTGGGAGGGTGCAACTGTTGTAAATACACCCAAAGCACCCAAATTTTATTCCTGTGACTCTGGAATAACCGTTGCAACAGTTGTTAAATATGAGGATCGGTTGTAAATCACTTTTTTCCAGTGCCATTGTAACTTTGACCACTGCTAAATGAATGGTTGTTAAGTCAAGGTCTAGAGTCTACAGCGGTGCTCGACCTACAATTTTCTGGTCCTGCACATTGTATGTCACAATATGTTTCCTTATGGCTTGGCGTCTTGGGCCAATCCAACTTCGTTGCAAACCAGGGTTTATCCATCCTGAATCTAACCAAGGGGGCTCAGGTGCCACAAACCACAGACTAGAGACCAACCCTTGTGATTTCTCAACCCTGGGCTAGAGTCGAGCCCAAGAGTTAGAAGCCAGGGTTTATCAACCCTGGCAAAGCTTCCATCTTGGGTTTTGCCCTACAAGCTGGGCATGCTTTTCAAGGAACCAGCACTTCACACACATGTTGCAATGTGAATTCCCACCCCTCGGGAGCCCCCCCCCACCCCCCGTTCTCCAAAGTCTGCCAGAGAAGCCCGACACGGGCAAAGACAGCGGACAAGATGCATTCACACGATCACGCGCAGGCAGGACACCCCTCTCCCTCCCTTTTGCCAAGTCGGAGCTCAACCTTGCAGGCGCGCATGGGGAAAGTGGGGGGGGGGCGAGTTTCCAAGCCAGCCCATCGGGCCAAAGAGCAACCGGGGTGCGCCCTGCCCGATCCCCACTTGCAGAGGGGGAGAAGGAGACCGAAACGAGGAGAAAGCCCCTCCGTTTGCAGCGCGGGCGGGCGCGCCTGCTTCCTTCCTTCCTTCCCTCCCTCCCTCTCTCTGCCTGCTGCCTTCCTTCCTTCCTTCCTCCGTGGCTCTGGGTTCTGCTGCCTGTGCCTGGCTGGAAATGAAATACCTCAAAGCCGCCGCCGCGCCATTTATTTCAGGAGGGCTGGGTGATTGCTTGCTTTTTTTTTTTCCCTTCTCCTGGTTCCTTTTTTTTTTTTTTTTTGGGAGACTCCAAAAGAGCCCTTTCATGTGCCGCCCGCCTCCAATCGGCATCCAGAGGTTGCCTGCAAGTGGTCTAATCTCCATGAGGTGTCAATCACGGCCCCTGGTGGGTGCAGGAAAGTCTTTCGTAACCGCCTCTGTCTTTGGGAAGGCAAGAAGAAAAAAAAAAAGACGGCGGGGGGGGGCGGGCGAAGGGAGAGAGAGAGAGAGACTCGAGTAGCAGGAGAGAGAGAAAGAGAGAAGGCGAGAGGGGAAGAAAGAAGAGAGAGACTCGAGTGGCGAGAGAGAGAGTAGGGAGGGAGGGAAAGAAGAGAGAGAGAGGGAGAGAGAGAGAGTCGACTAGCCGGAGAGAGAGAAGGAGAGAGGAATAGAAAGAAGAGAGAGAGACGAGTGGTAGGAGAGAGAGAGTGAAAGAAAAGAGAGAGAGAGAGAGAGAGAGAGACTGGAGTGGCGGGAGAAAGAGAGAGAGAGAGAGAAGTAAAGGAGAGAGTCGAATAGCAGGAGAGAGAGGGAGAGAGAGGAATAGAAAGAAGAGAGAGACTGGAGTGGCAGGAGAGAGAGAGAGAGAGAAAGAAGAGAGCGAGCGAAGCCGAATAGCAGGAGAGAGAGGGAGAGAGTAATAGAAAGGAGAGAGAGAGAAAGAAGAGAGAGAGCGAGAGCCGAATAGCAGGAGAGAGAGAGGGAGAGAGAGAGAGAGTAATAGAAAGAAGAGAGAGAGGCGCAGCTGCTGCTCCCGCCGCCGCCGCCGGATGGAAGAAGCGGCCTCCGCTCGCCCCTTCCCCAGCCCGTTCGCCTTCTTGCCCCCTACTCGCGAGTAAGCCCCGGAGGGCGAGGAGGAAGCACGTGGATTGCTACTAAAAAAAAAGGGGGGGGGGTCCAGGAGGAGAAGCAGGAGCAGGAGCTGCCGCCGCTAAGGAGCCGCCGGCTGCAACCCCCGACTGGGAGCCAGCTTTCCCCGCTGCCTGACTTCGGGGACCCCTCCCCGCTCTCCCCAGATCGCCGGGGCGGGAGGGAGCGAGAAGGCGGGACCCCCACCCACCCCCCAGCGCCGGCCGCCAACGCTCCCCAATGCCAGCGCGGGCGCAAAGCCGGACAGAGCGATGGGGAAACTTCACTCCAAGCACGGTGAGTTGCGCAAAGTTGCGGCGGGGAGGGATTTGGGGTGGGGGCGCGCGGGAGGTTTGGAAAAGCAGCCGGACTGTGGGGGAGGGGGGCGCCGGGGAGATATGGAGCTGGGGGCGGTGGGGGGGAGGGGAGAAGCAGCTCTTGGACCAGCTAAGCCACGATTGGGATCTAACCATCTTTTTTTTTTCTTTTGCACCCCCCTACCCCCCCCCCCTCTGCATTTGCCCCGCCGGATCTCCGCTTAGCTGCTGCTTGCAAACCTCGAGAGAACCCCGAAGGTAAGCGGGGCGGGTTTGGGGGGTGGGGTGGGGGGAGGGGCGGGCTGAGGGGGGTTTCAGGCCCTCCCCAACTTTTCCCGGCGCGGGGCTTGATTAGAACCCCCGAAAGCGGTTGCGGGGGGGGGGGGAGAAAGAAAAGTTTGCGCGCCGCTTTCCCGGCCGGCTGGCTGGCTGGCTGGGTCCCGGGGCTTGCTGCCTGGTCAGCCCCGGTGGAAGGAAGCTGCGGGGCGGTGGTTTTGGGGGGACACTTGGGGGGGTCTCGGGAAAAGGGGGCCTCCCCCGCCCACTTCTCCCCCCGTTGGCTCTGCTTCTCCAGGTGACAGCTTCGCCGTGAGCACCTCGCTGGCGCGGAAAGGGCTGGAGGAATGGCCGCTGAACCCGAAAGGCTACGGGGGCGACGGGGACGGCGGCTTGGGGGTCCCGCAGGGCTGCCCCCACCGGGCGCTTGGCAAGTGCTTCGGCCCCAGGGTGAGTTTTTGCCTTCCCGCTCCTCCGGCAACTCCATCGCGGGCGCCCGCTTGCAAATGGCTCGGCCGGGCAGTCTTTGGGGCGCGTTGGGGAGAAAGTGTGTATGTGTGGGGGGGGAAACACTTTTCCCTCTTCCTCTTCCTTTTGTGGGGCAGGACACCCCGAGGGTTTGGACCAAGGTGCTTCGCTGCTGGGCACCTGGCTCCTTCTGAGTGTGGGAGGCAGATGGAGGGTCCTTGAATGGGGAGAGAGAGGGGGGGGGAGGTCAAAATCCGCATTACAGAGTGGGAGTTACCTCTTAACTGGTGTCCCCTCCCTGTTTGTACCCTCAACCCCCTCCAGTGATTTTTTTCCCTGGCCTTTCCCCTACTCTGCTACCCCCCTCCCATGATGGAGAGCTGCAATTCCCATCATCCAAAACAGGGGAAGATGCTTTCCTATGAGCTGCTGGTCCTTATTCAAGTTCCCAAACCCAACGGTTGCCCAACGGATGCCCTTCCCCGAGACACTTGAATTCAGTCCCCCTAGTCCCACTCCAGAAATTTGGGGTAGAAGGCATCTGGAGGGCTCCCAGGGGGCCTTTCCCTGTTGTGGCTTGGTTGAGCAATCCCTCCCCCACTTCGGTCCCTCCCTGTGGCTTCGCTGCCAAAAGGCCTTGGGATCTTCCCAGGGTGTTTTGGAGGTGGCCAGTTCCGTTTCCTTGTTTGGCAGCGACTTCTTGACGGGGGGGGGGGGCTGCAGAGGGGCGTGGAAAAGGAAGATGTTCTTCTCTGATCTTCCAGATGTTGCTCTGAGTCGCTCAGGGATCCGCTGATTCTTCATTGGCTTGCTTGGTTCCCCGGCCTGCAATGCGATTGAAACCATGGTGGCTTGTCAACTGGGTGGGAGGCTGATTCCCAGGCGCAAGGACAGCCAGTGGTGGAACCCACAATGCTTAATTAAACCTGGCTTGTGAGCGCAGCCCCCCCCCAGCTGAGGTAGCCTTTTCTTTTTTGCAGGAAGCCTTTAGTTCAGGGGTCCTCATGGCTGGCTGGGGAATTCTGGGAGTTGAAGTCCACCAGTCTTAAAGTGGCCAAGTTTGAGGACCCCTGCTTTAGCCTAACTTTGGGGATTCTGTCCTCTGTTAGTTTCACAAAAACTGGTAGTCCCCCACTTACGACGCCAATTGAGCCCGACATTTCTGTTGCTAAGTGAGGCAGGTATTAAGTGAGTTTTGCCCCATTTTACGACTTAGTCCCGCAGTTGTTAAGTGAGTCTGGCTTCCCTCACTGACTTTGCTGGTCAGAAGGTCGCAAAAGGGGATGGCGTGCCTTCAGGACGCTGCAACCGTCATAAATATGAATCGCTTTCCACGCATCTGAATTTTGCTCATGTGACTAAGGGGATGATGCTACAACAGCCGTAAGCGTGAAAAATGGACATAAGTCACGTTTTTCCGCATCGTAACTTGGAGCGGTCACTAAATAAACTGTTGTAAGTCGAGGAGTTGCCTGTATGTTGGATCCAGTTCCCATCATTTCCAGTTTCTTGCTGGTTGAGGATGAGGAGAGCTGAATCCTACACCCACAGAGGCTATTGCGATGGAGAAGGCTGGGGTAGAACTGTTAACAGTGCCAAAATTGCTATTTTACAAAACTGCCGTTAGGCTTGCAATAAGTTCAGTTCTTCCCCTTGATCCCCTACTAGGGGTTTGCAGAGTGCTTTGCAGCTGGACAAATCTGCCAAAATATGAGATGAAAAATAACGAATCCTGATCAGGCAGGTGTTTTTTTTGCAAAAGTACCAAATGTGTTTTCCTGAACATCTGGATTTCAGTTTTCTTTCCCCTGCTTCCAAAAGAGAGAAGAGAGAAAGGGATTATTATTATTATTATTATTATTATTATTATTATTATTATTATTATTATTAGAGGCACACCTGGACTCTTATGTCAAGATGGAGAAACGGTTGCCATCCAGATGTTGCCAAACTAGCGTTTCTGTCATCCTTTTTTATAAGGCGGATTGCCTCTGACTGTTGGGAACTGAAGTTCATGAACATCTGGAGGGGTTACATGTCTCCCACCCTTGCTGTAAAGAGCCTTTTCTTTCGTATGCTTTAAGAAAGTCTGGTGGCTTTGGCATAATGAAAGATAATGTTTTAATTGAAAGCTGTGGATTTGGTTTTGTCCCTGACTGAGAGCTTTATTCTTCCTTTCTTTTTCTTAAAAAATATGTGTATACATGACAAACTGGGGATTTTAAAGCAGCTTTATAGATGCCCCTCAAACTTGCTGGCCTTATGTCTGTTTTAACAAGCCGAGATTTATGATTTGCAGCTGGAAACCATGTTTCACCAAGCTTTCTGGTCATCTGGAGACGGCTCTTACTAACATTGAGCACTCCCCTGTGGCCGCGCATAAGAGATTCCCCTGGCATTTTAAATTTAAATAAAGCACACACACACATGACCCTCTTGTTTTGGGGGGGGGAAGAGTAGTGAAATTCCACGCCTGGTGATGTCATCATGCAAATGAGATAAATTATGCAGATGGCCTCATTTACATGGTGCTGATGTCATCAGGCATACAATATGCAGCTGCTTAGCTTGGTCTGGACCCTTAAATGCGTTTGACCTTGTTAAGAGCGTAAGTGCAGCTAGTCCCCGACTTACGACAGTTCTTTTAGTGACTGTTACAAGGGCAGTGGAAAAAAGAGACTTATGATCATTTTTCACTTGAATAGAATAGAATAGAATAGAATAGAATAGAATAGAATGGTATAATGATACAATTAAGAATAGAAGAATAGAATAGAGTAGAGTACAGTAGAGTAGAGTAGAGTAGAATGCAGAATGGAATGGAATGGAATAGAATAATGATAGAATTAAGAATAGAGTAGAGTAGAGTAGAGTAGAGTAGAATAATGGTAAGAATAGAATAATGGTAAGAATAGAATGGAATGGAATGGAATGGAATAATGATAGAATTAAGAATAGAAGAATAGAATAGAGTAGAGTAGAGTAGAATAAGACCTTGGAGGTCTTCTAGTCCAGCCCCCTGCTCAAGCAGGAGGACCTATACCATCTCAGACAAGTGACTCTTATGACCTTTGTAGCCTCCCCGTGATCTCATGTGATCCAAATTCAGATGCTTGGCAACTGGTTCACACTTACGACTGCTGCTGTGTCCCAAGGTCACGTGATCCCCTTTTGTGACCTTCTGACAAGCAAAATCAATGGGGGAAGCCAAATTCACTTAACAACCATGTGGCTAACTTAATGGCCGTGGTGATTCACTTAACCACCGTGGCAAGAAAGGTCATGACCTGAGGCAAAACTCACTTAACAAACGTCTCACTTAGCAACAAAAATGTGGATTCCATTGTGGTCATAAGTTGAGGGCTACCTGTATCTTCTGTGTAGCGATGGTGATAGTGGATTGTATCGATACTGGCTCTTCTTTGATAACCTTAAAGATAACTAGGACCTATTCTGCAATATAGATGCGAACGTGCAGAGCTTTCACTTTCATTCAGACAAGGTGGAAGTGTGGTTCTTTGCCAAACTGTTCAGTTGTGGGTTGTTTATGGAAGAGGCAGTGTGGTTTAGTAGCTTTAAGATGTTGGGTTGGATCTGGGGAGACCCAGAGGAACACTTCCATTTAGATGTGACAGTTGCTCCCTCTGAATCCCGCAGCATTCTTTCTGCAGGATTAAAATTACGGATTAAATTACACAAATACAATCATCTTTCTCTCTTTTTCCTGGTTGGTGCTCATTTGCTCGTTCCCCATCTCCGGTCCTTTGAAGAAGAAATAAGCCAAAAGTGGAACATTCAATCTGTAGGAGTTTTAAATTCTCTTGCTGAATAAGTTAATTTAGCGTAGTTCCAAATGCTTGTCATAACTTTATGCAGCCATGTGTTTTCCAATGAACAGCATAGCAATTAGATCCATTCTGAACTGTAGAAGCTTCTTGGATGAAAAGTGAAACATTTTCAAGGAAAAAACCAAAATCCAGTTGCCCCTGGGACAGCCACGAACCTGGATAATTGAGAATCTCCACAGACATTTACACCAAGCTGCCTTTCCTCATCCATGATTAGTGTAACACACTAAAAGCACTGAGTTTGCATGAAGTGATAAGCTTAAAAAAAATAAAATAATCCCAAGATTAATTCTAATCAAGCTTAACATGGCGTTAATGGAGATGTTAGGACTTTGTTGACTTGCTAAACTTGTTGAGCGAACTCAGCCGTCCATGTTAGTAGACATTCCATCTTGGGAATGTATAATTTAATTCATTGTCTTGAATTTCCCAAAGCAACTCTGATGAGCAAATGAACTGTGCCTTTGATTTTGTAACACCGTTCCTTCATCATGATGGGAAACCACACCACTGGCTTCCACCATTGTGGTGTAGCAGGATGACTCCAGCAATCTCAGGCAAGGATTGTGGTCATCTGTGACCTAAGTGGTGGTTGACAAATTAGGGACTTGTCCTATCTTGAAGTATATAATCTAAAAATCCCCAAATGCTTGGAGATGGTCTTCTCAGCTTTTGCCAAGTTTGTTACCGTTTTGTATTTTTCATTGAGACAGATGGAGACATTCTTAAAGGCCCAGCTGTTGAATGATGTTAACTACAGATAGTCCTCGACATAACGACCACAACTGAGCACAATATTTCTGTCGTTAGACAATTGTTAAGTGAGTGTTGCCACATTTTACGACCTTTCTTGACTCGGTTGTTAAGTGAATCACTGCAGTTGTTAAGTTAGTGACACGGTTGTTAAGTGAATCAGGCTTCCCCCATTGACTTTGCTTGTCAGAAGGTCACAAAAGGGGATTGCATAACTCCGGGACACTGCGACCGTCATAAATAGGAGTCAGTTGCTAAGCGTCTGAATTTTGGTCACATGATCATGGGGATGCTGCAAAAGTTGCAACTGTGGAAACGGTCCTAAGTAACTTTTTCAGTGCCATTGTCAGTCCTTGTGTCAAGGACTACCTTTATTTAGTCCAAAGCCAATGAAATCTAATTTATTGCATTGGTCTTATTTGTTAACTCTGGATCCGCCTCTGCTGAACGCCAGTCATGGGCCAAAAGAAGACAAAAACCCTTGAATTAAATGTATGCAGATGATGGTCCACATGCAAATATCGCTGATGGTCATCAGCATCATCCAAGAATGGAGATCATATAGAATTGGAATTTTAACCCTAAACAGTTTTAAGATTAACCTTGGATTCCATCACAAAAATCAGGAGGGACACAATACTGGTGCTCGGCCTGGGAAAAATAATATGGGTTAGGGCTTTAAAGTCTTGTTTTATTAATAATAGCACGAATGTTTTTCTCATCTTCTTGGAGGACCAAGGTTGACTCAATTGTAGCCGCACATTGAGGGCTGCCTATATTATTAAGAGGGATTGAGTTTCAGACAACAGTTTCTCCAACCTTGCTTAGAGATGTTGAAGACCCTATTTCTATTCTTGCCATCGGAGTAGATGATCTGATGCAGAATTACAGGATGACTCTCACCCCAGCAGTCTTGGGTTCCAGAACATGGCACCCGGTCCTTCTAACGGAAGAGGTGTGTTTGTTGAGCTTTATCTTCAGTTCAGGCTCCGTTGGTAAATAATTCTTTGCAGCAAGCTTGTTTTACCCGATTTGAAAGTGGTTGAGAAATACGTCTTGAATGAGGCGTCATACACAAGAAAACATACACCACAAGGAATGTATATTTATTCTGTTTTTCACTACTGTCTTAAGATGAAAGTTCTGATCTCTTTCACTGTCTACAAATGTTTGACTCTAGATATTTTTCGGAGAACATTCGTTCAAAAATGGGCATGGGGAAAGTGTGATGGAGCAGACCAATGTGCCAGTGAGTTTATTTTTTTTTAAGTGAGATTAAATTAGTTTACTGCTCAATTGCTATTTTGAGTGTTTGAAGTTTCAGTCACAGTGTGGGGATGGGATTAACTGAATTGTCCAGTAATCCGACAGAAAGCTGGTCTGGATTCCTTGGCAATTACTGTCAGACAATAGTTTGGTATGGTTACAAACCATAACAGGGTAGAAAGCTTCTAGCATCTCTGTGCAATATTTCTGCGGGAGGTGAAATTGTCACAGGGATTGCGCTGTGTTGTGAAATTCGGCAGAGTTGAGTTTAAAAAGGCACCAGATGGAGCTGGTCAAGAAGAGAGGATGATCTGTGTTCATTTGGGTGTGTTTTCTGGATTGTTCATATCTGATGGAGCTGCTTGTAAATTTGGATCCTGGCGAGCCTACGAGAATGGTTCTTTCGTGTTTACTCTCTACTTTAAAAGAGAATGAAATGCTTGGGAGAAACAGACTGTAAACAGTAAGAAGTAGGTTTGGCAATTGTAAGACAAATCAACTTCAACACCCAGAATGCCCCAGCCAGCAGAATTGGGGATTAAAGTTCACCCATCTTAAAGTCGCCGAGATTGAGAAACGTGATTAAGGAAGTTATTTCAATTTCCTGATTGGCCTTTAACTCTGATATTATTGATGACTTACCATCCAGGTGTTAAGCAGGGTCCAATCCTGCTTAATTTCTTGAGGTCAGGTAAGGTCTGCTAAGTTTAGGCACATTTGGTGTGTAAAGAAATTGGCGAGAAGGGATATTCAGAACGTGATTAGAGACAGACATATGCAAGAGCCCAAGACTGAAGAATCAGAATTACGGAATAACAGAGTTGGAAATGACCCTGGAGGTCTTCTAGTCCAACCCCCTGCTCAAGCAGGAGACCCTATACCAGGGATAGGCAACCTTGGCTCTTTTATAACTCGTGGACTTCAACTCCCAGAATTCCTGAGTCAGCTATGCTGAGGGGAAAGGGAGAGGTTTCCATGCTCAGCCATGCTGGCTCAGGAATTCTGGGACTTGCAGTCCACAAGTCATAAAAGAGCCAAGGTTGCCTACCCTGCCCTATACCATTTCAGACAAATTTCTGTCCAATCTCTTCTTAAAAACTTCCAGTGATGGAGCACCCACAACTTCTGAAGGCAAGTCCTTCCACTGATTAATCATTCTGTCAGGAAATGTATCCTTAATTCTAGGTCAGTTCTAACGAATGGTTTCCATCCATTAGGGCAGGAGAAACAAGGGCCAGGGAAAAATCTGGCTTAATCCCCAGAAGAGTCCATTCGTGTACACAAAGCTAAATGGGATGGAGAGATGGATTTCATGCCTAAATCTGGAGTTACTTTTCATTTGATTGTATGGGGTAAATTCTAGCAACAGTGATATAATCAGTTAACCATGGTTTATATAGCCACGCTCACTCATTTAGTTTCTCTTTCGCTCCCTCTCCAATTTAAGAGATTCACTTCAAAGGGGGAAAATATGTGCCTAATAAACAGCAAAGATGAAAATGATCTTGGACCTAAGGACTGAACCCAAATATCATAAATCAGAACAGCCTTCCTCTCTCTCTCTAACAAATAAATAAATAAATAAATAAGCCAGCTTTTGGCCTTAAAAAAAAACCAGGAATCCTGGAAATCAAACTGTTTGTTGAGAAGTTCATACTTAAAAGATCCGTGGCTTCGTTTAATGTTTAAAATCTAATCATCGTGCTTGCCTTGTGCCGGAGTGTGTGTCGTGTTGAAAATGGGATTTTCCCCTTTGGTGGGATGGCTTAAAGCCTCATCCTAAAATTTGCTTCTTCAGCAACGGAGGTGGATGAGAAAAAGTGCTGGGCCGGCGTTTGCTCTCAAGTTTTTATTCCGTGGAAGCTGCCTTTGTGTGTGGATTCTGCCACCATGGAGCTGCTAAAGAAGTGGTGTTTTTATAGCCTCCTTCTTTGCCTTCCCAGAGATGTTAGGATGGCTTTTTATGACTTTTCTTTGAACTTGGCTTCGGAATGGAAGGGCGGAAGGCAGGGAGGGGGGGGGGGCGAGGGGAAAAGAAAAAAGCCGGAGCCGCTGGAGTATTGAAACTTTGTAAGGGCTGATGCTGGCTTCAGAAGAAGAGAGACCTGCATGCAGTGATGATCTTTTAAAACAAAACAGAGTGTTCGCTGGGGCCACCTCCTGCCAGTCTAGCCACTGGCCTTTATAGAAACTCTGGAAAGGGCACGTCTTAGGTTTCCTGCAAGTGTGCTTCAAAACCTGGTTGAAAAGTAAACTGCAGATGTTCAGGGGGCCTGGTAGAGATTCTTTTTTTTCTTCTCGTCTGGGTGGTTTATTTTCTTTCCTTCAATGCGATGGCAAACTAGACAGTTCCTGCTGTGGAAGCCTGGGGCTCTACTTTTCCTGGTTCTCATGAAGCAGAAGGCTGAAACTGAAGAGAGAGACTCAAAAGCAAGATCTACTTCGCTCTCTGGCAGGAATGAGACTCTGTGGCTCAAGTTGCCAGTCCACTGGGTTGCTTTTACTAGTAATAATGGTTAAGACGGCAGCCTGGCTTCTACATGAAAGCCAGCTGGGTGACTTTGGGCCAATCACCAGGAGATGGAGAGTTCTAGTCCCTTCTTAGGTAGGAAAGCCAGCTGGGTGACTTTGGGCCAATCACCAGAAGATGGTGAGTTCCAGTCCCACCTTAGTATGAAAACCAGCTGGGTGTCTTTCAGCCAATCCTTCTCTCTCAACCCAACCCACCTCACAGGGGAAAATAGGAATACTGGATATGTTTATTGCCTTCAATTATTTCCAGTTTTTAAAAACGATTACTTCCCCCCCCCTCTTGTGCCCATTTTGCCCATGCCAGCTGAGCAGGAGAAGGGCAGACGGGACTTCTGAGTTCATGTGACCTACCTAAGTGGCTGGGTACTGGGTGCCAAACCTCTGAAAACTGCTTTCACTATGATGGGATTCAATCATGCAGCCTTGGCTAAACGTACTGGAACATATATGATCGCTTTCCCTGATCATTCGTTGATAACCTTGATGTCCTCGGATGTTTTGAATGCAGTTCTCACCAATCCTGCAGCCAGCATCTCCAGTGGCAAAAGATAATGAAAGTTCTCATTCAAACACCACGCCAGGCTGTCTGTCCCTGATATAATAGACAGGTTCTTGCAATTAAGGCGGGGCTTAATTTCTCCCTTGCTTGATTACTTTGGCCTAGATTGCACCAATAGTACTCCGGCTTTTCCCATCACGTTGCACAGGCTCGTATTTTACTCAACCTCGCTTGCAAAAGCGGAAAGGCCTGACGTCACCCCTGTGAAAACCTGCCAACTTCCTCCAACTCTGATTGGCCAACACAATTCCACTACTACATGTACTACATGTGCTAAGAAGTAGGAAGCACCTGCAGTCTTGTTTACCTCTTTACCTGGGTGTCTTTGGAGTTTTCAGAGCATTGATTTTTTGATGCAATTTTTTGATGGTTGCGCTGTCTTTCTGTAGCTTGTATCTTTATCAGGATGGCTATTTGGATTTTTAAGGGATACATCAGAGCAGTGTTCTCCAAGTTTGACCACTTCAGGACGTGCGGACTTCAACTCCCAGAATTCCCCAGTGAGCGTGCAGGCTGAGGAATTCTGGGAGTTGAAGCCCGCACATCTTTTAAGTGAAGAAACACTGCCTTACTTAGAAGACCCATCCTGTTTGCTCAGCGTGAATTGCGATGAAGCAGTTGCAGCTAAAACTGGACATAGCGTGTCGGGTGGCAGATGGAAAAATTGCCCCGGATTCTGTCCTTTAAAATAGAAACAAGGTTCTGGTCCTCATGGTGGCAGATGAAAAAGAATAGGCCTTTTGTTGTTTTGCTTTAAGGTTGAGAGGCTAGAAAACAGTCCAGAAAAAGAGCCTCTTGGTAAGTTGCAGGCTCGGATTTTATCTGGCTTGTGGCCCCATCTCATCATTTTTTTAGGAGGTGTGTAGATTTCTCACTGGCTTCTGGGCTGGGCTGAGCAAGGATACTTCTTTGCATGTCTGGAATTTCACTGGGAAATTAAATGTCTCGCCGTTTGCATCCTTCAACGGTGCGTGACCTGCGAAGGTGCCATCCTTTTTTTTTAAAAAAAATGACCTTACCAATTCTAAGGAGACCCCGTCCGTTAATGAAAGCATTTACAGCAAGCATGAAAAGGAATTTCATTTGATGCCTTCCTGCACCCTGCCTCCCCCCCCCCCCCAGGGATCAGAGAAAGTTTAGAACAAACTTAAGACTCTGTTGAAAATCTTAAGTGGGAAACTTGGTGTTCTGCCTTCCTCAAAAGGAAAAACAGAGAGAATCTCTCTCTACTGACAAGCTGGACACTTTTAAGTGTTCACATTTGACCCCTGCTCTCATCAGTGGTTGCTCCCGGCTTGGAGAAACTAACCTAAGATCACTGTTGCCATCCGGAGTAGGAAGCACCAGAATGGATGGTGGTTTGGTTTAAGGCAGCTTTGAAAACTTCTGTTATGTTTATTTTCTAGCAATTCAAATTCAAGTTTGTCTACTTATGAGAGACTCCAAAAATCAAGACAAAGACACACTGAATTTCTTCTAAAAGGGTTTTCTATGCCTCACCTGGAGGCAGAAATCTTGCCGAACTGAAACAAGGGACAGGTAGACCTTGACTTACGATGGCAATTCAGACCCAGATTTTGGTTGCTAAATAGCGAGGTGTTTTTACGTGACTTTTGCCCCATTTTACGGCCTTTCTTTCCACAGTTAAGTGAATCGTTGCAGTTGTTAAGTTAGTGACACGGTTGTTAAGTGAATTTGGATTCCCCATTGGCTTTGCTTGTCAGAAATTTGCAGAAAGTTTATGCAACAGTCATAAAAACGAGTCAGTTGCCAAGCGTCGGAATTTTGATCACATGACCCTGGGGATGCTGCAACGGTCATAAGTGAAAAACGGTCACTTTCCATTGTAATGCTTTTGATTTCG
Source organism: Azemiops feae (assembly GCA_023970755.1). Taxonomy (NCBI): domain Eukaryota; kingdom Metazoa; phylum Chordata; class Lepidosauria; order Squamata; family Viperidae; genus Azemiops; species Azemiops feae. The sequence continues at coordinate 459,744 of JALGBA010000904.1, forward strand.
GCCCACTGTGTTATATGAGCCCAGCCACTTCTGGTTTAGCCATTACACCATGATTAAGTCAAACATAGCTAGCGTGATTCTATGTACCTGCTATAGTTTAGCAGGATGTGAGAATCAGACTCTGGGGCTGCGGCAACAGTTGTAAGTGTGAAAAACGGTCACAAGTCACAACTCTGAACAGTCGCTAAATGAACTGTTGTAAGTCGAGGACTACCTGTATGTCAGGTGGTTAGATTTATTTTTTTTTGCCTTGGGCTACCCACATTCCCTCCACCTCTGCCTCCGTGTTAGCTTTGAGGAGCTGGCCTCTCTCTGTGTGCGCCTGGGTGTTATCGGTCAGAGAGAGTTTCTGTCGTAGCTGCGGTGGCTCTGCCGGAGCATAACGTGTTTCCGAGCATCTCTGCACCAGCTTGAGAGGATTAGGGCACATTGAGGTTCCCATTAAAGCCTAACGCTGTGATTTCAAGATCTGTGGAAGGAAAACTCATGCTTGAGTGTTTGATCTCGGGGTGATGCTGTGCACGCCGTGAGGTACGCATTGCCGGGATCAGCTCGGGTGGAAAGAGAGAGAACAAAGGACCATCGTGCAGGAGAAATGGGACTGGGGGAGCTGCTCTGGAGGTGCTTTCATCTGCCCTGTGATGTGTGCGGTGGAGGAAACTTACACACCCTCCGCTTTACTTATCTGCCAGGAGAGGGGAGGAGGAGGAGGAGGAAGAGAAGACTTGGTGCCCTTGGAAGAAGTAGCAATAGCAATAGCACTTAGACTTATATACCGCTTCACAGTGCTTTACAGCCCTCTTTAAGAGGTTTACAGAGTCAGCCTATTGCCCCCAACAATCTGGGACCTCACTTCACCGACCTCGGAAGGATGGAAGGCTGAGTCAACCTTGAGATGGTGAGAATCGAACTTGTGGCAGTGGGAATGCAGAGTTAGCCTGCAATACTGCATTCTAACCACTGTGCCACTATGGCTCCCTTCCTTCCTTCCTTCCTTCCTTCCTTCCTTCCTTCCTTCCTTCCTTCCTTCCTTCCTTCCTTCCTTCCTTCCTTCCTTCCTTCCTTCCTTCCTTCCTTCCTTCCTTCCAATAGCACATAGACTTATATACTGCTTCATATAGTGCTTTACAGCCCTCTCTGAGTGGTTTACAAAGTCAGCCTATTGACTCCAACAATCTGGGTCCTCATTTTACCCACCTCAGAAAGATGGAAGGCTGAGTCAATCTTGAGCCTGGTGAGAACTGAACTATCAAACTGCTGGCAGCCTGGCAGTCAGCAGAATTAGCCTGCAATACTGCATTCTAACCACTGCACCATCACAGTAACTTGCCGTAGCAGCTTCTTCGGTGGAGAACAACGGAGACACAAAAAAGGTGGCGTGTTCTTTGGCCAGAGAAATGGCAAAAACTGGGAGAGGACCGTGGGACCTAACACAGCTGGAGGAAAGCAACCCAAAGGCAGGCCCTTGCTTAATTCAGTGTGACTTCACTATATCTGGATGAAGCTTTGATCTTCTTTTATCCCATGCAGGTGGATTCAGCATGGAGCACCGAAAGATGTCATTTTGTTTTGAGGCTAAATGAGCACAGGAGTATTTTAACAGAGAAGCTTCAACTTGATTCGTATAAACGAACAGTTCACTTAAGATCTTTTGAAGCTGTTCTTTTAATTTGCAATTTTTTTTGTTTCGAATAGTCCGATTGCTAGATACTTTTTCCCCCCCTCCCCTCTCTTGAAGTTCAAATTGCAGGGCGAACGTCTGAATGGGACTGAATTGTTTGTTTTAGTCTTGCAACTTAGATTTGGGTTGGACTTCTCATCACCCCCTACTTTGCAGGGGGTGGAAGCCAGGCAAGCAGGTTTTTGTGTATTTGTTTCCATAATGAAGCGAATGTAAAAAGTAGGGAGATGCTTGGAAGAAATTCTCAAGCGGAGGAAGAATGAGGGGCAAAAACCGAAGCCTCTTTTGTGGTGGAAGAAACTTTTTGAGAAACTGCAGGGCAAACTTCGGCACGGCCTTCCTCCTTTCATCTCTCTGCAATCGGATAGTGGGGGGGGGGGGAGGAAATCTGGGATCGTTGCCAGATACCGAGCAGATTTATATTGTTGCTTATCCTTTGAACATTCAGAAAGCTTGGAGTCTTTTTCCCAAAAGTCATGCCGAAGTCTCAGCATAGACAGGTGGTCCACCAGCTTTGCAAACGCTTCTTGCATTCTGTACACGGTTCACGGTGAGGCTTTATGTCAGCCCATAAATCTTAAGTAATCCCTCGACTGTCTTCTGATACCTGCTAAACAATATGACACTCTAAAGGACACGCCCCCCCCAAACAAAAGATAATTACTAATGCCAATAATCTCCTAACAAATGTGTTTAGGGAAAGCATACATTAGATCTTCGAGAGACATTCAAAGGGTTTAGCTTGATGTGTGAACCCAGGCCACCTTCTCTCGTAGGCTGACTTGCAAACATTGTGGGCACCAATGGATGTCTGCTCTGGGGTCCACCAGCCTCTCTGGAGCACTGGATATTTATTTGGGTGCCGGGGAAGAGACCTTGCAACTTCTAGCATCGTCTTTATTTAGAATCCAGACTCTGTAGATGTTCTAGGTGCTTCTGTAGACCTTTTAAATCACGGGTGGGCAACTATGGCCCCTTTATGACCAACTGACTATGGCTCAGGAATTCTGGGAGTTGAAAACCGCAGATCATAAAGGGGTCCTAGTCGCACATCTCTGCTTTGTTGAGAAGGATGCCCACCTACCCAGAACAGGGAAGGAGAATTTGCTTGAGGAGAAATATGAGCACCAACTTGACTTTGTAGACATTTGGGGCTTAACTGTGACTCAAAAGCAGCTATCTGGGAATAGCCAAACCCCCTTTCCCAAGAGATAGTCATTTTGTGTACATTCCAGGAGATGTTTTCCAAACTTTGTATGTGCCCAAAGTTGACAAATTTTGTAGAGCTTGGTCATTTTGGAGGAAAGCCAGAATGTCATCTAACTTGTCGCAAGAGCCAAGACGTGATTTGAAATCAGACAAATATCCAGTAACATTCTCAAATCAGCTCCAAGGGCGCAAATAAACATTTTGTGACCTCTGATCAGGCAAAGTGTATACAAGATTAGGTAGATCAGAAGCAGGAGATAAAGGAAACGATCTGTCTTGACGTTGGCATCTATTTGAGTTAGAAGGTTAGAAAGCTGGAGGTATCTGCAGATGTTGCAATCAAGACTCTTCATGATGCTAGAACAGCATGTCAGTGTTGGTTTAACGTGATGTCTGAAATCACTCAATGTGCTGTTATTATTAATGACTTATCAGCTAGTTTTCATTGTCTAGTATGGCTTTCTAGCTTGCAGAGACTAAGTGTCCTCCCACGTCCAGGAATTTGGAACAGGAGGTGTCATGGTGTTCTCTGTCTTGTGTTTGGCGGGGGGCTCATCTTTTAAGGATGAGGAGGGACAGTGTTGAAGTTACTCAATGGACAGGCAACAGGTGATCTTGGAGCAAAGGTGGTTCAAATGACCTATCTCACTCTTTCACGAGTGTGTCCTGCCTGGACAATGTTTTGCTAACTTCAAAGGACTTTCTGGGCTGGCTCTGAGCCTCCAGACCGTTTTTGTTCAGCTCATGAACCGTGTGTGATTTGGTGGAGGTATGTGATGTTTTTCTTTAAACAGCCCTTGCCTACGTTGAGACGAATTTGATTTCTCTCACGCTCCAAGTTTCTAAACACAAAGGTATAACGTAAGGTCAGGCTTTGTCTGCCGACAACTTTTTAAGAGAAAGGTTTATGATGTGCACTTCAAACAGAGGAACAGTTTATAAAGGATAAGAATAGGAAGAAGAAGGATGTCTCCCCCTTTCCCCAAGCTTCTCTTTTCATTCCCACCATGCTAGAGAATTCTTAAGTTGGAGAGCAAACGGACTTTTCTTTGCCAGCTATTCACAGATGGAACGGTTCATGTTTTGATTTAGTTTCTTTCATCAGGGTTTAAACTCCAGCTAGACATTGTTTGGAGCAAATTACAGGCAGGGAGTAAACTGGGAAAGTTGTGTGGCTTCTATTCTTCCGTTGGATTTGAACCGTCAAAGTAGAGTCGGAATGAAACTCTAGTCTACGTTCAGAGTGGGTTATCCAAAGGAAATTGGTTTCACAAAAGGGGAAGGCGAAGACCACATCGCCGCCTTGCAAATGTCAACTATGGTTGCCTGAGCAGCCCATGCCACAGAGGTAGCAGCACTTCGGGTGGAATGCGCCGTCACATGACTAGGAACTGATAAAGAGCGCGCCTGATACGCCTCTGAGATACAGGCCCTGATCCACCTGCCAACGGCAGAAGAAGACACTTCCTGACCCTTAGAGGCAGGTTGGAATGAAACAAAAAGGGCCTCAGACCAGCGAAAGGCAGCTGTCCACTTGATGTAATAGCGCAACGCCCTGCGGACGTCCAAAGTGTGCCATTGTCACTCCAAGTCATGCGACGGGTTAGGACAGAAGTCCAGCAACACGATCTCTTGTGCTCTGTGAAACATGGTGTTAATCTTGGAGAAAGACGCATAAGTCCTCTCTGATAGAAAGAGCTGCCAGCTCCGAGATGCGTCTAGCAACCAAGAAGGCAACTTTAAGAGACAAGGACCGCAGGTTACAGGTCCTGATGGGCTCAAAGGGTGACCCGGTAAGGGCCTATAGGACCCGCGGTAACTCCCAAGTGGGATACCTATGAACCACGGGCGGTTTGCTGTTGGTGACCCCCTTTGATAAAGGAGCGGACCCTGGGGTGTTGAGCCAATGGATTTGGTTTTAATTGAATCAAAGGCCAGATCCATGTTTTAAGGAGGACAGGTGGGTTCAAGAGTAAATTTAGATGGGTAGGGAGGCTGGTAACCAAGCCGTAGAAGGAAGAGTTGAATGAGTTGAACATAACACATTTAGCTCAGTGGAGAGGAAGAATGAAGGGAAGAAGTAAAGGAGGCCTTCAAGTATCTGAGAGGCTGTCAAGCAGGAGAATTGCCCTGGCTGGGGAATTCTGGGAGTTGAAGTCCATGTGTCTTAATGTTGCCAAGGTTGAGAAACGCTGCTTTAGATGAAGGGATTCCATCCGTACGTAAGTCATATTTTGTCTTTCCATCTGCCCAACTGGAAACGAGACAGAGCACACAATAGAATATTGGTCTTGTTTATCACTTTGGCCTTAGACTCCTTACCTTGGACATCTCTGAGCCCTGGTGAAGTGTGGTGGGGGAAGTCCCAAGACCCATCTTCCTGGCCAAGAGGTTGGCCAGACATTTGTCCAACATCTTATTACTCGGCAGAGCTATTTTAAGACCTCTGAGTCTATGCCCTTTAACTTAAAAAGCCTTAACAGCCCGGAAGAATAAAGTCAGCCTGTAAAAAGCACAGTAAATTGACATTATTCTTCCATGCGTAAGAGAACTGTGACTAAGTAGCCGGAAATATTCTATAGTAAAGTCTTTATTTCCTTCCTGTCCCCCCCACCTCCACCCCCACCTTCCCCCCCCCAAAAAAACAAGCTTCTTTGTAGGGGTGCTTCTTTTCATGGTGTCAGCAAAACGAGCCCTTTTGAAAAGTTTAAAGAGAATTTGTAAAGGAGTTTCAGGGTGAATTGGAAACTCTGGAAAACGACGCACATGAATGAGCTGTCAGCCGCCCCCCCAAAGGAATTTTCTATTCTTCATCCTGCCTTTTTTTATATTATATATTGATCTGCTTTAAAATTTCATCTTTGTACTATATTTGCACACGAAAGATCTCCCCTTTCTTACTTCCAGGGTAGTAGTTGATAGTTTTGATCCTTTTCTGTACAAACGTTGCCCCAGGATGTTGACCACAGAACCAAGAGTCTTTGGGGCTGCAGATCCAGGCATGTGAGAATCTGCTTTTGGAATAGTGTGAATATTTGATGCCGGAACTCGCCTTTCCCTTGATATTTATTTATCTCCCATCTTTGTTATTAAGTTTTACAAAACTTCTCTGGCAGTTTTGCTCCCTGGATTTGAATAGGAGCACAGGAATGACCCAAGATGATTTTTGGATAGCCGTAGACCCACCTGGGAAGGGGAGTCTTGAAGATTCCAGTTCCCTGTGGGAGCACTAGGAAAATCATTAGTTTTCCATCTTCTCTCGGCAGCTCGTTTTCTTAAGCATACCTGGATTTTAACTTCACTTTTTAAATTTTATTTTCACTTTTTTTTAATCTTTAAAAGTCTACAACGTATAACTTACAAGAGAAAAAAGTGACTTATGACCGTTCTTCACACTTATGACCGTTGCAGCATCCCCATGGTCACGTGATCGAATTCAGATGCTTGGCAACTGACTCGTATTTATGACGGTTGCAGTGTCCCAGGGCCATGTAAGTCATAATGGTTGTTAAGTGGATCACCCTGTCACCGCACCCGATTTTAGGACCTTTTTGAGGGAAATGTCACAATCATTAAGCAAACACGGGGGTCTTCAAGCGAACCCATTTTCACTAATGGCTGCTTTTTTTTGCTAGAAATTGGAAGTAAACGCCGGAAACAGCAAAAGACGCCAAAAATCAGGGGTCATGCGATCACAACATGCCTCAAACAGTCATAAATGTGAGCCAGTGGCCAAGCATTCAAAAATCTGATCACGTGACTCTGAGTGGGCAGGCTCTCAGAATTTTGAAAACGGGTTGTAAATAGCTCTGGAGAGGTCCGTCATAACTTTGAACGGTTGCTAAGCAACCAGTTGTTAAATGAGGACCAGCTGTACATTGTTATAGATTTAGAGAATGGGGCTGCTTTCGTCATTTTAAACCCGGGATGGGGAGGCTGTGATTCTTCCGATGTTGCAAAACTCAGTTTTTAACTATCCCGGGTCCTCCCTGCCATTGGAGAGGGATCCAGGAAGCGATAGGCTTTTGAAGTCTCCTAAAAAAGAGAGAGAATATCCTCTCTTTTGCCCTAAGAATCCTGCCCTAAAGGTTAAGAGACAGAATTGTTAGGTTCCCATGGAGCCTCGGAGTTTTAAAACCATCTTAAAAATAACCAAATGACCTTCTCCGGAATGTTATTCTTGGCCTCCGAGAGTTTTTAACTTGTTGACTTGCCTTAAGTGAAATGTGTGTCAAAATGTTTACGAAAGAATTCAAACGGGAGGCTCCCTGTGTGTGTGTGTGTGTGTGCTTGTAGCTTTTGGGTGAGTTAGGGTTTAGAATGGAGAAGCTTTGTAATCAGAAGAACCGGGGTGGGCTGGGGTCCACGGGGGTCTCTTTGTGTTGTCTGGATAAGAGGCACTCCAAGTCTTCTCCAGAGGCTGCAAAATGCCACCACGGTGGGGGAGACCGAAGAGGTGTTCCTTACTGGGAGACCAGTTTTAAATTCTTCATGGTCCTCTGGTCTGTTCCCCGTATTTATTAAACGGATTTTGCCCTGCTGCTTCTCAACTTCGTTGCAAACAGGGTAGGCAGGCCGTTCTGAGTCGGCGCTAGCCATTGCCCTCTCCCGCTGAAATTTATGGGAGGTTGTTAGTTGTGACGGACTCATTTTTGAATGGGTTTTAACCGTGCACCTTGGGAACAGCTTCCTTAGAATACCGACCCATAATGCAAATGGCCTGCTAAGTTAAGATGGCCGTTTTTGAACTCATAATACGTAGGATCTAAAAGCAAAGAGATTCAATTTGTACCTTTTCCCCTATTATTTTAAACATCTTTGAAAGTTCAGAACCATTTCCTTTAAATTATGAAAACTAGCTGGGGGCCAGGTTTGGAAAGTTTTAACACTCAGAATAATAATTTAAAAAATCTCCTTGAACCACTCTTTCCCTTTCTTTCTTTCTTTCTTTCTTTCTTTCTTTCTTTCTTTCTTTCTTTCTTTCTTTCTTTCTTTCTTTCTTTCTTTCTTTCTTTCTTTCTTTCTTTCTTTCTTTCTTTCTTTCTTTCTTTCTTTCTTTCTCTCCCTCTTCCTTTCCTTTCCTTTCCTCTTTGTTTTCTTTCTTTCTTTCTTTCTTTCTTTCTTTCTTTCTTTCTTTCTTTCTTTCTTTCTTTCTCACTCTCTTTCTTTCTTTCTCTCTCTCTCTCTCTCTCTTTCTTTCTTTCTTTCTTTCTTTCTTTCTTTCTTTCTTTCTTTCTTTCTTTCTTTCTTTCTTTCTTTCTTTCTTTCTTTCTTTCTTTCTCTCCCTCCTCCTTTCCTTTCCTTTCCTCTTTGTTTTCTTTCTTTCTTTTTCATTATTCAAAGCTTAAGAGAATTAAGGCAGTTTCCTTCTGTCTGAAAAGGAGTTAATAGCATCGTTAAGCCCTTTAAATGCATAAATAAAGACAACTTCTCTGATGAATATTGGATTATAGCGATGAAGTTTATATTCCAAGCGTTGGGTGGGAGCGTTCCTCTCCTCCATCCCCCCGCCCCACAAAAGACCCAAAGAATCTGACTGCACTAATCATCAGCTGTTTCTACTGCTCCTCCCTTCGCGAAGATTAGGCTAGATCTCTTTGCTTATTAAGCTCTGCCAGGGGATTCATTTTTCTTAGCTTCTTAGATTGTGCCAGATTTTTATTTTTATTTTTGTATTTCTTCTTCTTCTTCTCCTTTTGGACAGTTCCCTCTTAAGTACAAGTCTCTGTCTTGGAATAAAGTCTGGTCTTTTGCCTCTCATCACGTCCCGTAGCCTGGCTTGTCCCAGGGCTGATGTCTTTCCAATTGGTCAGTGTTCAAACTCTTCTAATCCTTAGCCAGCAAGGCCGGTGCTGGAGAAGGATTAGCAAAGCTCAAGACGTGCACATCCTGAAGGCATTAGATGGGAGGGGGGGGGTGAGTTCACTTAGCCTTTCTGATCCTTGGTGGGAAGGTGGTGTACCCGTTCCCTAACATTTTGAGGGCTTCATTATGCAAATACTGGCTGGCTTTTCCCAAGGACATTCCAGCAATACAGGATGTCTCATCTGGTTCCAGGAAGTGCTCTGGAGGCCCTCAGAGAAAGCAGACTGGCCAACTTGTTTGGTTTTGGATGAGGGACGGTGAAGAAATACGTGTCTTCACCAGGGACGATGCAAGAGAGGAAGGGTTGGGAAGCTAAAGTGCTTCTTTCAAAGGGTTCTGTGCTCTCCTTTAATTGCAGGGTGCTTTGTAGGATGGCCCAGGACAAGGGTAGGCAACCTTGGCTCTTTTATGACTCGTGGACTTCAGCTCCCAGAATTCCTGAGCCAGCATGGCTCAGCTTGGAAACCTCTCCCTTTCCCCTCAGCATGGCTGGCTCAGGAATTCTGGGAGTTGAAGTCCACCAGTCATAAAAGAGCCAAGGTTGCCTACCCCTGGCCCAGGACAATGAGCAAAGGGGTGGCCTGCCCTTTAAAAAGAATGTAAGGGTAATCTTGGACTCCTACAGAGAGGAAACGTGGTCTATTAGGGAGAGCCTTGACAGGAGGTTGATTCTGATGAATCAGAGCTTGTTGGCTTTCCTTTAGCAATTGGTTCTGTGTGATGCAGGTGCCATTGGTTTTTTTAAAAAAAACTTTTCCTGCATATCCTATGAAGGGGAGAATATTTCAATCAATCAATCAATCAATCAATCAATCAATCAGAATAGAGCTGGAAGGGACCTTGGAGGTCTTCTGGTCCAACCCTCTGCTCAAGCAGGAGATCCTATGCCATTTCAGAAAAGTGTCTCTTCTTAAAAACCGCCAGTGATGAAGCACCCATAACTTCTGGTGGCCAGCTGTTCCGCTGGTTAATTGTCCTCACTGTTAGGAAGTTTCTCCTTAATTCCAGGTTGCTTCTCTCCTTGATGAGTTTCTATCCATTGTTTCTTGTCCTGCTTTCTGGTGCTTTGGAAAATAAGTTGACCCCCTCCTCTTCCTTGTGGCAGCCTCTCAAATATTGCAATACGGCTATCGTGTCAACCCTAGTCCTTCTTTTCTCTAGATTGGCCATGCCCAGGTCCTGCAACCCTTCTTCGTATGTTTTAGACCCCAGGCCTTTAATCATCTTAGTTGTTCTTCTCTGCACTTGTTCCTTCCAAAAGCTTTGCATTTGGAGATGTGTTGGGCTTACGTTCCTGTCATCACAAAGGCCAAGTACCAGGGGATAATGAACGTCAGAATTCAAAAGAGATAGTAGGTGTTCATGTTGGGAAAGACTCTTTTTTGAAGATTGCTATAAGAGGAGGAGATTGGCTGCAACTTCCCATGCAGCCAGGAAGAAAAGGGTGGATGAATATGTACAGAGTCTTCTTCATCCTAAATTTGTTGGCTTGGACTTAAAAGTCCCGGAGGTGTTCCTAAATTACAAGTCTCCTTGGCTCTTGTAGTTGTAAGGAAGGATTTCTACAAATACTAGAGTCAAACACTGTCATCTCAGGGGTGGGGTTTTATTTTTGGTACAAGAGACAATCCAGAGGTCACCTATATTTAGAGAAATAACTTCCATATAACACTTATCAGACTGCAGGCTGAGATCATCTGTCTTAGTAAGAAGAAGAAGAAGAAGATCTGTCCATCTGTCTTAGCAAGGGCTTGTTTTGAGAGGCCTATTCATGGATGAATAATTTTCTGAATGGGGAATTTTTTTTAAAAAAATGGCCTTGGGTGTAAGTATGCCATGTGGTGGCACCCTGTGGCCATCTCAGTAACATCTCAATTCTTACGTGTATTTTCCTGAGCCCATATTGCTACTGTGTGGGCCCAGGGGAAAAAAAAAGGGTCCTTTAAGGAAAAATTGTGAGGTGCAGAGTGAGTGTCCACGTGAACTCAGAGGCACTTTTTCAGCTGAAGATCCAAGTACTGAATATCTCTCGTATAGAGCTAGTTTGATGTAGTGGTTAAGATGCTGGTCTAGAAACTAGGAGACAGTGAGTTCTAGTTCCACCTTAGACATGAAAGCTGGCTGGTTGGAGATCATGAGTTCTAGTCCTGCTTAAGCCATGGAAGCTGGCTGGGTGACTTTGGGCCATTCACCAGGAGACTGAGAGTTCTAAGTCCCACCTTAGGCATGAAAGCTGGCTGGGTGACTTTGGGCCAATCACCAGGAGATCGAGAGTTCTAATCCCACCTTAGGCATGAAAGCTGGCTGGGTGACTTTGGGCCAATCACCAGGAGCCTGGGAGTTCTAGTCCTGCCTTAGGTAGGAAAGTCAGTTGGGTGACTTTGGCTCAATCATTCTCCCTCAGCCCAACCACCTCACAGGGTTATTTTTGGGGAAATAGGAGGAGGAGAGAGTAGCATCCATGTTCACCCCCTTGAGTTACCTGTAAAGTAATAAAGGTATAAAAACATTCAATCAATAAAAAAAATATAGCCTGAATTCTTTCAGTGAACTCAGAAGGACATCCAGGGAGAAAACCCATTAGGCCTTTTTCAGATTGGACAAGGTCAGAGACCAGAAAGCGTCAACAGCCATCTTAGCACCATCTGATAATAAATCAAATAACCCCATCACTTCCCAAAGATAATTAAATGTTCAAGCTCTCCAAACGTAAGGGAGAAAAACAAGAGTTTTTGAGACACCGCAAGGCTAGTTTTGGAGTAATGTTAAGTTGGAAGAGGGACACAGAGAGAATGTAGCTCCTTCTTGAAGCACCCTGAAGTATTTGTGGCGCGCACATGGCGACACTTGGGATATTTCCAGTCAGGCATTGTGAAAGATTGTTTGGTTTCCATTTCCACGGAGTGCGTGCATTTGAAGACGATTTTAAACAAAGCCACGGAAATGAGAGATGACACAAAAGGGAGGGGGGTGCATTGTTCTCCCAGCTTCTTTGTTCCCGGAAGATTTTGGCAAAACAAAAAACAAAAAAAAAGTTATTTTTGTCCCGTGGAACAAGCCATCGCTTTGACCCCAAGAGGGTGACCCTTCCCCCCCCAACTCTCTCTTTCACAACTCACAAAGGGCCAGAAAAACAGCTGCACAAATGCTTTGTGTGACACTCATTAGTGGGATTTCCCCCCCCTTCTCCGATAAAAGCATAAAAGCGAATAGCTTCTCTGCCTTTTGCTTGAGGAGTCCCCACCCCCCCATGTTTTTGCAAAGGGGTGTGATTGTGCACTTGAGTGCGTGCAACACGCTTTACGATTCAGTTGCTTTCGGTTGTTTGTGGATGTTGGAAAATAAGACAGTTTGTCCTGTTTCCTTTTGATCGCTGAATTAGAGGTTTGGAATTGCTCCACGCTTTATAAAATGGTAGATAGAGGCAGTCCTAGACTTAGTTCATTTAATGACCGTTCAGGAATTACAACGGCGCTGAAAAAAGTGACTGATCACCATTTTTTTCACTTAACTTTCACTTGCAGCGACCCTGTGATCCAAGTTGGGCTCATTGGCTGCTGACTCATATTTATGACGGTCGCAGTGTCCCCGGGATCAGGAGGTCCCCTTTTGCAACCTTCTGACAAGCAAAGTCAATGGGGAAGCCAGATTCGCTTAACGACCGTGTTCCCAACTTAACAACTGCAGGGATTCACTTAGCAACCGTGGCAATAAAGGTCGTAAAATGGGGCAAAACTCTCTTAACCAATGTTAGTTGCAAGTCCTTGTGGTTGTAAGTCAAGGCACCGGGTAACAGAACCTGATTTTTATTTTTTTTATTTTTACTACACAGCAGTTGTTAACCATGGTCGTGCGAGGGGAGAGGACAGAACATTTTACAATAGCCAGAAGTGCTTTGCAGGTTGTAGCAACGCTAAACGGTCATTAAATGGTCAGTTCTAAATTGAGAACCACCTGGAATCAAGATTGTGCCTTGTGTCTTTCATGCAGGCGATGTGAGTCTGTTACACCCATCTCTCGACTCTTCCCAAACACAGTTTTTCGCCCTTTTTAAAGAACTGCATTAAGGGTTTTTGTGTATTTACGCTGTTTAACTCTCGAAACAAATGGTCTCCATGTGGAGTGTAACTTAAGAACACCCAAGTTTTAAACTTCCTTTTTCTCAGAATTTATGGAAGCCAGCGTAATTCTACCCTTTTGCTTTTGGGGGGGAGGAGAGGGGGGGGACATGCTAAGATCTGTTTCAAGATATTTAACAAAAACAGGCAGGCAAATTTGAAAGCATAAATCCTGCATTTTTCACAGCCTGATTTAATGTAGCTACCATATGTCTTAAATACAACACTAACTTCTGAACTCAGTCGTTCTTTGGAGAGCAATAAACGTGTTTCTTCATGACACCAAGTGGTGGTTTCCTTGCCAAGAGGCATATTCAAAGATTTATTAGGTCCTCCCTCGCCCTCCTCTTCCTATTTCTCCATCCCCACCAAACAATTTCAGCATACATGATTTGGAAAAGGCTTTTATTGTTAGGCAGGTGGACCCAACACAAAATCCACGGAGGCGTTGCAAGATTTTGTGGGGCCATATTTGAGTCCAAAGTTTGCATGGAGTCGGTGCTTCAGAACACTCCTGGGAAAAAAAAAAATCCATGGCATTTAGTGCAGTTAGTCCTCGAACTTACAATGGTTCGTTTAGTGACTGTCCAGAGTTACAACAACATGAAAAAAAGTGATTGATGACTGTTTTTCCCACTTACGACCGTTGCAGCCTCCCCGTGGTCATGTGATCAAAATCCAGACGCTTGGCAACTGACTGGTATTTATGACGGTTGCCGTGTCCCGGAATCACACGATCCCCTTTTGCGACCTTTTGACAAGCAAAGTCAAGGGGGAAGCCAGATTTACTTAATAACCAGGTTACTAACATAGTTGTTAAGTGAAATTAACAACTATGGCAAGCAAGGCCATACAACGGAGCAAAATTTGCAGCACCCGTGGCAAGGAAGGTTGTCAAATGGGAGCAAAACTGACTTAGCAACAGAGGTTTTGGGCTCAATTGTGGCCATAAATCAAGGACTACCTTTGTTTGGTATGCTGAACTTTGAATAATCAATATTCTACTGGACGTGTAGAACCCAACTGGACATCTAGAACCAGCCAGAAGGAATAAGTTTCACTTCTTCTATATCTGAGACTCAAGTCTTAACAAATGAGGAGTTCCTAACATCCAACTCAAATACTTCCTTTAAAAAGAAAAAAGAAAAAAAAAGCAATAAGAAGGTGCTGAAAAGCAGATTTCCAAAAGATAAATATAAGCTCTTTTGAGATGTCTGTTGAGATGGGATTTTTGGCTTGAATGTTTTGTACGGCTGCCGATTCAGGAGAGCATTAAGATTTTTTGAACAATGTTCACACGGGTCATTTGATTTTAGAATTTCTGTCTTTCTTGATCTTTCAAGCAAACCTTGAATAAATAGCGAGAGCCGTGAAACTGTGAATGCTGCCAGTCTCTTTATTCAGGAGCATCTACTGGGAAACTCTTAATATTTGCATGTTTGCAGTCTTGCTGAAATCTTAATGTAACTATTCATGCAATGATCAAATTCCCAGCAAGCTGTCTCCATTCTTTACCTCTTCGGCCGGGCCATTCAGACATGCATTTTTATTTAATGCAAAGAAGAAAGTGTTTTTTGTTTTGTTTTTTTGCTTCCAAGAAAACAACTCACACAGATTTGGGAAACCTGCCAGCTCTAAACTGTGTTTATGTATGTCTTTGCTTGTAACGTTTAACATCTGAGCCGAATTGCTGGTTCAGAAAGCTGTTTCATGCTTCTTCTGTTACATTTTGCTTCCCCCCCCCTTTTAAATGAATCTTTTATTTAACAATCCCTCTTCTTGTAGGAGGGTTTGGGAAGGCCCTGATATTTACAAAGCCTCTTGGGGGAAAAAAAACAACACCTCGATTTTGGAGGTGAAGGCTTAAATGGTAGTTTGGGAAAAAAACACATCTGGAATAATCAGGGAAAATACGCGGTAAGGTTGGACTGACAGGGGAGAAGATCAAGAGCTAGTAAACCATTTCCATATTTTAACAAAGCAGAGGTGAGCAGAGAGGAACCGCGTTCAATCTCTGAATCCCTTGTTTTCTCCTTACGTTCATTGTCCCAAGCGGGACAACGTTGAGTGGAAAACTTCTACAGACTATTACGAAAGTTCTAAAGTAGGCTTCAAAATGAATTTGCTTCCCTTTTTTATAACCCCATGTGTCTGCTTAGGAAGGTAGAGTTGAGAGAGAAAAGAGTTTTGTTACTGAGTTTGGCTCAAAACCTTGACAGTGGTCCATCCGCTGTAGTGTTTGATCATTCTCAAATTTCACATGGTTCCTGGCTAGTCTTCTACTGTGCTTAATCAAGGTGATCTTCTAATGCTGCGGATTAGGGTCTGTCAATCGGGACACCATCTAGATATATGGATATGAACCCTGGAATTCTTAGCAAAAACTGTGCTGGCTTTGAGTTTGGGGAGTTGATATTACGATGCCTGGAGATTGCTCAGATTAGAGAAAGTTAAGGTCCTTTCTAAAATAAACATTGGCCTAAAATGTTAATTTGTTGATATGGATGAGCTATATGTTATACTGTAGATCGGGGCTTCCCAGCCATGGTAACTTAAAGATATATGGACTTCAACTCCAAGAATTCTGGGACTTGAAGTCCAGGTGTCTTAAAGTTGCCAAGGTTGGAAAACCCAGATGTAGATGATGACCATTTTTCTTCTTTGGTGGCCTGTTGGAGTGAGCTGTGAATGGTGGAGGAGATATGGTCCTATTGACTTTCAGTTGGAGAAATGGTGGCTCTACAGAATTGTCCTATAGAAGCAACTTGTTTACTTGGTGTGGACCTTAACTTCATTCTCTACATTATAACCATTTCTCAAGAGGAAGGACTCTCAAATTTCAGATGAATGTCTCCTTGAGAATTCTTCTTCTTCTTCTTCTTCTTCTTCTTCTTCTTCTTCTTCTTCTTCTTCTTCTTCTTCTTCTTCTTCTTCTTCTTCTTCTTCTTCTTCTTCTTCTTCTTCTTCTTCTTCTTCTTCTTCTTCTTCTTCTTCTTCTTCTCCTTCTTCTTCTCCTTCTTCCTTCTTCCTTCTTCCTTCTTCCTTCTTCCTTCTTCCTTCTTCTTCTCACCCTCTCTAAAAGCCTATTCCAAAGAGAGCAAAACCTCTCTTAATTATGGATTCATTGCTTTCCCCCCTTGCTGTTGCTTCTATAAAACCTTGACTGTGATTCATTAAAGCATGTGGGATTTGGGTCTGTGCCATCTAGGTTGCTATAATTGGTTAATCTAGCTTTCATGCTTGCATTTGTGTGCAGAATTAATATTATGATTAGGCTGTGCTTTTACAAAGCAGAAAATCTCTCCCTTTCATCAAGCCATTTATCTGAGAGGGAGTTATTGTTTTTGGAAAGGCAGCTTGTCTGTTGCACCAGAAGATAATCCATTTAGCAGATCACTTTTTAACTTTGTGATGTGGGTTCTACCGCAACTCCACTTGAAGATAGTTCTTCTCCAATATCTGTTCAGATCTTATTACATACACCGGATTTCTTTTTATGTCAACCTTGGCTTTTTTGTTGTTGTTGTTCCTAGATTCATTTCTGGAGGTGGAAGTTATAAAAACATCTCCGTCTGTAACTTAATTCTTCCCCACTCTTTAATGAACTAGAGCAGCCTTTCCCTGGTGGGGATTCTCCAGATGTTCATGGAATCTGAAGTTTCAAACCAGCGCATCTGAGAATCACCAGCTTGGGGAAAATATAGTTTAGGTTCTTGGGTATTTTGATGCGTATACACGCACACACACACACACACACACACGCCCCCTCCGGTCCGCGGAAAAACCCCTCTCCACGTAACCGGTCCCTGGTGCCCAAAAGGTTGGGGACCTCTGGTCTAGGGTTTCCTGCTTGAGCAATGGAGTAGGACTAGAAGACCTTCAAGGTCCCTTCCAACTCTGTTGTTATTGTGGTCGTCCGTCAAGGGCTGTCTGATTTTGTTACTGAGCTATCTATGAATCCCTGCCTTACACTCTTGAAATGAGCATCTGAAGTGTCTTAAGTCAACCACTGATCCATTCCAAGATTCCACAGGTCAAAGAGAAAGCAACCGATAGGGAGATGTTCACATTCTGCATTTGGAATGGTGAATGCCATGGAAATTGGACCCTTGCCAGATGGATCTGTAACAAGAGTAGGAGCATGTGGTTCTCCAGAGGTGCCGGACAATAATCAGCATGGCTGTGACTAAAGAATGCTTGGTGCAGGATTTCAGCCATCTTTAGGACCACAGATGCATTGCATCAGTCAGCAATCTGCAACCCTAGAGACATTGGATACTACAACCTCCATCAGTCCCGCCTGAGGGCCACGTGCCTTATCCTGCCCTGGGTTTAATCACCCTTTGTGTCTAATTTATCTTTCTGCTACTACCCTCCGTTGAGCTACAAGGAGATCGTTTGCGCCTTGCCCAGCGTGGTGCATGGCAGACGTGTTGGTTACGCATTTGCAGCCAGGAACATTGCAGAACAAAATCCATCTGGAGAAGATCAGTGGAAAAAGGTTGTTGTGAGGCGCTTAGAAGGATTCCAGGGATGTCTCCTCTTTTTTCCCCAGTTGGTTTCGTTCTCCCATGTGTGCACTTTTCCTTTGCCCTGATATTTGACACTGAAATGTAGTTTGAGACTCAACAAATATATTCATTTTGAGCATCCAAGCAATTCTGTTTTAAGGCAAGCTAACCTGCCTGCCTGCCTATCTCTCTCTCTTTTGCTCTCTCTCTCTCTCTTTTGCTCTCTCTTTTGCTCTCTCTCTCTCTCTCTGAATGAGTTGCCCTCCTTGGCTCAAGAGGCTATCTGATCAAATCAGGGTGTTAGAAGAGCACAGGTTGTCTCTCGCAATTTCAAAGCTTCGGCTAATTACGTGTTGAATGTAATTTTAGTTAATGTGTTCAATCTTTGCCCCGGGGAGATTCCCATGCAAGGAAATACTAGCTTCCCTGCCTAGGTGTATCGGTGGGAGTAAGGAGAGGATTTCCATGCGGACAGCAGGCAGGTATATGTGACTCTAGGCGGTTGCACCTTCTCAGTGTTGCAAAGCCCTTGGTATCCAAAGGCGATTCTTTTCTTATTGATTGATTGCTTCGATTAGCCTACCGCTAAATCCTCGGGTATCTTTACTGATGTGACCAACATTTCAGGTCGTCCTCATCTTAACGCCCACAATGGAGTCCCCAAATTGAGGTGGTTAAGTGACACAGTTGTTCAGTGAGTTTTGCCCCATTTTATGACCTTTCTTGCCACAGTTGTTAAGTTAGTCACACGGTTGTTAAGTGAATCTGGCTTCCCCCGTTGACTTCGCTTGTCAGAAGGTCGCAAAAGGGGATCAACCGTCATAAATATGAGCCAGTTGCCAAGAGTCTGAATTTTGATCACGTGACCCTGGGGATGCTGCAACGGTCGTAAGTGTGAAAAATGGTCATAAGCCACGTTTTTTGGTGCCGTTGTAACTTGAAACGGTCACTAAATGAATACGATCATTCTATTTTGGTCCTATTGCCTCCGATTGTTGCACGACCATGGACCCAGCTATTTCAGCCATGTTGTAATACAAGTCCTCCTCCACGTATGGCCACATTTGAGCCCAGAATCTGTTGGTAAGTGAGGCATTTGTTAAGTGAGTGTTGCCCCTTTTTATGACTGTTGTTAAGTGAATCACTGCAGTTGATTAGTTCAGAGGTCCCCAACCTTTTGGGCACCAGCGGCCAGTTCTGTGGGGAGAGGTTTTTCCACGGACCGGAGGGTGTGTGGTTTTATCTGCTGCCTGCATCTCATGGATGGGGCATTGCTTGTTTGTGCGGACCGGTTGCTGGCATACCACGGCCCGGTCCTGGTCCATGGACCGGGGGTTGGGGACCCCTGGATTAGTTAGTAACCCAGTTGTTAAGTGAATCTGGCTTCCCGGTTGACTTTGCTTGTCAGTTCACAAAAGGGGATCACGTGACCTTGGCACCCAGCAACCGTCTTATGTATGAACCAGTTACCCAATTTTGATCACGTGATCATGGGGGAATGCTACAAAGGTTGTAACCCTGAAAAATGGTCATAAGTCCCTTTTTTCCAGTGCCGTTGTAACTTGGTCACTAAATGAACTGTTTAAATCGAGGACTAGCTGAACGACCGAAGGCTGCTTTTTCCAGAAGTCATGATTTATTTATTTTTTTGCAGGCTCATCCTTGATAGAAACACTTTTGTAAGATCCAGTTTTCCTTTCAGACCAGATGGGTCTCTCTCTCTCTCTCTCTCTCTCTCTCTTACGGGCTTCTGGGCTGTTTTGGAAGGAAGTTTGAAATTCCCAAAGTCTTTTTAGGAAGCGGAAAAGTCTTGAAGTATTAGCCATTTGGGGGAGGGGGGGTAGCTCAAGAGATTGTAGCCAGAGATTGCGCAACTTGGAAACACACAATTTGTTGCTTCGTTTTCCTTGTTGGAACAGAACACTTTTAAGAGTCGGAAATCTGGCACCTATGGTGCCAAGGTGCCCCCAGGTACATTTTGTCTCTGCTTCCCATGCCTTTTTTTTTTTAATTAAAGAAAATGAGAGGTTGGAAGGCTCCAAGACAATGTAATTTACATTGTCAGTAAAATGGAGGGAGGAAGGAAGACAGGACTTCCGTTTATCTAATGAACTTGCTCCTTCCGGCCCTCTTCTTCACCCACAGTGCTGTTTATTATCACAATTTATCCTAGTCTTTTTTATTATTATTATTATTTTTGAGCAAGAGGGCTGGTAAATTCAATTTAATTACAGCCATGCCTTTGGGCAGTGATGGCGAACCTTTTAGAGACTGAGTGCCCAAACTGCAACCCAAAACCCACTTATGCATCGTCGAGTGCCGGGTGGGTGTGGCCCATTGGCTGGGTGTGGCTGCGGTGGTAATGGCAGACTGGGTGGGACTAAAAAGTTCAATCAATCAATTCCAACTTTGCAAGATCTTTTTTTCCCCGCGAGAAGTTGAAATTGACTGATTGAACCTTTTCTTTTTTTTGCACATGGCAGCGGAGGCCTAAAGCGAAAAGGTTTAAAAAACCCAGCTGAAGGCCTAGGACTGGGGCGACGGCGCGCGTGCCCACAGAGAGGGCTCTGGGTGCCGCCTCTGGCACCCGTGCCATAGGTTTGCCACCACTGCCTTTGGGTATTATGTAAGATTTGTGTTTTGGAAAATAAAATCCTGCCAGTTGCTACAAATGGGTTTTTGCTTCAGTAACCTCCCTCTATCTTGTTCCTGCTAACTTGCCCACCTTGGGCTTCAGGATGCTTACAAACAGGTGACACGTGTTTAGACGGCTATGGGAGTCGTCGTAAAAAGGGAAAAACAAATCCCTAAATTTGCAATATAAATTAGGATTATCCTTGTTATAACAAAAAAAAAGAACCATCCAACCATGTGCTTTTCCAACATGAATGGATTGTCTGGTTTGCCTGAATAGCAAAATGGCTAAAATGCTGTACGCAACATGAAATTTAGCCAAAAGGGGAAAAAAAAAATTTGCTTGGAATTATGTAGACAGAGCGTCTGAAGAGATTGGAATGCAAATTCTTGAATGAGATTTAAAAATTCTTTCGGTCAATGGGTGACTGTAGGCGTATTATTCTTTTAAAATATGCATTGATTGGTTTACCGGTGGATTTTATTAGAAGCTCACCAAGTTACGTATTGCTGATATGTCGGAAAAATCAGATCCTGCTTATGCGATAAGGGGATCATGTGACTTTGGCACGCAGCAACCGTCATAAGTAGGAACCAGTTGCCAATTTTGATCCCATGATCATGGGGATGCTACCAAGGTTGTAAAATGATCATAAGTCACTTTTTCAGTGCTGTTGTAACTTTGAATGGTTCACTAAATGAACTGTTGTAAGTCAAGGACTAGTTGTATACATTAATGCATATATATGTTTTTACATTAATGCAAAAAAACTATATATATATATATATATATATATATATATATATATATATATATATATATATAGTTTTTTTGCATTAATGTAAAAATGTATATATGCATTAATGTATACAAATACAGCTAGTATACATATAATAATAATAATAATAATAATAATAATAATAATAATAATAATAATAATAATAATAATAATAATAATAATAATAATAATAATAATAATAATAATAATAATAATAATAATAAAGTTGGAAGGGATCTGGGAGGTCTTCTAGTTCAACCCCCTGCTCAGGCAGGAAACCCTACACCATTTCGGACAAATGGCTGTCCAGTCTCTTCTTAAAAACTTCCAGTGTTGGAGCACTCACTGCTTCTGGAGGCAGGTTGTTCCACTGGTTAATTGTTCTAACTGTCAGGAAGTTTCTCCTTAGTTCTAGGTTGGGTTTCTCCTTGATTAGTTTCCATCCGTTGTTTATTTTCTTGCCTTCAGGCGCTTTGGAAAATAGCTTGACTCCCTCTTCTCTGTGGCAGCCCCTGAGATATGTGTGTGTGTGTGTGTGTATGTATATATATGCATGTATGTATATGTTTAAAAAGTTTTTTTGGCCTTGCTGAGGCATGCTCAGATATCTGGGACACTCTATGGATAATAGCAAATGTTCACATTCGTGGTTGCAGATAGTCTCTGTTCTGAAAACACACACCACAACACACAAAACCCTTTTTTGCTTAAACGTTCTGCTTTTGGACAACTGATTGGGCCCAGGTGTCTGCACAATTGCAGCTCTCAGGTAGCTGATGTATTTTTTCCGATGGAGGTGTGTGAACGGAGAGGGAGAACTCTCTGAGGAGTTTGGAAGGGTGTTAAATTTTGCATTGGGTCCTAAATTTGCTAAAGACAGAAGGAAAGCAACCTCAAATTCTGCTCCGGGGCATAAGTACCGCGGGGGAGAGGGGGCTGCTGGCACACTTCCTTTTCACGTCCTCCAGGGAGAGAAGACTTCAAACACTTTTGCTAGGGATTTAAAGACTGCGTTTTGTTTTTTTTCTGTAGGTATCTAAGCCAAACCCCGGCTCTACAATTGGTTTTTTCTCCTAAAGCTTGAGAGATGTTTTTTTTTCTCTCCTCAGCCCCCTCCTGCTCCCTTCAGCCATGGTGTTGCTAAGTCGAAGCGTTGAAGAGAATGCCTTAATCCACTTCTGTTGTTTCCTGAAAAACAAAACACAAAAATCATTCACGCTAGACTCACAAACAGTGTTGGCATGTCCCAAACACCTGCCAGATTTGCATATCCATCTTTTCTTGCCTCCATCCAGCCTGCAGGGCCGAGCTGGCACTGGAACGGCGGCGGAGAAAACAGGACGAGTGTTTTGATTGTAAGCCAAAGCCAGATACCAAAATAGGCTGTGGGATCAGATCCAGTAATTGTTGGCTGAGGATCAATGAACGCTGTCGTTTAGGCTACTAAATCGTGTGGTATGTGGGCTTAGGCTTCTATATATCTTCTTCAGGATGGTGTCACCCTGAGTCCAGGATGAGAACATTATCAACATATCATCAAGTCTTCCAGGAGCTCCTTTATACACACACACACACACACATATATATATATATATATTTGCTGCTTTGATTTACATCCGTTCTCTCCTTAAATTTCACATAGGTCAGTTTGGACAGCTCACTGGAGCGAGCTTCCATGGAGGGGGGAGGGTTGTAAGGAGCAATTTTGTGTGTGTTTGTGTCCGGGTGTGGGTGTGTATTGGGGGCAGTCAGCAGGCTGTATCTTTTTTTCCTTGCAAGCTAAAATAGACCCCCCTCGAGATCTATCTGGGAAAGAGGAGAAGACTTAAATTTAGCACCCGCCCACTAGGCCAAAGGGGGAGCCAAGGAACCAAATTGGAACTGGCCATTTGAGGAGGAGGGGGTGTCTGGGGTGAATATATGATCTGAGGCATAAATCTGTTTTTACAGGAGTGGGGGGAAATGAAGTCAGTTTGGCTGAAACCAAGTTTCAAGGAGTTTTTTAAAAATATATATATATATAAGCAACCGTGTTATACTCTCCCCTCTTGAGTTTGTTCAAGAAGTTCCACATTATTATTATTATTATTTTGTCCTTAATTTATTAGCAAAACAGCCTAAAAGAATAGGTTAAGCTGAGAACGGATGGCGGGGCCAAGATCATTCAGAGAGTAGAATGGCTCCAGGGAGATTTGCTAACCTTTTTGGCTAGAGTTTGCCTCTGTAGCTAAGAAGATAAACAAGACTTTCTGGGGAATGAGAGAATATTTCAGGGTTTTCTGGTGTGAATGTCAGGAATCAAAGTGCCAGGTTTGCAGGTACCTGGAGGAACTTCCCCCTTCGTTGCCGGCGTAACTTTGAACCTTCACTAAACAATCTGTTGTAAGTCGAGGACTTAAGGATTTTGCTTGAAGGTGAGCAAAAGATGCAAATTTTGCTGGTCAAGTCTCATAAAAATAAAAAGGAGATGAACCATTTTCCAAAATAAGTTGGTTTCTGTAGAATACCCTCCTTTGCCAAATCCTATGTTTTAAAGAAAAGCTTATATTGGAGTTACATGACCATGGAGAAACATTTCAAACCAAAAAAAACCACTCAATATGCTTGGAGGCATATGGGTATTTTTTTTCCTCTTTTTTTCTATCTAGATTTTTGTATAGGAATATTTCCTAAAACTCTAGTGTGATCTCTTGGTTTACGTGGAGAAAAAGTACTCAGTCCCTCTTGTGTTGTCAGACTTCTGTCTAGTATTGTAATACAGCATTAACAACAACAATAATAGTTAAAGATATAGTACAAGATGACAAACAGATGAAGTTTATTCATTGTATCAAGCTGTACTGAGATTGTCTAACAGTGTCCTTGGTACCAAGCTCTTCCCAGCCATAGATGTTTAACCATTTGGGTGTGTATTTGCTTTTGAGTCAGTCTTGACTTCAGGCTGTCCATGCAATTTCTCCGGCAAGATTTCTAGTAGCTACTCGCCCGTCTTCTTAGGGCAGAGGGGAGAGACTGGCCCTAAGTCACCTTCTGGCTTTGTGTCTAAGGTAGAACTAGAAACGACAATTTCCCATTTCTACTCATCATACCAAGCTGGCTCTGTGACCAGTAAATTAGACTCAAGCGAACTATAACTTAAGAACATGGGTGAACCTACTGTAGTACAGTTGGTTTAAGGTAGCGTCTTCTGCTCGTATGTGAACAACCAGAAATGAGTGTGCAAAGAGCTGGGTGGCCACAGCTGATCAAAGCTCCTTATTCTTTCTGGTTAGTGTCTCCCTTTTCCTCCTCCTGATTATATGATGATGATGGTGATGATGATGATGATGAGGAGGAGGAGGAGGAGGAGGAAGAGGAGGGTGATACAGGAACTTCCTTGTCCGCCTCTAGCTTTCAATCAGTCACAGAGGGAGGGAGGGAGGGAAGGAAGGAAGGAAAGAAATGAAAGAAGAAAGAAAGAAAAAGAAAGAAAGACAGGGAGAAAGAAAAAGAGAAAGGGAGAAAGAAAAGAACTTAGGCTTCCTTAAGACCACGTGTAAACTTTCTCGTCCCCCTCTAGTCTTCAGTCAGTCACAGAGAAAGAAAGAAAGAAAGAGAAAGAAAGAAAGAAAGAAAGAAAGAGAAAGAAAGAAAAAGAAAGAAAGAAAGAAAGAGAAAGAAAGAAAAGAAAGAAAGAAAGAAAGAAAGAAAAGAAAGAAAAAAAAAGAAAAAAAAGAAAGAAAGAAAGAAAGAAAGAAAGAAAGAAAGAAAGAAAGAAAGAAAGAAGTCAGGGAGAAGGAAGAAAGAGAAAGACAGGGAGAAAGCAAAGAACTTAGGTTTCCTTAAGACCACGTGTAAACTTTCTCGTCCCCCTCTAGTCTTCAGTCAGTCACAGAGAAAGAAAGAAAGAAAGAGAAAGAAAGAAAGAAAGAAAGAGAAAGAAAGAAAAAGAAAGAAAGAAAGAGAAAGAAAGAAAGAAAGAAAGAGAAAGAAAGAAAGAAAGAGAAAGAAAGAGAAAGAAAGAAAAGAAAGAAAGAAAAAGAAAAGAAAGAAAAAAGAAAGAAAGAAAGAAAGAAAGAAAGAGAGAAAGAAAGAAAGAAAGAAGTCAGGGAGAAGGAAGAAAGAGAAAGACAGGGAGAAAGCAAAGAACTTGGGTTTCCTTAAGACCACGTGTAAACTTTCTTGTCCCCCTCTAGTCTTCAGTCAGTCACAGAGAAAGAAAGAAAGAAAGAAAGAAAGAAAGAAAGAAAGAAAGAAAGAAAGAAAGAAAGAAAGAAAGAAAGAGAGAAAGAAAAGCACTTGGCCTTCTTGAAGACCACGTGCGAAGGGCACAGTGTTTGTCCAACCTATTGAGGGCTTAATGGCATTCATTAGCTTAGTACAAAACAGACAAGAAGGAAACAGGAGTGACCTGGTGTCTCTGATCACTCAAGCGGTCTTTCCAGTTAGAGAGCTTGTCCTTTCATCATCCTGGCCTTGCCCAGGCATGGCCTCTGCTGATTAGAAGTCCAGTTGCCCATGAAAACCAGGAAAGGGAAGTTTTGGAATTTCTGGAGAGATTGTGGTCTGGATGCCTTTTCTGTTTCAGTCTACTCTTTGTCTCCCACACTTAACTCTAAAAGCGTATCAATACAGGTAGTCCTCAACTTACGATCACAACTGGGAGCAGAATTTCCGTTGCTAAGTAAAACTTGTTAAGGGAATCGTGCCCAATTTTATGACCCTTTTTGGACAGGGTTGTTCAGTGAATCACAACAGTGTGCTTGTTCAGCGAATCTGGCTTCCCCCCTTGACTTGGTTTCTTGGAAGGTCACAAATGGCAATCACATGACCCTGGGACATCACAACCACTATAAACACATGCTGCTCGCCACGCACCCCAATTTTGATCATGTGACTCTGGGCAGGCTCTAACGGTCATAAGGCTGAGGACCTTTTTTCAGAAGTGGTTGGCCGTTGCTGCCTTCTTACGGCCGAAAGAGAGAGACTGACTCAAGGTCACTCAGCTAACTTTGTGCCTAAGGTTACACTAGAACTCATAATCTCCTGGTTTCTAGCCTGGTGCTTTAACCACTACACCAAACTGTCTCCCTTAATGGTTAATATAGCCAAGTAAATACATTTCCTTTCTATTTTTACTCACTCTAACTCAGAGGTCTCCAACCTTTTGGGCACCAGGGACTGGTTCTGTGGAGAGAGGTTTTTCCACGGACCGGAGGGTACGTGGTTTTGTGTGCTGCCTGCATCCCACGGATGGGGCTTTGCTTGTTTGTGTGGCCCGGTTGCTGGCATGCCGCGGCCCGTTACTGGTCCATGGACTGGGGGTTGGGGACCCTGCTCTAATTCTATCTTAGTGTTGGTTGGCTTTGCTATGCTATATGGTCGTCCTTCTTCCCTCCCCAAATGTAGGAGGTGACCAGGTTGAGCCTGAGGGTGGAATCAAACGAGTCATTAGTTCGGAATCATTGCGTTTCCACAAGAGAACCAAGTCCAGCCCTCCCTCCCCATGAATTCCATTGACTCTTACCTAGCGCCAATTTGCCTCAACCGCTAGTAGATCAAATTCTTGTCTATAGGTAGCATGAAATAAACCCGTAGTGCTTTTGAACTTTATCCCGGCACCTGGTTTCTTGTGCCTGACACCGTAGCATCAGTTGAGCTAATCCTCTTTCCCCTTAGATCCACCTATCCTTAAATCCTGTGGGGAGAAACTCAGCAGCTCTCCATTTCTCAGTGACAGCTTCTGCAACAGCAAACATTTCCAAAAATGCCAAAAATTTTGAACTGTCAGCAGAGTTGGAAAAGAAACTCACTCGGAGGGTTGATCAGCTTTGCTTTACTGCTACAACTCCCTGCTGAGTAGCAAAGCAATACAGTTATAGCAAATCCTTAGGAGCAAAGTCATTAGGGTAAAAAGAAAAAAAAACCAAAACAAAAGCTGGATAATACAAACTGATTGAAGTTAGGGTCCTTCTCCCCCACCCACCCAGCTTTAAAAAAAAAAACCCTTCCCATTGAAAAAAAGGGAGAATTGCAGGCGCCAGCTTCCTTCCTTTGGTAATTTTTTGAAAAGAGATTGCTTTCTTTCATCTTCTTTTTAAAGGGGTGGGGCTGTTGATGCTGTGTTTGTACAAGATCTGGAAGACTTTTCAAGTGAAGTGAGATGTTGCCCCTTTGATGTCAGAAGACTTGGTGCCCTATTTAGCACACAGTGGGTGTTTAGAGAAGAAGCACTGGAGATGCTTCCAATTAGGTGGATTTGTGTCCTCGCCTCTAAATTCTCATTCTCTCTGTCTGTGTAAATAATGTGCACATCAGCAGATGGAAATAAAGATGACTTTATCTGATCTTGGAAGAGAAGTACGGTTTACATCTGGTTGGCACTGAGGTGGGAGAACCAGAAAACCCTAATAAATGGATTGGACATTGGACAATTAGAAGAATAAAACCTCCTTGGGGATTTACTCCTATCCATGCAAGTAGGAAGTCCTAGCAAACAGACCATGCACTGCTCAGGGCCATCATAGGTAGCTGATGTGACACCCTTCAAACCTGTTGAATTATGGCTTCCACAAGCCCACCCTTATGGCTAGACATAAGTCAGGGCTTCAGGGAATCTTAGTCCTAAATAGAGTCATCTGGTCCTAAGCTACACCTAATAGAAAAATCTCCTTTACCAAAGGTTTCAAATTCAATGTCTACGATCTTCAGATAAGGCTGGGATTGCCTGTGATCCAAAACTCTAGTGCTTTCCTGGTCACCAGTTTTGACCACGAAGAACTGATTGACTTGATGTAAAGAAGCTCCAGTGTTTTCCTATATCAAGATGTACCATTCTGCTTTGATCTGAGGACCACATTCAAGACACTTGTGTGAAGGTTGCTGCATATCTCTAGAACTTTGCAAGGTAGAGTAGGGGTGAAAGTCACTCTGGGACCCCAAAGGAGGCTTGGTCCCCTGTTGTGATGTGACAATGCCAGCCTCGGTGCCAGTTTGGAGGAAGCAGCTGAGTTCCATCTAAACGTCTACACCTACTAAGAGATCTTCCCTCCAAATCTCTGCTTTCCTGCACAGGGTTGCTTTCTCCTAGTAGTAAACTGAGGAAGGAACAGCA
Source organism: Azemiops feae (assembly GCA_023970755.1). Classification (NCBI taxonomy): domain Eukaryota; kingdom Metazoa; phylum Chordata; class Lepidosauria; order Squamata; family Viperidae; genus Azemiops; species Azemiops feae. The sequence goes on from JALGBA010000904.1 coordinate 487,634, forward strand.
AGAGGCCGCTAACAAAAGAATGCTGTGATTCAGCCAGTTTGGGATTGATTGACACCTAGGTGCCTTTCAACTGTCTGCATCTTTGATCAGGACCGGGTTTGTGGTTGCCCTCAAATCCAAGGTAGAGACTCAAGGTTCAGGGCGAGGTTTCAGCTGAACAGTGCTTGCATTGTAGCTAGCTCCATCCTTTTCCTTCCCCACCTCCCTTTCCACAACAGTTATTTTGGGGGGGAGGAGGGAGGAGAGGAGTCTTTTATATGTCTCCAAATGTAGGGCAGGCGCCAAGTCTAAAGGATGATGCTGATTGAGGTCATGTGTGATCTTGGACCCTGCTGTTTGAAGGTCTGTCATGAGAAACGGGTTGATCCTAGAGCCTTTATGTAGGCAACTCCCACTGATTTCAAGGGGAGATTGACCAACATCAGGCCAGGAGACAAGAAAGACTCTGCAGTTTGATACCCTCCTACTGGGATACTGATGTAACCTAATTGTTATTTTTTTCTCCCCTCGTTTTTTTTTCTTCCTAAAGCACCATCATTAACTCCTGGTTGGTCTTGGGAACTTTGGGCCCAACTGGAGGAAAGAAAAAAATATGCTTTCATGCTTTTCACATCTGAAAAAAAAAATATGGAGGCCCTTTGCGTGTCTTAGTCTTTCAATTAAAGAACCGGGTCTGCTAGCACGGGTTATCAGCTGCAGAGAATTTAGTCGGGTTTGGGACCTGGTGTCCTCTTTTCAAGGTGCATTATTGCTGTTGTTTTATTGTTATAGGTCCAGCAGAATAAAAGGGGACTGAAATATAAAACCCATCACCACAGGGTTATTATTACAATTAATCAGTGGAATGACTTGCCTCCAGAAGTTGTGGGTGCTCCAACACTGGAGGTTTTTAAGAAGAGACTGGACAGCCATTTGTCTGGAATGGTATAGGGCAGAGGTCCCCAACCTTTTGGGCACCAGGGGCCGGTTCCGTGGAGAAAGATTTTTCCATGGACTGGAGAGTGTGTGGTTTTGTGTGCTGCCTGCATTCCACGGATGAGGCTTTGCTTGTTTGTGTGGACCGGTTGCTGGCAGGCCGTGGACCGGGGGTTGGTGACCCCTGGTATAGGATCTCCTGCTTGGGTTGGGGTTGTTTGGACCAGAGGACTTCCAGAGTGCCTTTCAACTCTGTTATTCTGTTATTGTTTCTATGATCACAAAGTCTGGAATGGTATAAGAAACTCCTGCCACGGACAGATGGTTAGACTAGAAGGCCTCCAAGGTCCCTTCCAGACCTGTTATTCTGTAAGGCTAAAGCCTGTATAGCAGATTGGAGAGACAGTGTTGGCTAGAAATGGAAACAATGAGCGTTGGAGACGTGCAGTGGGGAACCTGCATTTGAGGAGCATAGATTTGAATGCATGGATTGCGCACAACCATGGTTTCTTCAAGAAGATGCAACTGGCTGCCTTTACTTATAATAACAATAACAATAGTAGTAGTAGTAGTAGTAATAAAGTTGGAAGGGACCGTGGAGGTCATCTCATCCAACCCTTATGCTAAGCTATGATCTATTGTATCCTCACTGTGATAGTCATAGGTTCAGGAAGCTTGCTAAGAGAAGGCTATTCAAAGGAAATTTAGAATGTCATCCATCATACTTAACCTTTTAGAAGTAGAAGGAAGGAATGTAAAGTTGGCTTGATTCAAATAAGACACGTCCTTATAGGCTCCTGTAAAGTCACGTGATTCCCTTCTGGCACCTTCTGACAAGCAAAGTCAATGGGAGAGCCAGATTCCCTTAACAACCGTGTCACTAACTTAACAACCGCAGCGATTCACTTAAGAACTGCGGCAAGAAAGGTTGTAAAAGGGGGCAAAACGTGCTTAACAACTGTCTCGCTTAACGACAGAAATGGCGGGGGTGTCCCTCGTAGTTGTACATTGACGACTACCTGAATTACGTGACATAGTTGGAAGGGATCTGCAAAACGTGGTTGAAGAATTGTTGGTTGTTCGCCGAGCGAACTACTTTATGTTCTTTCAGAATATATTTTGGGGCCTTTTCTCTCTAGGTCTCTCTCTCTCCTTTCTCTCTCCCCTCCCTTCCACCCCCATCAGACCTCCAGTGATTCCTGAATTACAAGAATTCTTGGAATATATAAGCTTTAATGAGTTATGCAGGCACGATTCTTTCCCCCCCTCTTCGTGGCATTAACATCTGTTAGCTTTTAAGAGAACAGAGTTTCAGACAAAAAAGGCTGTTGGGGCGGGAAAATACACAGAGTGGGGAGACTGAGCAAAGATATTAAATTTTCTAGTAGGAAGCCTTGGTTTTAAAGTGGGAGAATAGGGGAATTGGGGTTGGCAAAATTCTGGAGCTTTGATGTGGTTGCTTTTAAGGAAATTCACAGAGAAGATTGGTCCCTGGTAGCATATCTGAACGTGGGTGTGCTACGCTTCGGAGTGTGTGTGTGTTTTGGATTTTTGTGGAGCTGTTGCCTGACGTAGCAATGTTCCTGCGGGAGGACTCTGATGGAAATGTCCCAAAAGTTGATAGAGAAAGGGGTTTTAATTTAAATCTCTCCCCCCCATAACAACTTATGAGACAGGTTGACCTGGTCCAAAGTCATCTAGTGAACTTCCATTCCTGAAGGTAGATCAGAACCCAGGTGTCTCCTGGTGTCCATCCAACACTTTGTACCATTCTGGCCTTCAAAATCAACCTCTTGGTTGATTTGTTCTAGAATTTTTGACTGGTAGAGTGACGGACATGCATTTTCTAGTTGCCTGTGGTGATACAAAGAACTGAGATCCCAAAGATGCTTTTTCACGAGGCAACTGGACTCTCTTGTTTTTTCTTTGAAGACGTTTCGCTTCTCATCCAAGAAGCTTCTTCAGCTCTGACTGGATGGTGGGGTCAGAGCTGAAGAAGCTTCTTGGAAGAGAAGCGAAACGTCTTCAAAGAAAAAACAAAGTCCAGTTGCCTCGTGAAAAAGCATCTTTGGGATAACTATGACCTGGATGACTGAGAATCTCCATAGACAAAGAACTGAGACTTGATACAAAGGATTGAGACTAGAGGATTCAAGTCCTCTAAAATCAAGGAAAGGAAAGGAAAGGGAAAAGGGGAAAGAAAAGAGAGAGAGAGAGAGAAAGAAAGAAGAAAGAAAGAAAGAGAAAGAAAGAGAAAGAAAGAAAGAAAGAAGAAAGAAGAAAGAAAGAAAGAAGAAAGAAAGAAAGAAAGAAAGAAAAAGAAAGAGAAAGAAAGAAAGAAAGAAAGAAAAAGAAAGAAAGAAAGAAAGAAAGAAAGAGAAATTTGACATACTTGCAATTCTGGGTGGGAAAGACGATCCAGGACCAGTTTTTGAGCAATATAAGCCATCTGTTCTTCCCACACCTTCTGCTGACAGATTTATAGAGTTGTATTGGTTTCCTAGTAAAGATCCTACACCTGTGTTTTGGTTATGGGGTAAACACAATTTCTCATTTGCCCTGGAAAGGTTTATTTATTTGCAGTGACAATTGACCAGGATAAAATCCAGCCTCATGGCGGAGCACCTGTTGGGGAGGCAAGCTGGGTCAGGATTGACAGAGCTGGAATAGGGTGGGGTCCGGGATCTTGAAGGCTGCCAATGAAAGGCTTAAAACAGTTGTGGTCTTCTCTCAAGTTCCCTGATCCTCCTCCCATCGGCACATCCCATCTGCTCTTCACCGGAGGACTGAGTTGTAAAAATGGCTTTTTTCCCAGAGAGCATGCTACCTCTCTAGCCATTTCTCTCTGGTGCTAAGCCCAGATCAAGCCAGCCCCACGAGAGCTTAACAGGATGTGTGAAGCCACTCATTAGTTCTAACACAACCTGCTTCATGGTGGTATTAGAGGGATAAAACATGGCTTCCAATGGCTTCCAATCTTGAGATAGGTGGAATAAAGGCCGAGAATACCAATTATGGCCAATGGTCATAAGGATCACTTGCCCCAACTCATAGCTGTGAACGACTTTCAGTTTGTCTGAGGCTCTTTCGGCTATAAAAACCGTCATTTGGGTGGGTGGTAGTTTTCTGTATCTTTCCTGAACAAATGGTCACCTTAACTGGACTGTACAGCATGACTGTGTGTGTGTGTGTGTGTGTGTGTGTGTGTATGTATATATGTATGTGTGTGTGTATGTATATATATATATATATATGCTTTCTGAGGTTTTCACGGGTGTTTGTATGTAGGTCTTTGGTAATTCGGGTTTTCTCCCGTGTAAAATTGGAAGTGTCTTGGCGACGTTTCGACGAAGTCTCATTCGTCATCTTCAGGCTGGTGTCTCTTCGGCCTCGTGCTTCTAGAAGCAATGTGTGATCGCAGCTGTTTCTTCCTTTTAACTGCCAGTGGAGGTATGAACTGATTGGATGGGAGCTTGGCTGTGTTCTGATTGGGTGGAGGTGTGTTCTGATTGGTTAGGGGCTTGGCTGTGCTCTGATTGGATGAGGGGTTGGCTGTGCTCTGATTGGCGGGGTGTGTGCTCTGCTTGGGGGGGGCCAAAACTGAACACTTTAACAACAGAATAATCAGAGAAGCCATCGAGATAGAAAAACGCCCACACAGCATGAATAAACGAAATGATACCTCCCGCCTACCAGCCATTTGGAAACCCAGCCTTATTGACAGACGAATCCCTAGCACAAGGAGCAACACTGGACCCACACTCACGAAGACCACACATGATGTCACCACCACACATCCACACAAAAAGCAGACTCAAACCCGCACCGATGATGAGGCACGACCGCGGACCAGAAACCAGACCACAGCTGCATCATTGGCCATTTTAAACCCCTCCATTTCATACGTGAAGCAAACTGACACCCACCTTGAAGATGTGGCACGACCACGAACGCGAAGCCAAACAACAGCAATGCAGCTCTCCATCTCAAATCCCCCTGCAACTCAGACTAATCTGAGCACAACAGGGCCCCAACCCAAGCAGAGCACACACCCCGCCAATCAGAGCACAGCCAACCCCCCATCCAATCAGAGCACAGCCAAGCCCCTAACCAATCAGAACACACCTCCACCCAATCAGAACACAGCCAAGCTCCCATCCAATCAGTTCATACCTCCACTGGCAGTTAAAAGGAAGAAACAGCTGCGATCACACATTGCTTCTAGAAGCACGAGGCCGAAGAGACACCAGCCTGAAGATGACGAATGAGACTTCGTCGAAACGTCGCCAAGACACTTCCAATTTTACACGGGAGAAAACCCGAATTACCAAAGACCTACATATATATATATATATATACATATACATACATACACACACACGCGCACACACACACACATACATACACACAGTATCTCTGTTCGGTGGTGATGTGCTTGTTTTTTCACATTGATGACACTTCCTTCCCTAGCTGTCATTTTTCCTAAAATAAAAATCCCCCGGGTTTAAGTTGCTTTTAAAAAAAAAGATGCTGCACCCTCCTGCTGCTAGCATATGGAGAACAGGAACTTCTCACAATTACTGTTAAACCAGGCAAGTGTGGAGTGAAATAAATCTATTTGGAATAGGTGTATTCTAACTTCAAACTAAATGCAGTGCACTCTTTTTCCAAATTAGGATGGATATCTGGCTATGGATAGGTGGAGTTTTCCCTCTCCGATTATCCTCCAGGCCAGCGTCTGTCAACCTTGGCAACTTTTAAGATGGGTGGGGAATTCTGGGAGCTGAAGTCCATGCCATCTTAAAGTTGTTGGGGGTTGGCAAACATTCCTCCAGATTTATTGGATGACAATTTCTATTTTCCTATCTCAAAATTTTGGCAGATTTTAATCCAACATCCTTAGAGAGGAACTGAGGTGGCAATTACGATCATTTTACCCCTCTTTTCAGAACGGACCCCTGGCTTCCTAAAGGGACCTTGATGACCCTTCTCTTGATTTCAATGGAAAATCTGTGTGGTTAATTAATTATTTCTCCTTGGAATCTGATCCAGGGATATCTTTGCAAAGAGGGTGCTGTTTTTCTCTCTAGGGCTGTTTTAAAAGCAATGGTAAGGGTGTGCTTATGTCCCTTTGCTTGGAGAAGTCAATATTTCTTCCTTGGTTCTTGGGCTCATCATCATAACAACAACGTCAACAACAGTCTGAACATCTGGCAATCCAGTCTGAACATCTAGCAGGCTAGGAGGAGGAGGAGGAGGAGGAGGAGGAGAGAGAAGAAGAAGAAGAAAAGAAGAAGAAGAAGAAGAAGAAGAAGAAGAAGAAGAAGAAGAAAAGAAGAAGAAGAAGAAGAAGAAGAAGAAGAAGAAGAAGAAGAAGAAGAAGAAGAAGAAGAAGAAGAAGAAGAAGAAGAAGAAGAAGAAGAAGAAGAAGAAGAAGAAGAAGAAGAAGAAGAAGAGGAAAAAGAGGAAAAAGAGGAAGAAGAGGAAGAAGAAGAAGAAGAAGAAGAAGAAGAAGAAGAAGAAGAAGAAGAAGAAAAGAAGAAGAAGAAGAAGAAGAAGAAGAAGAAGAAGAAGAAGAAGAAGAAGAGGAAGAGGAAGAGGAAGAGGAAGAGGAAGAAGAAGAAGAAGAAGAAGAAGAAGAAGAAGAAGAAGAAGAAGAAGAAGAAGAAGAGGAAGAGGAAGAGGAAGAGGAAGAGGAAGAAGAAGAAGAAGAAGAAGAAGAAGAAGAAGAAGAAGAGGAAGAAGAAGAAGAAGAAGAAGAAGAAGAAGAAGAAGAAGAAGAAGAAGAAGAAGAAGAAGAAGAAGAAGAAGAAAAGAAGAAGAAGAAGAAAAGAAGAAGAAGAAGAAGAAGAGGAAGAGGAAGAGGAAGAAGAGGAAGAGGAAGAAGAAGAAGAAGAAGAAGAAGAAGAAGAGGAAGAGGAAGAGGAAGAAGAAGAAGAAAAGAAGAAGAAGAAGAAGAAGAAGAAGAAGAAGAAGAAGAAGAAGAAGAAGAAGAAGAAGAAGAAGAAGAAGAAGAAGAAGTCTGTCTGCACTCACAGTTCTATTAAATAAATGCCTGTCTGTCTGAGATAATGCATGGCATAATCAGACTGGCACAACAGAGAGCAGAATTTTAATTGACAGCTGATGCACTCCACTTACCCAGAGGTAGCTCTGAAAGGCACAAAGATTAGCGTGGTCTGTTTTGGAAAAGAACATTCGGTTAATAGGCTATTAATAAGCGTCTTGATGCTCTTGCAGAAATCAACAAAAGAGCTATTTGGAAGTTCTCGTTATAATAACCACCCCGAGGAGAGGAAATTTAAGAAGCGAAGCCTGAATTGTCAATAATTATCAGCCCAGTTAAACAAATAACTAACGAGTACAGAATGGAGAATGGTAAACATAAACTAATGCTCGGAGGGCCCGGGGAAGCATGTGTATTATTATTTTTTTTAAAAAAGAGAGAGACATTGGGGGGAAAATATACATTTTTATTCCTCTCCAGAAGCTCTTTTTTCAAATTACCATGCTACCTTATTCCATACTAATATATGTCACCAATGCGGTAGTTATCTTAAAGGGAGTAAATGAATTGTTTGCGTTTTTAAAAGGTCACAGTCTTATAAAAATGTACAATAAATAGATATATTTAAAATGTGCTGGCAGTGCTGCTAATTTTTCAAAGCACAGGTGTAAGGGTTCAGAACTGTGACTGCGGAGCGCCAGACTGAATCTCCCATAAACCTTAGAAACCCCCTGGATAACTTTGGGCCAGATACCTACCTGCCTCTCTGGGTTGTTGTGAGGGAAAAGTAGGAGGAATGAATCCATTGGAGTTGGGTGGCCAATACATTTAAATACTACTACTACTACTACTACTACTACTACTTCTTCTTCTTCTTCTTCTTCTTCTTCTTCTTCTTCTTCTTCTTCTTCTTCTTCTTCTTCTTCTTCTTCTTCTTCTTCTTCTTCTTCTTCTTCTTCTTCTTCTTTCTTCTTCTTTCTTCTTCTCTCCTCCTCCTCCTCCTCCTCTCCTCCTCCTCCTCCTCCGCCTCCTCCTCCTCCTCCTCCTCCTCCTCCTCCTCCTCCTCCTCCTCCTCCTCCTCCTCCTCCTCCTCCTCCTCCTCCTCCTCCTCCTCCTCCTCCTCCTCCTCCTCCTCCTCCTCCTCCTCCTCCTTCCTATCCCAAACAGTCAACATTATGATAGCTTGTGGGGTTAAATACAGAGAGTTACAACCACACTTTCCATAATGTTGACTTGCGGCCAAGTTTAGGATGGTTTTTGCCACGGTTGTTAAACCAATCCCTGCCATTATTAAGTGAATCATGCAGTTGTTAAAGCAAATCCAGCTTCCCTCAGTGACTCTGTTGGGAAGGTTCTAGATGGGGATCACATGACCCGGCACACTGAAACATTCGTACGCACCTTCCGGTTGCCGAGTGCCTGAATTTTGATGCTGTATACTGTGAGGAGGCTGTGACGGTTTTAAGTGTGAGGACTAGTTCTAAGTCCCTTCTTTCAGTTGCCGTTGTAACTTTTGATGGTTGCTAAATGAAAAGGTTGCAAATCTGTATTTTATAGACACAGCGGTGAGCTTTTATTGGGGGTGGTGGTGCTGGTTTTGTGCTTAATTAAAGTACCAAATAAAAACATTATTTTTATATGAAATAAACTAACGGATATCTTTTTTTTTCTTCCCCCCCCCTCTCCCCATACAGGAGGCAGCTGGCGAAATTTTCAGAGAGGTGCTTGAGAACGAACATTTTCATCTTGAAGGTGAATTTTTTTTTTTAAACAGATATGAAAGCAATCACTGGGTCTCTTGGTTTCTTTTTCTTTTCCCTTTTTGTTCCCCAAACCCAAGGATGTACGTTTGTAAACATGCATTGGGGAGAGAGGCAAAGAAATATCCTACTTGTCACAGGGTCCACCTTGTAATATTTTTTGGTTGAGTAAGGATTCCAAGCCTCAGTCATCTTTGGCACTCAAAGGTTTGGGGTGGGGTGGGAATAGAGATGGGAAGGCCTGGAAGAAAAAAACAACAACTGGGAAAATTGGTGGTGGTGGTGGGGAACAGCAATTTATATGAAGCGAACAAGATCTTAATTACTAAGGATTTGGGGGAACTGAGCTACCTGGAGAACCGCTAGGAGGACTATCTGTAGTTGAATCCTTCCATTCTCTTCTTGTTCCGCTCTTCCTTCCCACTTCTTGCGTTCGATGGGCGGTGAGCATAATCAGCACTGCTCGCTGAGTTGTTTTGGGGTGGGAGAAAGAAGCAGGAAAGTTCCTGGGTTTTCTGTTCCTTTTATTTATTTTATTTCACTTATTTGCCAGGTTTGGTTTCCCCCTGCAGGCATCCTGACAACTCCTTGGCATTCAAGAGGCCCATTTTATATGCAATCCCGTGGCTCATTATCTGGGTTGGCTCATTAGAGAGAGGGCTTCTCTGCAGCCGCCGTCTTTTGTCTTCCTAACCTTTGAGAAGTGTCTGTTTTCATAACTTTCAGGCACCCTCCTAAAACCTCTTTCTTGACTTAGGCTTTTACTGTGTGACTGCAGTAGAGGGATGGAGGCTTTCTCCACCGCCTTTGAATGTCCAAGTATACATTTAAGGGGGGGGGAAGTGTTTAATTTACTTGCATTTTAATAATTTGTCTTTCTCTTGCATTTCACCTCATGTTGACTTCATGCACTCCTTGGAAATGTTGCACTGGGTGGGGTATAGAATCCAGTGTGTGTGTGTGTGTGTACATCACTTTAAAAAGTTGGAAGACTATTTTAAGAGTGGATCCTTTCCTTTCCTTTCCTTTCCTTTCCTTTCCTTTCCTTTCCTTTCCTTTCCTTTCCTTTCCTTTCCTTTCTCTTTTCCTTTCCTTTCTCTTTTCCTTTCCTTTCTCTTTTCCTTTCCTTTCCTTTCCTTCCCTTCCCTTCCCCTCCCTTCCCTTCTTCATCCTTTCCTTTCCTTTCCTTTCCTTTCCTTTCCTTTCCTTTCCTTTCCTTTCCTTTCCTTTCCTTTCCTTTCCTTTCCTTTCCTTTCCTTTCCTTTCTTCCTTTCCTTTCCTTTCCTTTCCTTCTCCCCTCCCCCCTGCCTCTTTGTATTTCAGTGTTTTAGCACTAAATCTGTAATGAAAAGAAAAATATTTTGACCTGAAGCCTGGCCAACAAAGCTCCCATTAAGACGAGCATAACATGAGCATAACATTCGGAACCTATCTTCAGCAGCTGTAGAGCTGTTTCTTATGCATTAGAAAACTCTTTGTTTGATATCCTTTCTTTATGCACACAGAAGATCAGTTCTCACTGTTGCTTGCTCCAGGAAAGCGGATTCCAAGGTTTTACCTTGGAAGAGTTTTTTTTCTTTCTTAGTTTCTCCTGTATTTGTGAGATTGGTTGGTAGTTGTGTTCTCATGTTTTACTTTTTCTTCTTGTTGTTGTATGGATGGATACCTTGTTCAGTACCGTCCACTGAAGATGATCAGTTTTGCTTCATGTTTGGGTTATTGCAGTTGAATGCTAGCTACAGTGTTGTGTGAATAGTATCCCAAACCTGTGATTAATTATGATGGTTTTCTGAAATGATCTAGCTCAGTGGTTCTCAACCTTTTCTTCACCACGGACCCCCTTTCAATATCTTCTGTGGCCACGGATCCCCAAGACTTGACTCCAGATTTAAATTGTAACATTTCTTCAAGCCTTTGTGGACCCCCTGTGACATTGCAAATCCCCCTCCCCAGGGATTTGTGGACCACAGATTGAGAACCAATGATCTAGCTTCATAAATTACAATTTGAGATGGCCTTGTTTCATTGAACTATAGATAAGACAGCCGTCATTTCTCCCTGTGGAAATTTCAGATGAAAGATTTAATCCCTTTGAAGTCATGTTACTTTCAAGTCAAGATTGATCCCTCGTGACTTACAGGTTTATGACCATATAGCAACTTTCTGGGTACACCACAGAAGATGGTGGCTTGTGACGTCCTCTTACAGGGTGGTTTGTATGTTTGTTTACCCCAATCTGGTCTGCAACTCAAACTTTCCCAAGTGATCTTCGATCCAAGTCCCTACAATGACCCATTTTTCCCAGTTTTCTGAAACTTAGGAGATTGGCCTTATAGCTGTGCTGTAGGGAAGGGAGGCTCATATTTTTCATGGAACCAGAATTTACATATTTTGCTGACCATAACATGATTTCTTAGGTTTTGGCTTGAGATGCTGTGTGAATCTGGCCATTGTGGTTTATGGGACAGCTTACAGCCATAGTAACTTATTCAACAAATCCCGATTCAAATAAACTGATATAGCTCATTACATAGTTCGTCTTTCTTGTGGATCAGTCATCTATGACAATTCCTTCCTGATGTTCTGGATTTCTCTGAAATGATATATCGATGGGAGGGATAGACGTGATAGGATCACATGTATCCATCCCATCAAGCCCAAAGAAAGTCTGGAATGGTATCGGATTTCCTGCCATAGGCTGGGGGTTGGATTAGAAGACCACCAAGGTCCCTTCCAACCCTATTATTCTATGTTCTAGCGGACGATGGAGCTGCTCTCGGTGGACCGGCCTATTACTTGCCTTATGATCAGCCCCCAAAGTATTTTTTTTGGATATGTTACTTCCCAAACATTTAGAGCATCTGGTGATGTACTGGTGCTTCACCTGAGAAATTGTATTGTAGAAGAACTACAGGGATCAGACAAAGCACCCGTTAGATAAGCAGTAGAATTCTTTTGATTGTGTTTCAAATTGGGACTGTGACTTCCCACACTTTATGGAGTTACCACCAGTAAGTACCAGCAGCCAAAATTACCAAAAAAGGAAGGAGGAGGAGGAGGAGGAGGAGGAGGAGGAGAAGAAGAAGAAGAAGAAGAAGAAGAAGAAGAAGAAGAAGAAGAAGAAGAAGAAGAAGAAGAAGAAGAAGAAGAAGAAGAAGAAGAAGAAGAAGAAGAAGATGATGATGATTTAACTGGGTTTAATTTCTAAGGTTGCATTGCAAAGCTTAATCAAATCCTTTTCTTCTTAACTGGCTTAACCCGGCCACAGCGAAAGGGCTCCGGATTCTGGGATTAAGATTGTATTTGGTGAAAATCCTCCTTTTTTAAATTGTGGAAAGAACAAAACCAACATCAAAGCTCTCCGCCACAAAAACAGGTTGTTGACTCAGTTCTTAGATTTGAAAAGAGGCTCGGCTGCCGCTGAATTATTTTGTTTATCCTGCAGCAGGAAGATAGAAACCTTCTGACTGTCGTTCCCTAATTTAACTTTTGTCTGGTTTGATTTTTATTTATTTTTTATCCTTGGACGTCCTAGTACTTTTGGGACAACTCGGGGTTTTGGTTTTTTTAAGAGGGGGAGGGTCTTCTTTTATCCCACATACTGAAGTTAAGGCTCTTGTAGGGGTTAATGATAGACTGGCATCATTTTTAATATCAATTTGATCATGATCACCTTCTCAGAATTAGACGTACGTTGCAAACTGTAATATGCAGTACAGGTAGTCCTCGACTTATAACAGTTCATTTAGTGACCGTTCAAAGTTACAGCATCACTGAAAAAAGGGACTTACGACCGTTTTTCACACATTAACGACCGTTGCAGCATCCCCAGGGTCATGTGATCAAAATTCAGACACTTGGCAACTGACTCATATTTATGACAGTTACTATGTTTCCGGGGGTCACGTGATCCTCTTTTGTGATCTCCTGACAAGCAGAGTCAATGGGGAAACCAGTATCCCTTAACAACCGGGTTCCTAATTTACCATCTGCAGTGTGTCATGGTTCCGACAGATGAAACTCTTCAAAGAATTTAGAGGCATTGTTTACCTTAAAGAATCTTTATTTGAGCAGCATAGCATCGGCACTAACACAATCAAAGCCAAAAACTGGATTCCCCTCCCCTGAGTACATAGTATCAAAGCACAATTCCCTCCTCCAATTAACAGTCATAAATCACATTCTCCAATTAGTTTGAAATGCAGGCTTTCCCTCCAGCTCTCCAGCCCGCCAATTCTTTATCGTCTCTTATTTCAATAACCTTGGTTCTCACGCTAGGTTCAGTGTTATTATGTCTAGCTAGACTCTCATGCACCTTCCCCAGCATCATCATTGAGTTGTTGTTTCGTGTCCCATCAAAGGTCATCCATTCCTTCCCCAAGGTCATCTCTATCCAGGTAGTCCTCGCCTTACGACCACGATGGAGCCCAAAATTTCTGTTGCTAAACGAGACATTAGTCAAGTGACTTTTCCCCCATTTTATGACCTTTCTGTCCACAGTTGTTAAGTGAATCACTGTAGTTGTTAAGTTAGGAACGCAGTCGTTAAGCTTCCCTGTTGACTTTGCTTGTCAGAAGGTTGCAAAACGGGGATCACCTGAGCCCTGGGTGCTGAAACCATCATAAATATGAACCGTGGGGAAGCCAGATTTGCTGAACAACCGTGTTACTAATGTAACACCTGCAGTGATTCGCTTACCCACGGTGGCAAGAAAGGTCGTAAAATGAGGGCAAAACTCACTTCACTGTCTCACTTAGACACAGAAATGTGAGGCTCACTTGAGGTTGTAAGTTGAGGACCCGCCTGTACGTAGAAAGTCTTCTGCTAAGGATGCTTTTATTCGGAGTCCCAAGCAAAACATCCTCTTCCATCTCTATGTATTTCTGAGAAGGACAACAGAAACCCACCTGTTTCTCTAGTCTGGGGAGGGGGCCGCAGTGAATTTGTAAGTCAAGAATCTATGAAAAGGGGGGCGGGGTCCACATGCACACATGAATGGCTTTATAAAAGCCCTCCCCCCCCGTCCCCAAAGGAAAAGAGAAGAATTAATTGGAGGAGAGAACTTGCAAGCTGTCTTTTCATAACGTTCCTATGGCTTGGTTAAATTCTGGAAGCCCCCAGGGGGGGCTGAATGTTTTCCAGACACAACAACTCCATTGTTCTTGGGGAAAACTGTAACAAATAATGCTTAACAGCAAGTGTGGGGCAGAAAAGCCAAAGGGGGGGGGAGAAGAGGAAAGAACTTCAGCCAGCTTGGGGTCCTAGCTCGAAGAGCATCGAAAACTGTCAGGGACTTTATTGTGTGTGTTTCAACTTTATTTTTTTGCGGGTAGCTGCAAAAAAAAACACCCTAAGTTTTACTCAACAAGCAGAGAATAAGGTAGCCTTTGTTACCTAGACAGATTATAGCTTTCCACCCCCTCCCTCCTTCCTCTTAAAATCTGCTCTTCATAAAAGCTCAGCATGAATGGTGGAATTTCTGACTAGCTGCAGATACTGAGGTGACTTTTATAGTTCTGAAGTAGCTTCAGGGATTTCATCACATGTTTTAAGTTTGAGAAGAAGGGATGGAAAATAGAGATGTATTTTTACTGCGGTGGGGGCAGGGTTTTTTTTCCATTCTCCTTTGAACAGATGTTCCATCTCAATCATATCCAGACCTCGTAGTAGTTGTACCACTCCGCTTTATTTTCCTATGAAGGAAATTTTCTTTCTTTTTTTTTTTGTTGACAATCTAGCATTTCTTTGGAGTCAAACTTCTTTTTTCCCCCTTATATTTCTGCCCTTAAATTTGAATGGAACTGTTCTTAGTCTGTGAGTTAAGAAGAGATTGGACAACCGTTTGTCTGAAATGGTATAGAGCAGGGGTAGGCAACCTTGGCTCTTTTATGACTTGTGGACTTCAACTCCCAGAATTTCTGAGCCAGCCATGGGTATAGAGTTTCCTGCCTGAGCAGGGGTTGGACTAGAGCAGGGCTTTTCAACCTTTTCACCGATTGTACCACTTTTAAGATATGGCAATATTGGAGTACCACCTAGCAAGGTGTCAAAAACTTGGTGACAAAAAAAAAACCTGTTCAAAGTTGCAATTGCACTGAAATGACTTATGACCATTTTTCACACTTATGACCATTGCAGCAACAGGGTCATGTGATTTATATTTGGATGCTTGGCAACTGATTCATATTTATGATGGTCACAGTGTCCCAGGGTCATGTGATCCCCTTCTGCAACCTTTTGACAAGCAAAGTCAATGGCAGAGCTGCTGGTGGCCAAGTGCTAAGGCGGGACTTCCTTCCCTCCCTCCCTTCCCTGCCTCCCTTTTTCTCATTCCCATCTCCTTCTGAAGGAAGAATTTGAACCCCCCCCCATATTTTCCCTCTTCCATATATTGATCAAACAAGGAAAGGCCTCCAGAGACAGAAAAGACAAGCTGCTGAGTGAACTAGCTTAAAAAGGCACTTCCCCTTTAAGAATTAGCTACTGGCTAGAAAGGAAAGTAAGGAGCCCAGCCGGCACTTAAGGAAGAAAAAAAATGTAAGTACTGGCTGCCGGCTAAGGCAGCCTCCCCAAATGGCTCCATTCATAAGTAAAATCTGCAGCTCCAGAGGACTCTCTCACTGTAAGTCTTTGCCTGTGCTGGCTCTTTCCCTCCCCCACTACACTTGGCTAGGCAGGGCTGTGTACCACCTGCCACTCATTAATGTACCACAAGTGGTACGAGTACCACAGGTTGAAAAGCCCTGGACTAGAAGACCTCCAAGGTCCCTTCCAACTCTGTTTTTTGGTTAACTTTTTCTGTTAAGTTAAAAGAAAATAGTATATTTAAAGTATCGTCTATGAAGTTTCTCAATCATCCAGGTCATGATTGTCCCAAAGGTGCTTTTTCAAGAGGCAACTGGACTTTCTTGAAGACTGAAGAAGCTTCTTGGATGACAAGCAAAATGTTTTCAAGGAAAAATAAAGAAAGTCCAGTTGCCTCTTGAAAAAGTGACTTTGGGACAATCAGGTAAAGCTGAAACATTAATTACCTTTATTGACACGCTTGTAACCAGCTGGCCGGTTTTAGTGAACAGTCTGACGGTTTGGATGTCACAGTGCTGGTAGGATTCACATTTAGAGAGATCCTCCTGATTGAGGAAAACTGGTTTAGAAGCAAACCTTTCCTAACAATCTCGACATATTTTTGTGGGGGAATAAGGATGGTGTTGAAATCCTGAACATAATCAGGATTTCTCTCTCCTGTTTATTAGTAAGGAAGACCTAGAATGTTAAGTCTAGAACTTCCATTCCAAGGAAATGAAGTAGCATAAAGTACATAACGTAGACTGAAATTTAGCTTGCTCCAGAAGGTGGGTCTTTTAAAATGAATATCCTAAGAGATCATGGACGGGTCATCCTTGGGGAAAACATTTTTAGGTGTCTAAGATGAAAACAGCCTTCACATCTTCCCCTTTGGCGTGAGGCCATGATTCTTCAGTACAGTGAAAACTCGCGCTAACGATGGTATAAAAATAAATGATAATCCTTTTCAGGTTGTGTGGAAAGTGAGACAGTTGAAATACGGACATGCTGATAACCCATATAAAAATAAGGTGGCCTTGTTGTCCATTGAATGAGTGAAGAGTGGAGGCTAAAACATATAAGAAGGAACGTTTGCTGGAATTGGGTATGTCTAGTTTAATGAAGAGAAGGACGAGGGGGGACATGATAGCGGTCTTCCAATATCTCAGGGGCTGCCCCAAAGAAGAGGGAGTCAAGCTATTCTCCAAAGCGCCTGAAGGCAGGACAAGAAGCAACGGATGGAAACTAATCAAGGAGAGAAGCAACCTAGAACTAAGGAGAAACTTCCTGACAATTAGAACAATTAACCAGTGGAACAACCTGCCTCCAGAAACGGTGAATGCTCCAACCCTGGAAGCTTTTAAGAAGAGACTGGACAGCCATTTGTCTGAAATGATATAGGGTTTCCTGCCTGAGCAGGGGGTTGGACCTGATGACCTCCAAAGTCCCTTCCAACTTTATTATACAATAGATGTGAACTTTGGGCTGCACTTTTTAGAAGAGACGGAGATGGTTGGAGCATCAGTCTAGGACCATATGTTTTGCAATGTAAATTTTAAATTGGTTTGCAGGAACAAGGATGGTTTGGGTGATTCATAGCGATCAGGAAGACGTTCAAAATTGGTCTCCACTGCAGCATTATTTCTTTACGATGAGCTGTGTGAGGATCACAGTGACAGCTCTCCCCATGGGAAGCAATTTTGATGAAAAGGGTGATATGATTATTCCATCATCTTGGTGTTTTCAGAGCTCTTGTTATCACAGCAAATGTGGGCGCTTTGTGTGTGTGTGTGTGTGTGTGTGTGTGTTTGGCACATCTAAGTTAGCCGAGAGACTGGTTGGGGATCAAAGTCTGCATTATTAATGATATTACCTACGCACAACCTTCATTTAAATTAGTGTTGTGTAGGTTTTCCTTGGGAACTTCAAAATGAAACATCCCTGAAGGGATCACCAGACAGTCTCCCTCCAAAAATCAAAATGAAATAAAAAAAAAGAGATGATGATGGAAACAGAAATATGAAGAAGAAGAAAAAAACGGGCTTGAAGGAGAGAAAGGACTTGTATCTGTAAACTGCACTGAGCAACTCCGGGGACAAAACAGCAATTTGTGTTGTTCTGAGTGTGTGGTTGAATTTCCTCACCCTGTTGCACTTTTCTTGACACACACACACCCCTTTTGTTAGCAGTAGGAGTTAGCAAAATCCTGAGCCACTGGACGAGGCCCAGGCAAGGTTAAACCCAGCCAAAGGTGTGACAGACCCAGGTAAGCCACAAGGAAATTCATTATGCATGTCCTGATAGGCTATTACAACCACACACAGCTGAATATGGACCCTGTTGTGTTTCTTTTGTAGCCTGTTGTGAGCCATTTCTCTTTCGGGGTCCTCAGTGCTCTCGGAGTTTGGTGGTTTTCTTGCTGACTTTTCATGACCCAACTAGGTAACATCATCAGTGCAAAACGCCACTCCCTTCTAGCACTGATGATGTTACCCAGTTGGGTCATGAAACGTCTGCAAGAAAAGCACCAAGCTCAGAGAGCACCCAGGACCCCTCATTTCAGCCCTCAGCTACAGATATTCTCTTCCATCAGTGCCATTTCTCTATTGGTGAATGAGCTGCTTAAACGAGCAGCTCTGTTGTAGGAGATCTTCATAAACAGATATCTGAAACCAAAGGTTTCACCCAGGACCACCTATGTGGGTGGACCCCCAATCCTACCCCCAAATCTTACAGGGCCACTTGTGTGGCACCTCCAATTTTTAAGATGATAGCAAGGAAAGATTACCCAGTACTTGAGAAGCAACCATGCTACCTATCATTAATTGAAGCTTAAATGCCGGCAGAACTAAATTAAATTTAGGTTTTGTCCCATTCCACCCGTTTCTTCAACCTGCCTATATTTGGGAACGTTTTTCTGGGACCGTTCTCCAAAGCGTACCAGTCTCCAGGCGTTTTTCCATCTGCTGCTTGAGCTAATGTTCCATAACCTATTTCTGGGTTTGCACCTCCGATGAGCTATAAAAACTGCCTTCTCCTCGCCCCCATCTTCTGATCTCCCAGAGGGTGTGTTTTTCTTTTCTTTTCTTTCATATTTGGGAGACTTTTGCACCATCGTCTGCTGTCCAAGTCATGAGACCCAACGCAAGCTGTATGTCTTCTTTTATGAGGCAGTAATTTGGAACATTGTGGGTTTTTTTGTTTTTTGTTTTTGAAAAGGCTTTTCTGTACATAGTGATAGAGCATTTCATCGTGTGTTCCTTCTAAACTGAACTTGCTAACTTACGAAGGAGGAGGATGAGCGGGAGGGCTAGGATAGAGGGAAATATATATATATATATATATATATTCCTTTGATCTCAGCAGAGATGGGAAAAGCCTGTTCTGTTGAGGCTTTTGGCTAACAGAACAAACAGTGTTTAGAATTTAACTTTGCTTAATTAATTAGTAATTCTGTTTAATGCCGTCTGATCTCCATCCAAAAGGTATTCTGAAGCTTGGAAAAGTGAACATCAAAGTAGGCTGGGTGAAGATGGTCAAGTATGGCATTTAATCTTAGCTGCTGCTGTTGATGAAACGTTACCAGCCCGGCCACTAATTAGAAAGAGAAACGATTGTCTGCGATATAAATTCATCAAGCTATTTAGTGCAAAGAATTACGTTAGGTGCCTGAGCTAGTAGTGAAGTGATATAATTGCTAACTAATAGCAGTTAAGAGCTGCCATATGGTTTGGCGATATCTGTCAATGTTCTTTTCCAGTGCGTGTGTGAAGGGGAAAAAAAAAAGATATGTAGGGGTTCTAAAGTTAAAAAGTGGGCTATTTTGGCTGAATTAATGATCAATGCAAACAGAGAGAACGTTATTAATTCTTTATGTCTTCTCGGTATGATTGCCTTGTCTTCTTTTGACTGTCCAAGTCAAATAAATTATTCAGATTGAGAAAGGTGAGGGTCAGAGATTGGCCGGTTGGGATCAGCTGACAAAATGCTCAAAGAGAGAGAGAGAGATACTCCATGTTTTGGTTGAAGTGTAACGTGCTATCAGCTATGCAGAACTCATGGGAGATGGTAGCCATATTTGTCTGGGAAGCACAGAGATTAGTAAAAAAAAAAAAGCAGTCTTGTAGAGGCATAATGCTTAATTGTCATTTGTTCTCCATAGTTCACCTAGCACATCAAGCCATAGTTTGCTTAATTAACTGTAGATTCCTTCAGTGGTGGGATTCAAATATGTGAATATTTGAATATTCTATTCTAGTCTAGTCTAGTCTAGTCTAGTTCTATCCCTATCCCTATCCCTATCCCTATCCCTATCCCTATCCCTATCCCTATCCCTATCCCTATCCCTATCCCACCCCACCCCACCCCACCCCACTCCACTCCACTCCACCATTATTCTATCTATACCACACCACACCATACCATGCCATACTATCTATAATCCTGAATGTAACATTCTACAAAGGCTGGTGTTGTTATGACTTTGGGCACAACTCAATAGTACAAAATGCAGATTGACAATACGGTCATGGAAGCGTCTCTTTGTACACACCTTTTTGTGGGGCCTGGTTCTCTAATAACAAATAGATGTTATTAATTAACCAACAGATAATCTGGAAGTATTCTTGTACCAATTAGCCTCTTTAATGCAAGAGTCCTGTTTCACCGTGTTTGAAATGTAATATTTCTTGGCCTTGTTCCCTTTTGTTGCATTTCCAGTTTCGGATAGAAAAGGAACATTGTGCTGTGGCGTTGGAGGCACACACTTCCTAATTAGCAGCAGAGAGAAGAGGGCCTGTGAAGAAGCAAATGAGACATATTTTCAAAGATGTAATCCTCGTTCAGTTGAAAATGAGAACCAAAAGCCTTAGTTTTAGATAATATGATAGTTTCATTTTTATTCCCCCCCCCTTCACTTTTCTGGACTAAGGAGTAAAAACTGTCCACGAATTTGGGTTTGCTTACGCCAGTTTTGGTAAATTCAGAAATTGCCCCCATTTCCCCCCCCCCAAACAGGCTTCTTAAGCAGGAATTTAATACATCGACCTAACTATCCCCCAAATTAAATGTCTCAAGCAAGCTGGTATTTGTTTTCCAAAATGTTCCTTTGAAAAAAGAAAAAAAGAAAAATACTTGGTGGAACAAGCTAATTCATCTGCTTGAGCAGGGGGCTGGACTAGAAGACCTCCAAGGTCCCTTCCAGCTCTATTCTATTCTAACATCAGTGCTTGATGATGATGATCAGTACAGCACTGATGATGTTACCTAGTCGGGTAATGAAATGTCACAAAGCTCAGAGAGCACCAAGGACCACAGTTCAATTCTGACCTAGACATTCTCTTCTATTGGTTCATCTAATGCATAGTTATTCCCACAAGTCTCAAAATCATGCCATTTTTTTTCCAATTGCAGACCTGAGGTGTTTGGTCTCCCGGATGCATTTGTGTTCATTGTGTGCACGTGCCTGGGGGGGGAAAAAAGATATTTTTCCAGAAGTGATCTTGCCCACGGATCTGTTTTGAACTGCTCTTGAGTTGACAATTAGGATCCTTGATGATCTCCCTTTTATGTAAGATAGCAATCTCGCCTAGACAAATGTAATATTGTTGGCAAGGATTTGGCTGGAAGATCACACGGCACCCAGCTGAACATTTTGCCTTGTGGTTTTTCTTGGGTTGTCGCGCTGCCAATCTTAACTCTTCCCGGCCATTGTTCGCATTTTTCTTTATAGATGCTTTCAGGGCTTTTCTGTTGTGTGTGTGAGAGAGAGATGTGAGCAGATCTCTTTAATTGTCCTGTGCTGCTTCATATGCATAGAAACGGACCGCTGAAGGGCATATAGCCTAAAAGCACTTAAATTTTCTGTATTTCAGTTAAACACGTGTTAAAACAAAATTTGTTTGCCTCAAGCCAAAATTGCTATCCTTTGATATTTTCCCCCTATCCTATCTACTCCAAAGACTGAGCAGTTTGACTGATGCAGTGATCTTTCATCCTAGGCAGCCTGTTTATTTACGTATGTACGTGTTTATTTAAAAGATTCATATAGCTGTCCGTCTTAAGTTATCTGGGCTGCTTTTGAAGGGGGCTTTAAAGAAATAGATCTATATTCCACAAATGGTGATGCCTTTTTTCATTTATGGAAAAGCTGTATCTGTAGTTGTGACCAGCCTAGAAAATTGATAAAGATGCCAGGGAATTTGTAGAAGCCTGGCACTCTTGACAAATCAGCCATCAAGGGACACATAGACATTAACAACATACTGGAGGCTAGGGGACTGGAGGTTAAAACATATAAGGAACGGCTGCTGGAATTGGGTAGGTCTAGTTTAATGAAGAGAAGGACTAGGAGAGACAAGATAGCAGGGTTCCAGTATCTCAGGGGCTGCCATAAAGAAGAGGGAGTCAAGCTATTCTCCAGAGCGCCTGAAGGCAGGACGAGAAGCAACGGATGGAAACTCATCAAGGAGAGAAGCAACCTAGAACTAAGGAGAAACTTCCTGACAGTTAGAACAATTAACCAGTGGAACAACCTGCCTCCAGAAGCGGTGAATGCTGCAACACTATACGTTTTTAAGACGAGATTGGACAGCCATTTGTCTGAAATGGTATAGGGTTTCCTGCCTCAGCAGGGGGTTGGACTAGATGACCTCCAAGGTCCCTTCCAACTTTATTGTTGTTGTTGTTGTTGTTGTTATTATTAATTATTAATTATTATTATTATTATTATTATTATTATTATTATTATTATTATTATTATTATTATTATTATTATTATTATTATTATTATTATTATTATTATTATTATTATATGCAAAAAGAAACAAAAAGACCCCACGCACCTTTCCACCACCAATCAGCATCCAGATCAGCATGAGATTAACTCCAAGGTTAACATCAGACCAACAATCAAGTAAACCAGGGGTCCTCAACTTTGGCAACTTTAAGACTTGTGGACTTCAATTCCCAGAATTCCTCAGCCAGCAAAGCAAAGCTGGCTGAGGAATTCTGGGAGTTGTAGTCCACAAGTCTTAAAGTTGCTAAGGTTGAGGACCCCTGAAGTAAACAATACCCCAATCCAGAAACTGCCAGAGAAACCAATAGCAAACAGCCCAACAAAAACCACCCTCACCAACACTGACAGAGCAAGCCACCAGAATATAAAATGACAGCAAACCACACTCCTCACTAGCACTGATGATGTTACCTAGTTTGGGTAAGAAACGTCTGCAAGAAAACAAGTCATGATTTGCTTGTGACCATATATGAGTCTGTGGGCAACTAACAGAATAAGAAAACAACAGATTTGGAAGGGACCTTGGAGGTCTTCTAGTCCAACCCCTTGCTCCAGCAGGAAACCCTACATCATTTCAGGCAAATCACTGTCCAATCTCTTCTTACAAACCTCCAGTGATGGAGCACCTACAACTTCTGGTGGCAAGCTGTTCCACTGATCAATTGTAGGAAGTTTCTCCTTAATTCCAGGTTGTTTCTCTCCTTGATTAGTTTCCATCCATGGTTTCTCGTCCTGCTTTCAGGTGCTTTGGAGAATAGAATTCTTACTGGACATCTGACTAGTTATGGGGCTGCTGTTTTCTGACACTTGGTTTGCAAGTACGTGAGAGAGACAGAAAGGGGGAAAATATTGGGAAAAGTGACGTTGCTCTGCCTCTTCAAATACAGAATTACAAGTAGCTCCAGCGACAAAATTGCAGGCCAAGTGGAGAAGAGATCTTTGCCTGCACACCATATTAAAACATATGTCCAAGACGTTTATATGGCAAGCTTTTCCTTCCCCGTCATCTTTCTGATATTCTTTACTTTTCTATTTGAAGGATCTAATTTGTCACAGCATAGTTTTTAACCTGCCAGAATGTGTTATTTTAATGATTTATTTATCTTTCCGAATGTAGAGACAGATTATGCTGCAGAGCTTAGAGCCAAGAGCGTTTATTCTCTTTTAGACTTCTTCTCTGCTCGTCCTTACCTTGCCCTCACACAGAAACTTAATTTAAGGCTGATGAAGGATAAAATATAACTTGTGTTGATGCATAACATTAACCCATAAAGCAGCTTGTTTGTTTGAAGGATTTACTGCAATGTGTGAAGCTAGCCATTGTGGCTTTTAGTTCTATGTGCAAACCAAAGCACTGTGGCATTAAGATTTCTTTTAAAAAAACCCGATTTAGTTTTATGTGTGGACTGGTTGATGCTTTCTGTTGGCTTTGATCGAGAAACGAATGTGTTCCTGCAAGTTGTAACAAGTCCATTCTCTTAGCAGAGAATTACTTTAATACTTCCTCTTTTTTTTTCTTTTTTAAAGTTCACTTTTGTTTTACCTTTGTGTGTATTTTTTTTAAAAGCTCATTTTTCTTCATCCGGAGGGCATTTCCGTAGAGAGTAGAGTCCTTTGTCGATATTGTAACCTGTTAAATCAAATTATATTTTGGATGTCAAAGTTAGGGAGCTACTATTCTCAGTAGAACTCCGTGTAAAATTCATGGTTGTACCATGTTGTTGAAAAAGAAGCCAAAATTGAACATACTTGACAAATATGGGTTTTAACAATGAGATCCCTGGCACATCAGATGATTAAGCATGAAACCACAAATAGATTCTGTGTCACGTTCAGAAGAAAGCTCTCTGGGTGGCTATTTCGAATGTTTTGAGGTACAAACAGTTTGCACTGGAAAATGCATCTCTCAATAAGAGTTAAACTGGGCTCCATGCTGGGAAAAATGTGTTCTATGTCAGAGTTAGAACAAAACTCTAAAAGGTTTGTTTCATGCTTAGCATGCTCAACACGTCTTTTTTGCACTCGGAGCAAGGCTAAGCTACCGTGTTTCCCCGAAAATAAGACCAGGTCTTATTTATTTTATTTTATTTTATTTTTGCCTACAAAAGAGGCATCAGGTCTTATTTTTTTTTGGGGGGGGTGTCTTTTATACTCACCTCCGGCACTGACAGCCCTGCCCAGCAGGTCCACGTCTTCTGCGGCTGAAGGAGCAGCTTCATTCTGCAGTTGCATTCCGGCCTCCATTTTGCAGTCGTGCCTTTCCGGAAGGCCTGGGACTGAGAAATGCAGGCCTGGCTGCAGAAGACGCCGCAGAAGAAGTGGGCCGGTGAGGAGAGGCCTGGCTGCAAGGTAAGTGGGTGTGGCGTGTGTGGGGCAGATTCACACCCCCACCCCTGCCGTAGCTTGATTTGTAAGTCTGTGCCTCGCCCCCAAACTAGGGCTTATTTTGGCGGTAGGACTTATACTAGACCCACCCTCAAAAATCAAACCAAGGCTTATTATCGGGGTAGGTCTTACTTTCGGGACAACCTGGCATTTTGTGCATCCCTACAGCTAAACTCAACCCAACATCTAGAGCGTTCTCCTTAACTCTGCCTCTCTCTTTTGCTCCCAGTTGCTCTCCCTCCAGAAAAGACAGACGGAGCTTGCAGCGGTGATGAAAAAAAAGCTGAAAAGGAAACTGAGGTCCGCCCAAATGCCAAGAAGCAGCTAAAATTTGAGGTAAACGCACGTCGTCCTTTTGTTAGGGCAGCCAGTTGCTCTGAGATCTTCAAAAGATGCCGTTCCCATCCAATTTGACTCCTAATCGGCTCCACATTAGTGGTTTCGCAAATGCAAGCGTCGTTCAAAACAGCGATGCTGGTCTTCTTCCAAACATTTGGGGAGTGTTCTGAGGTCAAGACAGCTCTGGTTTGCGCTTGGAACCCTTCCAGGAGAGTTGGAACAACATCAGAACGCTTCCAGAAAGGATGAAATAACCCATTTTTGAACTTGAAACGGCATTTGGAGTCTTGAAATGTTTTGTCTTTGAAACGTTTCACAAGCCTCCTTCAATGCATGCCCTGTTTTCCTGGAAGATGGAAGACGCTTCAAGGGTTCAGAGAACTGCTAGCTTTCTGCCCTATTTGGGAGCGCATAATAAATATTGTGGAGGATTATATTGTGTGTATGCGGTTGCAAAGATCCGTATCCTGGAAAAGGACAGATTTGGAAAGAATTGGAGGTGACCCAATAATCATGCTTTCTTCCTCCATCTCCTGCTGTACATATAAGAGGCCACCATGCTAGCAGTTGAATCGTGCTTCAAAAATGACCATGAGGCAGCAACTACTAGTACAAGGGAGAGCTTAGTTCAGGCGATGGGCAGACCTCTCCATTGATAGGTTGTTCTATCATCATATCTCAATCTGCTTCTTGAGGGTGGTTGATTGACTTTACTTAATTAGGAGGCCAGACCTGTGAAGAATCCAAGTTGAAGAATCCATGGGGCAAGCAGAGTTTGCTCTCAAAGTTCAAAAACTTTGCAACTCCCAGGAAGATTATTCCAGCTTTTGTTTACAAAAGCATCTTGAGCAACCGAAAGAATAACAGAATAACAGAGCTGGAAGGGACGTTGAGGTCTTTTACTCCAACCACCTACTCAAGTAGGAGACCCTTACCATGCTGGACAAATTACTCTCCAATCTCTTCTTAAAAACTTCCAATGTTAGAGCACCCACAACTTCTGGAGGCAAATTGTTCCAGTGATTAATTGTTCTCATTGCCAGGAAATTTCTCCTTAGTTCTAGGTTGCTTCTCTCCTTGATTAGTTTCCATCCGTTGCTTCTTGTTCTGCCTTCAGGTGCTTTGGAGAATAGGTTGACCCCGTCTTCTTTGTGGAAGTCCCTGAGATATTGGAAGGCTGCTATCATGTCACCCCTCGTCCTTCCTCAGACTAGACATACCCAATTCCTGCAACCGTTCTTCGTATGTTTTAGCCTCCAGTCCGCTGATCATCTTTGTTGCGCTTCTCTGCACTCTTTCTAGAGTTTCAATATCTTTATTACTTAAACACTTTAATTATAGTGGGGCATGTGTGTTTATGTGAAGTTTCCCCAGTTATGTCCCATGGAATAATTACAGTTGTGAATTAAGCTCTAGATTCATGCCCAATTGGCTTGCAGCACTGGCTGCCCTTAGCTGATCTGGAAAAGCTAAGCAGGATCAGACTTGATCAGGACCACCAGGAGTGTAGACTTGACTTGAGAAGCTGGAAAAAACAACAAATTGAAAACAAAACAAAACACCCTGCATAGCTCATTCCAGGAAATCACTAGGAATCAAAGTTGGTTCAAGGGAAACCTTTTATTTGGTGTGTTCTTGTGTGTGTAGTAGTTCCATGAAGTTCCATGAGCTCATATGAGGAGAACTTTCTCAAGTGCCAACCAAGCACCAGGGACGCCAACTGTGGCAAAATTTAAATATATTATTATACATATTATTCTTATGTCTCATGTATTGGCATTAATGAATCTTCTCTGCTGGCTGTCATTACGCTTCTTTCTCTGAGTTTCTGTTTTCTTACCTTCTTGCCAAAGGTGATCAGCGTGTTGTTGCTGCAAAATACACAGATAATGCTGGGAGTAAACAGAGCCAATTACAAGTACCTAAGTGATCTAATTCTCCTCCTTGATATAAATTCAGCTAAGTGGACAGATTAAGAGTCTTCGGAGGTTGGTGGTGATCTTGCCAAAATTGTTCCAGGACTGATAACTGAAGTTGGAAAAGAATAGGCTTTCATCTTTACTTCCCCCCCCCATGCCTCCTTGATTGCTCTTTCAAAATAGAATTAGTGAATCAAACAGAGAGACATCCTTGAGAAAACGGATTTTTCATGTAGCTTCATTGATATCTAACACAGTCAATGAGGTTTCTATGATTCAAGTGGCTTTAAGATTCCTTCCTTCCTGCTTCCCTCTCCTTCCTTCCTTCCTTCCTTCCTTCCTTCCTTCCTTCCTTCCTTCCTTCCTTCCTCCCTTTCCTTCCTTCCTTCTTCCCTCTTCTTCCTTCCTTCCTCCCTCCCTCCCTCCCTCTCTCCTCCCCCCCCCACATACACACCTCTTATTCACAATTGTTGATAAGAAAGACAAAAAAACTCTGGATAGTGGACTTGGCAGTACTTGGAGATAGCAAAACAGAAGAGAAACAACTGGAGAAAATCCCAAAGTAGAAACCCTTGCAAATAGAAGTATAATGAATGTGGCAAAAGAAAGCAAAGATAGTGCTAATAATAAATTGGTGCCTTGGTTCAATCCTGAAACATCTGGAGCACCACTTGAACGTCATCATCGGCACTGACAAATTCGCCAGTCAATTGCAAAAGGCAGCTTGACCTGGATCAGCTTCCGTCCTGTAACGTTATCTTTAACACCACCAAAGAACAACATCTGCCTATCCCAGGTCCTCGGGAAAGGACGATAGGTGGATAAAAAGGACAAATCCGGCCTAAACATCTGTCTGACCAACCACAATGATGCACATTGCTGATTTCTATCTCTGGGTTGTGCAAGGGGTCTCCTCCTTTGAGAAGTGTAGAGATAGGTACGTGCACGTACCACCGGCTTGCATTTGAGATCAGAGCTCCTCAGAGGCGCAAGGAGCACACAGGAGAGGCTTTCATTTTATGACAAGGCACCCAGGAGTCTGAAATACGACAGTCAAGAGGTCTAAATCGGAGGCGGCGGTGGCTTTTAAAGACGCTGAGAATGTTTGTGTAATCTGAACCTCCACTTCCACAACTGTGTAGGGGTCTTTTGGCAGCTTTCAAGCCGGGGTCTGTAACAAGCAAGAGACGGCTGCCTTTGAACTCAGCGGGGGAAGTGGGGGCTTCACCGTTAACTGCTGTAGGGAATTGGTTTCAAGTCAGCAGATCAAGGAGGCATTTCAGGCCTTCCATCCTGCCAGAGCTATTTGGAACTGTTTATTTTCCTTGAGTGCAACCGCTTTTCTTTTAATTGCCCCCATGCCTTGCTTGGCTCCCCTTGACTCCGATCACGCGAGTTCCACAGAAGTAAGGTGAGGAGGGTCCTTGTAAAGTCTGAGGTGAGGCGTTGGATTGAAGTGGGGTTGGTTGTGCAAACAGTTTTTTCCTCTTTGGAAACACAAGACTGAACTGGAAAGTCCCTCATTCAATTCTTACCTTAGCCAGGTAAAAACACCAGGCGTCCTTTCACGATCCTTTCGTGGCAGTCCTCCATGTACAGCAGTCCATTTAGTGACCGTTCAGAGTTACCACGGCTTATGAAAAATGTGACTTAGGACCATTTTTCACATCCTTATGGTCACGTGATCAAAACCCGGACTCTGGGCAACTGACTCATCTTTGTGATGGTTGCCGTGTCCCACCGTCATGCCATCCCCTTTTGCGACTTTTTGACAAGCAAAGTCAGTGAGTAAGCCACTTAGCAACCATTTTACTAACTCAACAACTGTAGTGGTTCACTCCTTTACTCGAGTTGGTCTTTGTCTTCTTGGATACAAGATTTGAGTTTTAGCTCTTCTCAGGCATCCCCAGACTGTGTTCCAAAATGGCGGCCGGACGTCGCTGTCAAAACCCAAACTGAGAAAATAGTTTCCATGATATGTCTCAGACTTCGGCCATTTTTTTATTTTTTAAATGCAAGTAGCTCTCCAGTGACGATGACAATTGACCCCAACATTTCTGTTGTTAAGCAAGACATTTGTTAAGTGGGTTTTGCCCCATTTTACAACCTTTCCTGCCGCCATCATTAAGCGAAGCACCGAAATTGTTAAGCTAGCAACCCGGTTCTTAAGTGAATCTGGCTTCCCCATTGACTTTGCTTGTCAGAAGGCCACACATGGGGATCACAGGACCCCGGGATCACTGCGACCGTCATAAATACGAGTCAGTTGCCAAGCGTCTGAATGTTGGATCATGTGACCCTGGGGATGCTGCAATGGTCATAAGTGGGGAAAATGGTTATAAGTGGTGGGATTCGGCCGGTTCGCACCAGTTCAGCAGAACCAGTAGCTAATTTTTTGTTGCCCAGGCCCAGAATGGACTTCCAGAAGCAGCATCCACACAGAGAACCGGTTGTTCACATATTTGAATCCCGCCACTGGTTATAAGTCATTTTTTTCAATGCCGTGGTAACTTTGAAGGCTCATTAAATGAACTGTTGTAAGTTGAGGACTGCCTGTATATGTTTTATTTCGTGTCAGGCTCCAGTGACTCAACATCAGGAGAATCTTTGAACGTGTCATTGCCAGAAAGGATGACCGATCAGAAGGCTAGAATTCTTTGGCTTTGCATAAAGTGTTGCCTAAAGCACATTCTCTTAACATCCTTGATTTACAGACTTCCTACCAAGAGGCCTTATTCGCATTGCTGGGCCTTAAAACCTTTTAAGGTTTCAATCTAAATCAACTTGTACAGAATTCGATCGAGCAGCTCGGAGGGCTGTTGTTGTTTGGATTCGGACGCCGTGGTGTTTTTCGTGGGCCAGAAGCGAGGATGAGCAGGAAGGCTACCTTTAAAATCCGTGGGTGAAAAGAGTTTTTCCAACGGATGGATTTGGGGGACCAGTTTGTAGCAACGTTCACGTTTCATGCTGTAAATCTCTTCCCCTTTCTCTTTAGATTAATTGGCTTGTTCTTTCTCTCTCAAACTGGAGGATCTGGCTTCCGATTTCTAAGCGGTTTTGCAAGTAGCTTTCACAGACTTCTCCTGGGCGCTTAAGGAAACTGAAAATGTTTCAAACTCAGCAGGAAACTTGGCTCAAGGGAATTAGGTTAAAAAGCTCTATTCAACATCTTCTTTTTGCCCAATCCGAGAACAGCTGACGCATCGTCCCTAAATATGATTGCCGTTTTGGAGAGGAAAAAGGGAAGCTGACACGTCTCATTTGAAGTTGTAACATTTTTTTTTAAAAAATAAATAAATCTATAAGACACTTTCTGGAATTAGGGGTATAAAAACCAGAGGTATTGTTTATGTGGGTGGCCAATAAAATTTAAAAATAAATAAAAACAAATAAGTAAAAATACATGACCTGGTTGGTGGTCTTGAGCAGACATTTTAGGAAATGAATATTGTATTAGACGTGGAAGGGAGAGGAGTAACTTACAACTCGGTTTCAATGCTGCGTCTCTACCTTGCCTTTATTTTCAGCTGGTGAAAATGGGTGTGTTGTTTCCAAAATGGGTTCCAGACTGGCGCCGAAACCAGTAAAGACCACCAGACACGAGGCATGATATTTTCAGCTTCTTTTATTGGAATACTCCAGTAAAAGGGTCTCAGCAGCTAACGGAGTCAAGACCCCGAACAATGCACAAATAGAAATTTTATACAGTTATAATTAAGGAAGTTAACACCCTAAGAATCCATCATTGGTTCCTTAACACATGTTTCTTTTGATTGCGTTATTCATTGTAACCACACCAGTCATGGCTCCATCAATAATCATCAACAGGCATGACCAATGCTCTCAGAATTATGCCTTGAATAGTCTTCAAGGACAGCCCTAATGAAAGAGTCTAGATTATCTGTTTCTTGCAGGCCCTTTGAAGCCGCACACAGCCTAATCACTTTCTCAACCATCTCTGCTAAAAAAGGGAACCTTAAGAGATTTTTCCCTTGGAAAAGCATCTTCAAACAAAGCATGTTTTAGATAACAACTAGCCTTTTTGTTTTGGTTAACCGTATGCACCTTCACGCTTGTGTGTTCCTTAGGAATTGCAGTGTGATGTGTCTGTTGAGGAAGACAACAGGCAAGAATGGACCTTCACTCTCTATGATTTTGACAACAATGGCAGAGTCACCCGTGAGGTAAGTCAAGTTACACACAAAAACCGCACACGGTAAAAAAAAAACATTGGCGAAGAAAATTGAGGAAAAGGTAGGTTGTACATGTAATAAATCAATATATTTCTAGCTCAGGAGAGCATGAATTTTACATATTGATTTTCTTTAGGACCACTGATTTATTTGCTGCAGGTTTTTGAGATAAATCTGTGCAGCTCACTCATCCCTGACAGTAAGGTTCTCCAAACTTGGCAACTTTTAAGATTTATGGATTTCAACTTCCAGAATTCCTCAGCCACAGGTCTTTAAGTTGCCAAGTTTGGAAACCCCTGTTTTATGGAATGTTTTTGAGATTATATATTTTGGACGTTTTTCATAGGAACTACAAGTGACCCGTGTACCACCGTGTTATGAGTTCAAAGATCTTTCTCTCTTCAGCTAATCCAAGTGGGAGACTTCCTGCTCAAATGCATGTCTGCATACCAAGTAGTAATAGTTTGATATCTATCATCATATGGAGGATTCATCTGGAATAGCGTTGCATTGGCAATGAGATGGAAAATCTACCTTTAGCATTAATTTGATCTGTGGATCAAACTCTCCTCCACAGAACTGGTTCATGTTCGTTGAAATCCTTGCCTGTATTTGCAATTCTGAATGAACATTTATTACTATTAACTAATTAATTAATACACATTAACAATATGTAGTATGGCTGTATTATTATTTATCCTTATTATCTTCTTTATTCCCCTCTCTTACTGGTTTTATGATTATGATTCTTCTTCTTCTTCTGTTGCTTTGCACGTACACTGAGAGTTTCGGCACCGGAGACAAATTCCATGTGTGTCTGATCACACTTGGCCATATAAAGTATTCAATTTGATTCAATATAAACCCAACTTTTTAATGGTTCTGCTTTTAGAATCCTTGCAGTAGAATTCTTTGCTGGTTTTTGTTTTCGCAGTTGGCATTGTTTAATGTCAAGGATTAGCGCTGTCCGTGTATGTGTGTGTGTTTAAGGAACATTTTAAAAGTGTGAATTTGGAAAGCGATAAACATCTGAGACAAATTATTCCTTAAAGAGAGTGTCAAGAGCACCCTTTGCAGATATAAAATTCTTTCTGGCTCCTCCAATTGCCGTAAGAACCAAGCCAATAAAATAATAAGCGTGATCTTTGAACGTTTTTTTTTCAGCTGGACCGATAATCATATTTATCACGAGGAGGGATCTAAGATGCAAAGAGTAAGACTTTGCAAAGTGTAAGATTTTGCTGAGGCTTACATGCTTTATAGATTTAGAAGTGGCAACACCCGTTAGCCGTAAAATGCATCAAATTTTCAGGCCAAGCTTTTTGCTCAATATTTCCAGCTTCTTCCATCAGTCTGGGCTTAACCTTGCACTTGAAATAACAAATACGCCGTTTATTCCTGGAATTGTTTCTCTGCCACTTTGTCTGTAGGCTATTTCGTTTTGGTAGTGTGTTATACCGGCAACTCACACAATGACAAGGTGAGAACGCAGAATTCCTGTGGATTCAGCAAGGCCCGGGGGAAGGGGGGAGGAACGGAAATTTCCTGGGCTAGGAGAACAGCGAAGCTTAGCCAAAGTGTGAAGTGTGTTATTTTTGATGTGGTGAATTAGAGAGCAAAACCGGCATTTCAGAGAGAACTGAGTGTTGTTCTTTGTGAATAACTTAGTGGACGCCCTATAGCTTTAAGGCCTTTCTTGAGGAGGTCTGTGTTAATAGACCTTCCGAAGAGGTGAAGAGAGATACAGTACCAAGAGGATGTAAAAGAAAGGAGAAATGAATATAGAAAGAGAATAGACTCATTTCTGCTTCCCCCCCCCCTCCCCACATTCAAGGTTTTTATTTTTATGGGTTTAAGCTATCAAACGGCTTTGGATAAGAAAGAGAGAGAGACAATCCAGCTGTTGTGTTTGAAGTCAAGACTGAAGAAAGATGTCTCTGGGATAGATGAATGCAGAACGTTGGTGCAAAACTATAATTACATTAGAAGGGAATTCATGTATTTCTGGAATTATTTTTCACACGGGGAGGCTTTTAATTAGCCCGCCTTATTGAGCTTAGAGGTTTTACATCTTAAAAGGCCCTTTTCTTTTAAATGTTAAGTGTCCGGTATTTTTCAGGGAACTGCACATGGACAGTAACTAGGATGGTTTCATTAGATGGTTACCAGTTTTTTTTAAAATTTACCAGGATTTCTTAGAACACTCACAACAAGTGCATTCAAATGCAGCGTTTAACACAGGGATAACCATTATTCAGGAAGTAGAGCCACAAATTTTCTGCTTGGAGAGGATGGAGTAGAGATTGGGTTTTTTTCCTTCTTTCTTTCTTTTATAAAATACGTTAAGCCTTCTTTAGGGATTGTGGACTATTTCTGAACCTCGCCTACTTCAAACCCTGCTGCCAACTTTTAGCAGTTGTGAAGCAAAAAAAAAAAAACCCCATCCTGATTTAATGCAGAAGAAACTTGGGGTTATTTATACACCTCTTTCATTGGCAAAGTTGTCTGCAGAGACTTGCTCCCTGTTAAAATTACCTGGATAATGTATTGAACATGCTTTCCTCAATTGCTGGATTACAACAGTAACAATATAGACACCGCTTCCTTGCACTGCACTAATATAGGTAATTCTCAACGTACGGCCACAATTGAGCCCAAAACTTCTGTTGTTGTTAAGTGAGTTTCCCCCCATTTTATGACCTTTCTTGCCATGGATGTTAAGTGAATCACTCCGGTTGTTAAGTTGGTGACACGGTTGTTAAATGAATCTAGCTTCTTCATTGACTTTGCTTATCAGAAGGTTGCAATAGGGAACCATGTGACCCCAGGATGTTGCAACCGTCATATATACACAGCAACGGCTAAGGAAGATGCTGTTGTAACTTCAAACGTTCACTAAATGAATGGCTGTAGTCACTAAATGAATGGCTGTAAGTCAAGGACTATCCGTATTTGAAAAGCATGACTTTGAATATGGCTGAACTCCTACCTCCATCAAAGCTATGGTGATCTTGATCATGATTTGCTGACTGGCATTAGCTGACCTTGACATGACGCTGAAATATGACCCAGGACTTATCATTGATCGTATCTACCACCTTCTAAACCACAATTGTTGTGTGATCCATACCAAAAGAAGAGAAGGGGACAATAGACATGTTGTGGGAATGTGTCTATTTGGGAATGGGAGACCAAGCCATCAGGAATACGATTGTGTTGAGAGCTGGTTATCTAGTCTCTCCCTCTGTCAATTAGTTAGATATTCAGCTGATGCAGACTAAGTGAATTAGACCAGAGTGGAATTCTTTGGAAAATATTTAACCTAAACTCGCAGGTGCCTGATTTTTTTGTAATAATAATAATAATAGTTCTTTGTCGGTTAGTTGTTCCATCATTTAGTAAAATGAGTTTTCATGAGTGCATTAACAGGTATGATTGATGCTTTTAAGGAAGTGAATATATATTGAGGCTATGAATATGTTTCCTTCACTTGAGAAGTGTCTTATATCCTGATAGCTTAAACAGTTTTGGGTGCAAATTAACTGAGCCAGAATCTTTACACAATTGCTCCGTAATTGTAATTTTACAATAGTCTCTATCTTCTGCCTTCCTGGAAACCACCTTGGTTTGAGCTCCTGTGATATTACAAAATATTCATCGCTCTTTGAATTGTAATTGTGGGATTTCAGACTGTTGGTAAGAATTACTCTTTTTTTGTAAAGGAAATAAGAAAACGTGACTACTGGCAGAGTAAACACTATCATTACTGGTGTTTACACATGTATGTTATTCTCTTTCTAGGATATTACAAGCCTGCTTCATACCATCTATGAAGTTGTGGATGCTTCTGTAAATCATTCACCCAGCTCTAGTAAAACTTTGAGGGTTAAGCTCACTGTTGCTCCAGATGGGAGTCAGAAGAAGAGAAGCATCATGCTGAATCACGCTGGTAAGATTTGATTTGGATCTTTCTTCCTTCTCCAACTAAAGTATCATAAGATATTCCTTAGACTGGGGGAGACTCTTTAAGCTGTGTTTGCATGCCATAATAAAAATTGTTCATTTTGGATTTAAATCAATGTAGCTTTTTACAAGCTAAGACATAGTGGTGCGTTGAAGGAAACCATGGGTTAATCAATCCTAGCTTAATGTGATGTGGAATTGCAACCTGTCAAGGAAATTGGTAATTGAAATAGTACATTGCAAAGTTTCCTTAGTGAAATGGACTGAGTTCTCCACTCCAGTCGGTCCGGTTGAAAATATTGGCTTTTTTTTCTTGCTTTCTCTGGCCAAAGTTTCTTTGAACATCTTTCCTGCTTGGGCTTCTTCATTTCAGTCAATCCCTTTTTTTCTCCTCTAAAATTGGAGAATATTTTCAAGAGGTCTGCTAAAATATTTCCTGCCTTTGAGGCTGGATGCAAAGAAATGAATCTGTCTACCTATTTTTCACCAAGAAGAGATGTGCCCTTTTTAGTTGGACTGTGCCAGAAAATCAATGAGAGGAAGTAACCCTCTCTCTCTCTCTCTCTCTCTGTGTGTGTGTGTGTTGTGGAAGCAGATCTTCAAAGCTCAAGGCATCGAGTAGAGAGCAAAGCTGGGGAAGAAGCAAGAAGTTGTGACAAGAAGCCAAGGGCTTCCCTCAGGTAAACTGGAACAAAATGTTTTATCTCTCTCTGGAGAAATGTCGTGCTAGATAGCCTTGGATTTAAGCATTCAGTTTAGCACTTCTGAAAGGAGGGGGCCCTTTCAAACAATGCCGTGCCCAAGATATGTTTCCCCCATAGGATGTCCCACATTAACAAGGATGGTCCCATTAACAAGGATGGTCCCATATTAACATGGCACGGTTCAGAAGCCTGGAACAAGGAAGGGTTGAACCTATCAAATTATTGATGTTTGATATCTGTTTTGGCCTTAGCCCATTTGATGGAAAATAAAACTGTCTCCAACTCCCCACCACTAAACATCCTTCTTGTTAACGATATGCGTGAAATGAATTGAAATGTTAGAATTTTAATTTTAAAAGACCAGCAAAAACGAACACCAATAATTGCAAAGTTCTGCAAAGTATAGCCAGGCTGCAAACATTTTGCAGTAAAGAATTTCTCTGGTAGTTTCTCATCTTTGTTACATTTTTCGCATAATATCAATAATATCAGCTTTAGAGTACTTTTCTAACCAAAACATACCTTAATTGCATTTGCACTTAATATCCAAATTTTAATTTCCCATCAGTGTTCAAAATGCCTCTATTGCTTATAATCTCAAAGTAAGTTATATTTGGGTAACCAGAAGCTTCCCTTATTCAAACTTCTTAGCCTTTTCCTGTTTCCCTTCTTATACCAAAAGCACAAAGCTTAGTTTTTAAAGGCATTCGCTAACATGGCACGATGATACTAAAAGGCATCCTGTAATTTGTGAATAGGTACCATCATGGCGAATCTAAGCCTGAACCGAATGGGTGCTACCATCACTGCGTTGATGAAAACATTGAAAGGAGGAACCACTATTTAGATCTTGCAGGAATAGAAAACTACACCTCGAAGTTTGGGCCAGGTATGTTGCCCCTATGCCTTGCAATTCGTTCCAGATCCTGCTATCTTTTGAAATGGGACCGTCTGGTTTACTTGGACAGGATGATCAGGATGTGTTTTGAGACTTGAAGCAAAGGTCCTGGAAGAGGGCTGGAACGGATGAAGTGTGGAGGTATCAGCTGATAAGGACAGCTTTGATTACTTGTTTTCCAGAAAGGGCCCTGTAGAGGACGTAGGGAATGGTCTTGAAGGGCAGGAGGAACAGACACTATGAAGGCAAAGGTTAGATAAACGGGGTTTGATCCCAGTCCAAAAATCTGAGGAAACTTCTCAGACAAGCCCCTCCCTAGTTCCAATGAAGGTAAAATGAAGGAGTCCCTTTGGAGTTTACTCTGCTAGTCTTTGCTGACTATAAGGGGTGGTGTTCATCTCCACTTCAAGGCCATTGAGCCAGCGCTGTCCAAAGACTTTTACATGGTCATGTGGCCAGCATGACGTCACGGAGCGCTGTTACCTCCCCACTGAAGTGGTACCTATTTATCTATTTGCATTTGCATGCTTTCGAACTGCTAGGTTCGCAGGAGCTGAGGCGAGGACGGGAGCTCACCCTGTCATGTGTGCACTCGGGTCTCAAACCTGGGCTGCCAGCTTTCCAGCCAACAAGCCCTAGCATCTTAACCCACTGAGCCACCGTGCCGCCAAAGTGAAGGATGGGGGAAACACATTCAAATTGGCAAGATTCTGTTGCTAGTGCTGTTAAAATAATACGTAGTTTTTAGCTCTATGGCATTGATTTCTTAGTCTGGTCTACTGTGTAGGGCTGATGGCTTCGATTATCATTCCTCTGATTTCTAGTTAGCATATTTAGCAAGCTTTGGATCCACAGAGGAAGGGGACTATTGAGTTTTTGAGAACTACTACTCAGTTCTTAGTGTTACTAGAAGCAGCATGACACATGCTGCTAGAGGTGTAAATGTGAGGACCACATTTTGTAAGTTGTAAGTCGAGGATTACCTGTGGTGTGTAAGTTGTAAGTCGAGGATTACCTGTGGTGTGGTGGGCTAAGCAAAAGGTATTTAAATGAGGTTAGTTAATCCAAGTACTTTTTAACTTGCCCTTGATCAGAATGTTTATATTTCATGCAGTAGACCCATCTCTTCCTTTTCTATTAAACTACCCTGTGACTCGGTCTAGAAGTGATTGTTAGGCATCTAGTATTTTGTCTCCCCATACCTCTTTAGGTCTACATCTTCCAGGTTAAGTCCATAACAAGGACTAAACGAACACAATTTTATCTGTCTGTAATAATGTTAAAATTATTACATTCACAGCAGGAGTCATTCAGGTAGCCGCCAATGTCCATTAAATCAGGGGCTCAGGTGCCCTGCAATTTTTAAATGGTCTTTTGTTGCTTCTTAGGCTCTCCACCTATAGCTCAGAAGCACAATCCAACCGTTCGGGTTGCCAATCAAACGAGATCCCGTTCACATGAGCCCGAGGTCTTCCACGCCCACCAGCGGAGGTCACCTGTGGTCGACCCTGTCCAGATCAACCTAATGGAAGCTTCATACGCAAAGCTGGCAGAAATTCAGCAGAGGCTGCGGAGTCAAGAGGCCAGCAGGCATTTTGTGAAGTCTCCCAAGACTCAGAGCAAAAATGCTGCCTCTGTACACACCGGGAGGGCCATGAGAAGTAAACCCATCCAAGCAGCACCAATTTCCATGGCTTCTCCTACCCCGCGGATAGGTCAGAACTTACCTTACCACCCCATGCAGTCTCAGCAGACTTACAAGAAACATAAGCAGAGGGCCAAAGAGGCCCATCACTTGTGCAAAAGTTTCCAAGCTCCTGGGACCGTTGTGGAAAAAGAGCAAGTCAGAGATCTGCCTGCGGTCGTCTTATACGAAGGCCAAGTTGGGCAGATGATCCAGAGACATGAGCACCACCATCATCACGAGCACCATCACCATTATCATCACTTCTACCAGACATGAAATGGACTTCTCTCTCTCTCTCTCTCTCTCTCTCCCCAGCTCTTGGGGAGCCCTCCCACATGAAGGAAGCGTGTTGTGGCCTCTTGGGGAAAGATCGGTGTTGTCCTTATTCATGTTAGTATGGTTGCTATCACAATTAATATTCTGCTAAAACTATTTTAGAACTTGTATGAAAAACACTAAACAAAATAAGGGTGATGATAATAATAACCTAATATTATTTATATTATGTGGAACTGTATCACTTACCTTTAATAACTTGTGGCTTTTTTTTATTTTTGAAAGAATTGGCTTGTTCAACACACACACACACACACACACACACACACACACACACACACACACACACACGGAGAGATAAGAAAACAGCCATAGTTATCCTTATGGGAATCTTCACAGAAACTCTTCATGTATTCAGAGAAAACATGAAAGGGTGCGTGGAACTAGTCCGCTCCCAGCAGTGTACATCACAAATGTCCTCAGAAGTTTGTGAGAAGTTCTCCATGGTCATGTGTGAAGACCTTCTTATGTTCAAGGAGAATTTCATGGTGCCTCCTTGAGGGTAGATGTTCTCTAAGCAAAACACTGGAGAACTTTTGACTGATGGGACGTTAAGAGGTGGGTGGGATTCTGATGGTGGGAATGGGCAAGTTGAACATACACATTGGTTCGTACAAACCCCCCTGTGATGAACTGTGTTTAAAACCAGTTTCCTAAGGGAGGCCATTGAAGCAAGCTTTCCTTTGTGATGTTGGAAAAGAGACTTTGAACAAATGGTTAGACACCTGGTTTATTGCGCAGGTTGGCTCACGTCATGCAAATCTGTCAGCATGGGAAGCAATTCTGGATTTCAAAAATAGTTGCTACCTCTTGGGTAATTCAAAACTTCTTATTTGACTGAATGTGCTGCCAGAAAGGAAGGGGTGATGGAACCAGGGAAGGAATTTTTTTTTTACTTGATTGCATTCATGTAGCCTGCTACTATTTTACTACTCATCACTCAATACTAGTGATGAGGAAAGGGTTCATGTTGCTCATCAACAAAGCTATAATGTCCAAACTTTTATTATTTCCATTATTTTTTAATGGGCACCTTTATAAGTTAGGTCATTTTCAAACATATTTAAACCATGAGAACAAATGTACTCTGTTATCTTTAGAGTAGAACAGGGGTCTTCAAACTTGGCCCTTTTATGACTTGTGGACTTCAGCTCCCAGAATTCCTCAGCCAGGCAGGCTGACTGAGGAATTCTGGGAGTTGAAGTCCACAAGTCATAAAAGGGCCAAGTTTGAAGACCCCTGGATTAGAAGGTCTGTGGGAATTTGCGGTGTTCGGGCAACAGAAAAGCACGGTCAATCTTGAATTGACGCAGGAGACCATCTCTGCTGCTCATCACTACTCATAATAGCTAGCTAGGGGTTTCTGGCGTCTTGCGGTACTTATGGTTAGAAGAGCATACTGTATATGTAGCTCAGGACTGAACTGTGGAGTCCTTGGTGGTCTCTGAACTCATACATCACCAAGGATTTTATAGTTCTTATGGTACTAGAAGGCAAGTGGCCTTCCTTTTCAGGTGTTGCTTTGAGATGACATCAGCAAGTGACTTGTGCTTAGTTTCCAATAACTTCTGCTGGTCTTTTCAAGGTTCTTGAGATGAGACTCTGAAGATCAGGGTCAGAATGACCAGAGGACTTTCTTGAGGTTTGTCTTATAGTCAACCATGACCATGTTCACAAGTGTCGTGTCTTAGGGCATAATCCAGCAGACCATGACTTAGGATTCTTCTCCACCCAACTGCTCTTCTACGTTCTACGGTTCTTATTCCATATGTGACATGGATGAAAAAGAGCCTACTCTACATTCCTTTCTCCTAACTACTCTTGGGAGACCATAAGGCTCCATCTCTCTAGAGAGAGAAGTCCGAAGGCAGAGCCATCATCACCTGTAAACACCCTGTCCTCCCATCATAAATTAGTGGCTGAGTAGGAGCAGAGTAGCTGAAAGGGAAATGGTGTTAAGCCTGGTCCTCAAATTACACAAGGGCCTTTTTGTTTTATTTTGAGTTTTACTAGAACAGTGAAGGGGGGGGCTCTGGATTCACCTCCTCCTCTTCCCCCCCCCCCCCCATTTTCTCTGGCTATAATCTTGATTTTTATTCCCCCCCCCCCCAGCAAGAAATCCAGATAGGCTCTTGTTGCTGTTGAAACAACAGAGGAAGCTTTTGACCCTTTGTGTGTAATTATTTTGAAAACAGTATATGCAATTCGGGACTTTTTTAGGTTGCTGTTTATGTTTACAAAATGTTAAAAGTGTTATCAGATTATATTTTTGTTTTGTTTTGTTTAAAAAAAACAAAATCTTTTAAAGCTGGGGTTTTACTACCCTGAGCTCCAGTGTTGGTTGAATCAAAATGTCACGTTTACCCTTTGCAAAGAGAAAGAGAAGTGTTGAATAGATGAAGCTGACACAAGGCAAGATCAGATGGTTTCAAGGGCCAGAGACCAGAAGTATGTGTTAATTAGTTAATTAGAGAAAAAAAGAAAAAAAATATGCTTTCGTTTTCCTCTCCATCCCTGGTGAACCTTTTCAAAACAAATCAAAATTGATGTTCCTTGTAGTTTAGTTTCTTTCTTCTGCCATCAGCTGGCGAGATATTCCACAGTGTGTGTCGTTCCTTACGACAAGTAGCCTCTTTGATTTATTCTCTTAATTTTCTAAAGTCCCCCCCCCCCAAAAAAAATATATTTATACATTATTTCTGTTGTTTAGAAATCAGCAGAGGGAAAGTTGGAACGTAACTTCTCTATTTACCACTGGCTGACTTGTTTTTGGTCCAGCTTTGTTTTGCTGCTTGCGTTTATTGGTCCTTTGTTTTTCTCCCGTATGTGTATATAAATATATATATATAGATAGATAGATATGTAATTATGGACTGCAAAAAAATAATAATAGCAATTTACTTGCCTGGTATAGAAGGAATAAGCTTATTTATAAGATAGTGTTAAATGAAGTCTGATGTATTCAGGTGATATTTGTTATATTGCATGCAAACCCATGAAAAGAACACATTCCATGGGGGGGAGGGGGGAAGTGCGGGGGAGGGGCGGTTGAGAAAGAGTTTCTTGTTCCTTCCGGACTGTTTTAAAGTGCTGAATGTTTTCTACTTCCCTTAGCAACTAGAAATGGATTTTGGAGCCTAGAGGTGCCCTCCCCCCCCCAAAAAATAATAATAATTAAACCAGTGGGAAATTCAATAAGGGGGGGGTGGAATCAGGAATCAAAGGAAAGAGCCCACAAGGACCCTTCACGTTCAGTATAATGTTGTCCCAAAAAGCCATCAGAAATGATCCAGATATCAATTTATGTCCTCTAATCTGGTACCCTCCAAGATCAGGGGGACGCCGCACTTGGCAACTTTGAAGACTTGTAGACTTCAACTCCCAGAATTCCTCAGTTGCCAAGTTTGGAGACCCCTGATCTAGATAGCTCAGGCTTCAGCTAGCTAGGGAATTCTGAGATGAGAAGATGAGGAGTACATTAGCCTAGGCCAGGGGTAGGCAACCTTGGCTCTCCCAGAATTCCTGAGCCAGCCATGCTGAGGGGAAAGGGAGAGGTTTCCAAGCTGAGCCATGCCGGCTCAGGAATTCTGGGAGTTGAAGTCCACGAGTCATAAAGCGGCCTAGGCCTAGGCCAGGGGTAGGCAACCTTGGCTCTTTTATGACTCGTGGACTTCAACTCCCAGAATTCCAGAGCCAGCCATGCTGAGGGGAAAGGGAGAGGTTTCCAAGCTGAGCCATGCTGGCTCAGGAATTCTGGGAGTTGAAGTCCACAAGTCATAAAAGAGCCAAGCTTGCCTACCCCTGGCCTAGGCTATCTAGGTCAGGGGTCTTGTGGACTTCAACTCCCAGAATTCCTCAGGCACGTTTAGAGAGTACCACCATCAAATGTAAGCAGATGAAAACTACATTAGAAAAAGCCACGGAGGGCAAAGAGATCTGACTGGGGAACGCTGGTGTGCTAGATCAGACATGCTGAAGACACATGCCACCTTTTAATTTACTCCTCAGATTTGTCCCTACCCATTTCTTTTTAGGCTTTTCCTTCTAGTTTCCTTCTGAGTTTAGGAGACTTTGACCTACCTTGTTTCCTAATCCTCTTGCAATGAGCATTAGAATCGTATCTCCTATTTGAGGAAAACATGGAAGTCTTTAGCAACTAGGATTCTTCAGGTAATCCAAATATCCACTAAGCATTTTCGAGTGGCATTGATTTAACACTCTTCCAAGACTTTTTTTTTTCTCCTGGGATACATGCCTTTAATAAGGGTAAGTTTAAAGTGTAAAGTGTAAAGATATAAATAAAGAATTGTTCTGTATGGCAGAAATAAAACTCAGTTTTAGGTTGTCTCAAGAAAGCATGAAGGGAGTGGCTTTTCTGGAGGTGTGACATAGTGAAAGTTGCATCAACTCGTGTCTAAGGCTGATCAAGAAACGTGGTTTTTTTTTTTTCTCTCATTAAGATGAGAACCTCAATTTCAGCATAGGCTGCTTCGAGTTGAAATTGGGGTTTACATGACTAAACGTCTTAACGTACAGAAAAATGAGTTGAACGTTTAGAGCGTGCCAAGAAAAGAGGTTATGCTTTGAAAGAAGGGACATGAAAGAATGCTTGAGTTGCTTTGGTAAAGAAGAAGGAAAAAAAACCCTAGCTCTGTAGAAATCTGTGCTAAAAAAAAAAAGGCAGCATTCAGGACAATCGCGTTTCAGTAAAGTTGGAAAAATATTCACAAAGAGAAGAGAGTTTTAGCGAAATGGAGAGATGCTGAATGCACAAGTTTGCCTAACGCTATTAAAAAATAAATCCCGACCCCCCCCCCAAAAGAGCATCTTTATTAACCCAATTATACGGATCGTAACGCAGATCGGATTGATACGAATACACAGGTCCTCGATCAGCAGCGTAAACATAGGGAGATGTCCTGCAAAGTTACACTAACCCAGTTTGTTTTGCGCTGTGGCCATTCGGATGTGCAGTAGAGGTTGAGAAGGAAGGTAACGAAGATCATGGTTAGGTGAGACTCCGTGGCCAGATGCCTTCAAGGATGATGACTCCTCTGGAACCCGATCTTAGCAGATCTTTCTTCTGTCAAGTAGATAGATTGATCCTGTCTCCATCCCTGGTTAAAAAGCCTGGAGGCCAACGTCCATCACATTTTATGGCTGCAATTTCTACACATCAGTGCAATGGCCCACAAATCTCTGAATCTCCAGCCAAGT
Organism: Azemiops feae; assembly: GCA_023970755.1. NCBI lineage: Eukaryota > Metazoa > Chordata > Lepidosauria > Squamata > Viperidae > Azemiops > Azemiops feae. Next base: position 531,317 of record JALGBA010000904.1, read on the forward strand.
GGCTGGTTAACTAGGAGTTTTGGGTTTATGAGAGAAGGGACAACTCGTGACCAACTCATCCCAGGAAAACTCCCCACGGCCAACTCATTGTGGGACAATTCAACAATTCAGTTATTTGAAATATAGGTAGCCCTTGACCTACGATGAAACTTTCTGTTCTTGCGACATTTGTTAAGTGAGTTTTGTCCCATTTTACAGCCTTTCTTGCTACAGTTGTTAAGTGAATTGCTGCCATTGATCAGTTAGTAACCTGGTTGCTAAATGAATCTGGCTTTCTCCATTGTCAGAAGGTCGCAGAAAGGGATCACACGCTGCAATGGTCGTAAGTATGAACCAGTTGCCAAGCATATGAACTTTGATTACGTGACGATGGGGGGGTGTCACGAAGGTCGTGTGAAAAAGGGTCATGAGTCACTTTTTTTCGGTGCCGTTGTAACTTTGAACGGTCCTTAAGTGAACTCTTGTAAGTCGAGGACTACCTGTAATTCAAAAATTATTTTAATTTTTGTCATTCATATTTCATTCTGTCCCTCCTTTGGCATCCTTTCTTTAATGATTCTGTTCCACCAGTTACATATTAGTGTAACTCTTGTCCTGCAGTGAGTTGGCCACGATGAGTTGACCTGGACCCAACACCTAGTAAACCATAGTAAGACTGCACAATTTTGGTCACCATATCACAAAAAAGATGTTGAGAGTTTGGAAAAATTTCAGAGAAGAGCAATTTAAGATGATCCAAGGCCTGGAGATTAAAACATACAAAGAACGGCTGCAGGACTTGGGTTTGGCTAGTCCAAAGAAAAGAAGAAACGGGTGACATGATAGCAGTCTTCCAGTATTTGAAGGGCTGCCACAAAGAAGAAGGGGTCTCATTATTTTCCAAAGCACCTGAAGGCAGGACAAGAAACAATGGTTGGAAACTGACCAAAGAGAGAAGCAACCTGGAATTAAGAGAAACTTCCTGACAGGGAGGACAATTAGCCAGTGGAACAGCTTGCCTTTAGACATTGTGGGTGCTGCATCACTGGAGGTTTTTAAGAAGAGATTAGATAGTCACTTGTCTGAAATGATATAGGTTCTCCTGCTTGAGCGGGGGGCTGGACTAGAAGACCTCCAAGGTCCCTTCCAGCTCTATTCTAGTCTACCTGCCTATCAATGCACTATATTCCATCATGGTCTTTTCC